>JAUTXW010000347.1:615000-1077500 GCA_030620095.1 Kuschelorhynchus macadamiae
ACTATCATCTTTTCTTTTCAAAAATGCTTGCAAAAAGTTTTGGATACTTGGAAATATCTATATTTTCCTCTATAAAAAGGGTGGACTTCAACATCGAATACTCACACCATAAGCTTTATGGGGACTTCAATATAGCACTTTTTTCGTGGAAATACGCCAAAAACAAGGTTTCTGAGACTGTAGTAGCCCTCTTGCTTTGGCACCAATTTGTCCACACAGAATCAAACAATTCGACTTCTTCAAACTTTTCGCTGTGAATTCTTAACTTGATGTTGTTGATAAAATAAAAACCGCTTATGTTGCTCTGGCAACGGATCACGGCTGCCTTCATAATTTAATGAGAATGCTATCGAATGTAATGATAATGAAAATCCAAAAATATATCCAGCATTTTCTTGTTAACATACAATACAGGGAGGGGGAAAAATGTTATATACTATATGGGATGTAAGTACATTAACCAGTCCCGAACTTCTTTGCCAGCAAATTCATCCTCGACTGGTAAATGTTACTTACATCCCTTATAGTATAAATAACTATTATCTACACCTCCCACCTGTAGCTAGTGAACAATTATTTAGGCCAGCTCGCCAGCTTCATACTGACAAAAGAATCTCTCTAATATATAACTTTTTAATTTTAATTATTGGTTACCCACTTTTCTGATTTTCTTTAGCTCTTTATTTTATTATTATTACATACGTTTTATTATGATTTGTTTTTAGAATTCTAGAAACTAGAATGCTATTTGTTTGTACTTTCCACATAAACAAAAATCGTAATCGTAAAAAAATCACCTTCGAGATTTTTTCAGATCTTCACGTTTTATGGTCCCTAGATGCCGAGAACCATGTTTTCTAAATTTCGTCGTTTAATTAATGTTCACATTTGCAAGTAATTGGCAAAAATGTAAATACATGTATTTTAAAATATATCGTATACTCACCTCCCGTAGGCGTTTTCTTTTTCTATAATATATGGTGGAATATTTAAAACTTTTTTGTGAAATAATAATAATAATAGAAAGATTAGAAAAGAATTGGGACATCTTACCCAATCCATGAACGGCAACAAGTCAAAACGTATCACACAAAGTGTAGAGAAAATCAAATCTGCATCTCCTGACCACACGCTTACAGAAATCCTTGACACTCTGAAGCAAAAATTATCTATGTACGCCGCAAGACTCCGAAGACACAAAGAGTCAAATGAAAGAAATGACGCTATCAACTTGTTTCGAAGAAGCGGAAAACAGTTCTACCAAAAAACCATGAGCAATGAGGAGGCACAAGTAATAGAACCACCGACCAAACAAGAAATCACAGAATACTGGACAAGCATTTGGCCAAAACCGAAACTACACAATAATAACGCTTCATGAATTAAAGCGGAAGAAGATGGACACACGTGCTTGGAGGAACAAGAGGACTTTGCAATGACAACACAAGAAGTTGCAGAAACAATCAAATACACGCATAACTGAAGACGTCCTGGAATAGATGACATTCATAATTTTTGGTACAAGCAGTTTACCTCCACACATTAAGCAGTGAGAATTAATGAAATTATTTTAAAACCTAGCACACTCCGCAGTTTTCACCCAAGGAATAACATACCTTAAACCCAAAAACTCAGACACTAAGAACCCGTCAAATTACCGACCTATTTCGTGCCTTCGAACCCTAAATAAGATTATCACCAGGAGAATAGAACAACATCTAACACACAAAAACATTCTAACGGAAGAGCAAAAAAGGGTGCAGGAGAAACAGCCGAGGATACAAAAAGCAGCTAATTATAGACAGCGTCATCATGGAACAAGCCAGGAAAAATCATAGAAACCTTCACACTGATTATATAGATTATAAAAAAGCCTTTGATCCGATACCCCACAGTTGGCTAACCAGAGTGCTAGATTTATACAAAGTCAATCAAAACCTCAGGCAATTTCTTCCCAAATCATGAATATGTTGAAAACTAAAATCAACCTGAAAACACAAAAAGAACACATAGAAAGAGAAGAGATCTACATCAGACGAGGTATATTCCAGGGAGAATCACTCAGCGCTTTGTGGTTCTGCCTGTGTTTCAATCCACTCTTAAACGCACTGAATAACACAAATTTCGGATTCCACGTTAAACACCAAAAAAATAACCTACACAAAATAAACCATCTCTTGTACATGGATGACATAAAATTATACACAAGCACAAAGGCACAGCTAAAGGAACTCCTTAAAATCACAGAAACGTTTATCCTGGACATCAACATGGAACTTGGTATAAGTAAATGCAATCTACTTCATATCAACAAGGGATAGTGGAAAGATGACCTTAAGACGGAAACAATCAACAATGACACTATAGATAACATGCTTAAAGAAGAAACATACAGATATCTAGGCTTGCATCAAAGCACCAAAGTTAACCACACTCATATCAAATCAGAGCTCAAGACGGAATTTAAAACCAGACTCACAAAGCTACTAAAAACACAACTGAACCCCAGAAATGTAACGAAAGCTATTAACACCTTCGCCATACCTATTCTTACATATTCGTTTGGTATCATTAAATGGTCACTAACAGACATAGAAAACATTCACATTCTCATACACTTTGAATTCACTAAACACAGGAAGTTACATCCCAATGCATGCCAGGAAAGACTCACCATCGAGAGATAAGAAGAAGGAAGGTGATATACAATCGATAAATAAAAAAGAAATTTACGAACTCATAAAATTCTTCCACAACAAACAAACTAACCTTCACAAGGCAATAGTGATGGCAGACAAGAATTATACACCGCTTGACCTCTCTCAAACGAGCCACGCAGCAGACGCACACAGCAACATCCAATCACGACTAGAACAGATACCACATAAAGCAAGGCCACATATATAAAAAGCTTTCATACACGTGGTTACAAGAAGGGCAGCCGTTCCCCGAAACGGAAGACTTCCTGCTTACCATCCACGACAAAGTCATAGCAACCAGAAACTACCAAAAGCACATCATCAACGTTGAAGACGACAGAAAAGATCGATCTCATAACGATGTAGGATAATGGCCGAAACTGAATACACCGCGAGACACAACTCAGCAGCGAAGGTCGTTCATCAAGCATTAGCCACAACATACAAACTAACGGAGGACACAGATACTACTTACTACCATTAAACACCAACATCAGTACTTGAAAACGAAGACTACAAGCTTTACTGGGACTTTGACATCCACACAGATAAAACAATCCCCGCAAACAGACCCGATATCACCTTTGAATCCAAAAAAGAAAGGATCACTTATTTAATTAACATGGCTGTCCCCAACGACGAGAACATCCAAGCGAAATACAGTGAGAAGATCGCCAAATACACCGACTTGGCAATGGAAATAAAAAGGCTGTGGAAATTGGAAAAGTCATGATTATTCCTCTCGTCATATCAGTAACTGGCCTCACCCCAACAACGTTTACACCGAATTTGGCTCAATAGGACTTAATACAGACATTCATAAGAACATTCAGTAGCATCGTTAGATCGTTTCTTAATACACAATAGTTGTTTGTTTTTTGTACTGACTTGGTATAATCCCGTCAGTATAGAATACAACCACAGGAATACAGAATACTGGACATGTTCAAGCCCTAACTGTAAAACATAACAAATATTAATAATAATAATGTGTACAAAAAATAATAATAATACATTTTTCGTTCAACCAAATTTAAATTACAATAATATTAATACATACAAATACAAAAAATATAAACTGAGTAGACCAAATGGGCCTTATAGATTCAGACATCCAACCACACTGGCTGGACATGTTCAAGACCTAACTAACCTAAGTAAAACCATAACATAAGTCAAGTTAATTTATTTATTCGGAAGCACGAAACACACAAGTAATTATTTAAACTCATTATTTAAAGGCCAGCAAATTGTTTAACGCTAATACCATTTAGAGCAGTAAAATATTGTTTAAAGTTTCAATTCATTTGAGGCGGATTATACAGTTGGTGGGGGAGCGGACCAGTACTGCAAACCTCATATTTTGGATCGTACATGGCGCGTTTGTAAATTACCCAGTTTCAGCCGCAGTCTAATATCCAATTACCCGCAATTTTACCCACCTGAATGAAATTAGAACGGAAAGTATGAAATTATAAAATGTTATTAATTCATTGATAATAATAAGAATTTAAATACCAATTTCGAGCCAACTTATGTGGTTGATGTTGTTTAGAGTTTCGATAGGACAAATGAAAGGCTAATTTGTCCTATCCGGGACAAAGTCTACAGGGACAACTTCAATCAGGCAAGATTTTTAGTCTTCGTACTAAAATAAATATAAATCCTTTATGAGGTTTGAGTATATTTATTTTTTTAAGGTTATAAATCTGCAAAAGTGGTCATTTTGGGCAATTTTATAGCTAAAATACGCAAAATAACACTTCCCAATTTTAGTTTCATTTTGAATCAGTTGCGTTTATAAAGGGAGGATTTGGGGTTAACCCCCCACCCCGAGCCAATTTATTTACGATGAAAAAACGATAGACATAATATAAAGTAAGTTTTCTTACAATTAAAATAAAGGAAATGATCTTTTTTTCATCGTATCAGAATCTTTCCAGAAGCAATGTCTATATACCCTACTGAAAAGATTTCTGTTGTCTTGAAATGTCTTAATCTGACATTTTTATATAGCTATTATTACTATAACTTAACATAAGTACAGGGTGATCAGTTAAGGGTAGCGAGCGGCCATATCTCATAAGATATTGGTCGTATAGATTTGAGAAAAAAAAATCGTATTAAAAGTCGCCAAGAGAAATTGCTGAAAATTATTTTCGAGTTTGTCAAACGTCCGCTAGAGGGCGTAACAACCAACACCAAGTAGAAAAATAGGGTTTTTATAGAATTTTGCCTAATGAAAATATATCGATGATATCATTTTCATATTTAGTGACCATTTCCCTACACTTTTTGTCTAAAATGTTTTGTTCTATATATCAAAATAAAGCGGTGGGGAAGTTCAATTGTTTTTTCAAACAAACCAAGATGTCTCCCGTTTCTTTTGACCGATTTTAGCAAACTGAGGCTCATATGAAAGAGCATAATTTGCACTACAAAAAGCTTACTTGGATTTGAATTTTTGACTTTTGCTGGCGTCGCTAGATGGCGTTAACTGAATTAGTAGCATATTTTTTAGCTTTTTTCAAAAAAATCAAATGTAATGGTATATTCATTTTTACATATTTTAAAAGGGGATAAATTTCTCTATAATTTAATGAAAATAATTTATCATCTACCTTTTTTTGAACCTTTGATATTGACCAAAATATTATTTTATTTTATTAAAAAATGGCACGCCACTGCTTTTTGTCAAAATAAAAATCATTTTCGTAATCACTTATTAGTTGCTAACAAAAAGAACCTCTTGACTTTTTTTCGTTAGACGAACGGTTTTGGATTGAAAAAATAAGATTTTGTTGTTGGACAGTTTTATTAAGATTTTTTATTGTTAAACATCTTATTTTTTCAATCCAAAACCGTTCGTCTAACGAAAAAAAGTCAAGAGGTTCTTTTTGTTAGCAACTAATAAGTGATTACGAAAATGATTTTTATTTTGACAAAAAGCAGTTGATAAATTATTTTCATTAAATTATAGAGAAATTTATCCCCTTTTAAAATATGTAAAAATGATTATACCATTACCTTTGATTTTTTTGAAAAAAACTAAAAAATATGCTACTAATTCAGTTAACGCCATCTAGCGACGCCAGCAAAAGTCAAAAATTCAAAACCAAATAAGCGTTTTGTAGTGCAAATTATGCTCTTTCATATGAGCCTAAGTTTGCTAAAATCGGTCAAAAGAAGAGAGAGGGAGACATCTTGGTTTGTTTGAAAAAACAATTGAACTTCCCCCACCGCTTTATTTTGATATATAGAACAAAACATTTTAGACGAAAAGTGTAGGGAAATGGTCACTAAATATGAAAATGATATCATCGATATATTTTCATTAGGCAAAATTCTATAAAAACCCCATTTTTCTACTTGGTGTTGGTTGTTACGCCCTCTAGCGGACGTTTGACAAACTCGACAATAATTTTCAGCAATTTCTCTTGGCGACTTTTATTATGATTTTTTTTTCTCAAATCTATACGACCAATATCTTATGAGATATGGCCGCTCGCTACCCTTAACTGATCACCCTGTACTTGCTAAAATATGTCTGGCTAGTATTTGTCCAAAAATTTTCTACTTTTTGACCATATTTTGACTTGATGATTTCTATTGACTAAAAATATCATATTATGGCATTTTATATACCTAACTATAATTAATACCAATAATTACTACAATATGTCTGGTTACGTTATGGCAATAAAATTTACAGATATTTCTACTTTCTGGCCATCCTATATTACAAAACAAAGTTGTAGGATTAGTTACTCCAAAAATTTGACAAATCTCTATTTTTATGTGTCTTTCATAGTTAACTACTCGGGTGCCTCTCTTACATTTTTGCGTCAAAATACAATATATTAATTAAATAAATGTCACACAAGCCTACTCCTAGTTCCACTATGGTTATGCCAACGACATGACCCTATATTATTCTGCCCTGTACCACTAAAAAGCCCAAAAATTTAAATAAAATCACCATACATCCTATAACGTAAATAATACAGAGACACGACCCGAAGAAATTAACATCTTGGCGCGAGATGAACCCAAACAATCCAATGCATTTTTGTTTACCATCATCAGCGTCCCTCTTCATTTGTTTTCGACCAGATAAACGTCCTCCACCAACCATGGCAAGCCGGGATCCGGCGAGCGTCAGTTCGTTGCCTGTTTGTGTGTACGGTAGGCGCGTTGTATGATCGCTGGCGGTAGCTTTCGTACATGTGCGCTGCATATTGTCGTGTCGGTGTTTACGTGCTGAACTTGGTGCGATATTTCGCGTATTTTTTTTATTGTGAATTGTGAGTTTGGGATTAACTTTGACTGAGGAACTGCCAAGGTACTTTTGTTCTGTTTCTTTTTATATACATTTTGTATTGGCATTAGAAATAATCAATATAGCAAATATTTTATTTTAAATGTTATTAATACATATTACGAACTGTGCGGTTTCATTTGATACATTTTCTATATCGGTCTTAAAATTAAACAGAATTTTAAGAAAGCTTCTCAAAATAATGGAATTTCAATAGTTGTTGTTCTTTCAATGCTACCAAATTTTATTTTCGGTTCCAAATAATGATGGCGCTTTATTAACAAATGACATCATTCAGGTGAATTACGGAAATCACTTCAGGCTTCAGGCTTCAGGCTAGATTTATTAGATGACTTCATTAATTCAACCAAAATAAAATTTTTTCTTCGTTTTAGTTTCGTATTTGTTGAAATTTAGCTTAATAGTTTTGAACTAATGCAATCATACTAGCTTTGAAACTAAAAGTGTATTATGAGTTATGTTGTTTGATAAGGTTAAGATAATATTAAACTGACTTACTAATAACTATGTTTATAGAAAATATCCAACACTTGATAATATTAATAAAGCGGACCTGAAAAATTGTTATTATTTAAAAAAAATATTCGAAACTGGTTGTTAAATTTAAAATATTTGGATATTTACTAATTTAGAAAACCCACAGTAATAATTATGTTGATACTTTCCAATAATTGGTTAGTAATGATCATACTTTCAAAATAATTAAGGTTTGTTGGTTTATTTTCTACGTTTATATTTTTGAAGAAGTTAAATATACGACCCTCTTGTAAAGAATGTGATGCATAACTTTAATCAGTTTGTATTTTCTTATTTCTTTCTCCAAACTTCTATTGTTTTATTTTTATCGGTTTAACTTTTATTGTTTTGATAAATTTTCCTTGTTTTTAAACAATATTAAACTTGTTCATGTTATTTGTTTAGTTATGTTTTGTATCATTCTATTTGGGTATGAGAGGGGTCGTATACATTACTGCTGCTTTTTATATTAACCATTTATTGTATTTTCCATTGATATAGTAGTCTAGTTTACAAACTCAAAAGTCAAAATAACTAGTGTGCTAATTCTTGCTACTGCTAGTAAAAATATGAGTGACGGTTCATCGGATTAGGAATGTCGCCTAAAAAAATGTGCGCAAGTTTCAAATCCGCATTTAAACAATTTCAAAAGTTACTAAAAAATTAAAATTTGCAGAAAACGGAGTTAAGTGGTTTGAAAATAAGTCGGAAATTGTTAACATTAAAGAAATTTTAAAAAATATTTCTAAAAGAGGAAGAAATTTGCAATAAGAACGGATAATTGTTAAACAAAACAAAATGAAAAACAAAAATGTTAGCTTCAATAAATTAATAACTAATCATATATTATAACAATTAAAATTATCGTAATATTATAATCTCATAGAGTATAGTTATGACAAAGTCTCAACGAAGCGAAATAATTTTAATGGCTTTTGTTTGACGATTATTCGACTTAAAATGTAAACGAAAACTCTAAAAACAATAGTTAATTAACAATAGGCTTAATTTATAAAAAAATCAGTGAAACAAATTTTTTTCAGCAGGATATTTTTCCTTCAAGTGTCTATATAATACCATAGTTTTCTTAAATTTTAAATTAATGTTTAATAGTATACTTTTTTAAATTTTATACGACCGGTATTGGGGCATCGTAACGGCTTAATTAAATTAAAATTATTACTAATAGAGGTAGAGTTACGGGAGTCGAGACCTTTTTTTTTGGCAATTTCTTCCTCTTTAAGATTATTTTTTAAAATTTGTGGAATGATAATTATTTTCGAGCTATTTGCAAAACTGAACTCCTTTTTACTAACTTTTTAACCTTTTTTAATAACTAGTCTATAGGTAGAAAAATCATGTTTAGTTAAACTAGTATTAGTTAAATTAATGTCTTATTTCTATCGAAAATTTAATGTTTTTATCTAGGCTAGCTAATTTATGTAGTTTACTGTCCATTTTCTTACATCTGTGATGCAGATTGTCTCGGTACCGTTGGGTCTTCAATTTTCATGGATTGAATTTTGAGATAATTCATTTCTTATATCTGTCAAGCCAGCTCCTTGTAGCTAACAACAAGGGACCATCAACACAATTTTATAGCGGACCAGATAAACCAAGAGATAAACGTTTGACATTTTCCGAGGGCGAAAATATCTTCTTTATGTCAAAGGTAATTGCAATAAAACTTTGCAAACTCTTTCGATAATTGGGTGGCAAACGTCAATGACGTCAATTTATTTATCTCTAAAAATGCAATATCTCTTTTATCATTACTTCAGATTTAATGAAATTTTGCAGATAGATAGAGTAATATACACATAATGCATGTTATTTTCCTAGCTGCGGTAGCAAAGGACAGAGGCGGATTAAAAAAATAATTTATTTTAAAAAATGCAATATCGGAAATTAAACGAAATTCTGCAGGCAGGTGGAGTAATATACTCTTAATATATAGTTTTTTCCTAGGTGGGGTGGCAAACGACAGGGGCGGAGTAAAAAATTAATTTATTTTTAAAAATGCAATATTTCTTTTATTATTACCTCAAATTTAACGAAATTTTACAGACAGATGAAGTAATATACACGTAATATATGGTCTTTTCCTAGTTGGGGTGGCAAATGATAGAGGCGAAGTAAAAAATTGATTTATTTATAAAAATGCTGTATTTATTTTATTATTACCTCAAATTTAACGAAATTTTGCAGACAGATGGAGTAATATACAATTAATACATGGTCTTTTCCTAGGTGGGGTGGCAAACGGCAAGGGCGGAGTAAAAAATTAATTTCTTTTTGAAAATGCATTTTCTTTCTTAACTTAATTTGAAATTAAGTGAAATTTTAAAAATTAATTAATTTATTTTTAAAAATGCAATATGTCTTTTATCATTACCTCAAAATTAAAGAAAATTTTTTGCTACGTCATTGACGTTTGCTCTCGCGTTTGCCACTCCCCTATCTAAAGAGTTTGCAAAGCTTTTTTGCAATTAGATTTAAAATAAAGAAGATATTTTCGCTCTTGGACACCTTCTGGAACTATTTTTCTTGTGTATTTATATTATGTCAAAGGTTTTTCTGGTCCGTTGTAAAATTCTGCTGCTGGCTCCTTGTTGCTAGCTATAGTCTTTCTTTTCTCGTACGAAATACTTTAAAATAATGGGTTAAATATTTTTATACTTATGTTTAATTTGTATATTAGGTATTTGCTAAAATATAAAAGCAATGTCGAAATGTTTTATAGAAATTATAAAGATGACCTTTTTGAACAAAACATCATAATACTTGGGTATACAAAATATGACATGGCTAATGGTAGCTGGTAGCTATATTTATTGTTTAGCATATTTTTTTTACACCCTTATATAAAGTTCATTTTATTTCACTATATCCTTGAACGTAAAATCTTTCTTTATGAAAAGTGTAAAACAAAATCAAAATAGTTAATTAAGTAAAGTAGGTACCATTAGCGTGTCATTACATAGTGATTTCGGACTGTCTAAAAGTAGGCTGTGGATTCGTTAATTCATCCGCACAGTGAGAAGGATCCGGTTTATCCATTCAATTCGTTGCGCGGGGATACCGTCTTTAGAGCGAATAATCAAATAGGCTTTGACCTCGGCAAACCATTCGTCCGAATCAAATATTTTGTTTTTTGTGTATTTTCAAACATTGAAACGCCTCAAATCCATGTGTAAGAATCAAATAAAAATTGATGAAGAGTATGGATGAAGTAATCGTCAATTCGTTCTTTGATATGAATTGACGAATCGAACCGAATTGTGAGTAGTGGTAGTAGTAAGAGTTAGTAAACGTTAAATCCAGCATTTTGTTCGGGGTCGCCTAAGCTGTTTTGTGGTTTACATATTAAAATTGATAGAAAAGCTGATGATAGAAAAGGTTTGTAATTGTATATTGTTTGTAATATTGTATGTAACTCATGACTTATGTGATGTCTAGTAAAAAAGTACTACTTCTTGTATAAGTAATTTTCCTTGCTCACCAATCAGCGAACTTTAAAACTGCCAAGGGGCTGAGGTCATCTGTTATTTCATGCTCAATAAAGTTATATCTAAACGTGTTAAACGGTCAGAGGTTACTGTTGACGGCAAACACATTTTAATTAACTGTTATCTCGAATAAAAGCGAGCTTTAACGTAGCTCACTAAATATGTTTAAATAAATTATTTTCTAAACATATTCCTCGTAAGCCAAAAAATATGTAGAAAGAAGTTTCGTCGCTCTTTCGTTCTGACTGTTCGCGGCATAGCTAAAAAAAAGTTACCCGATTGACTTCAAATATTGGTCAAAAACTAAGGTTGACCTGGTAACATTTTGGTAAAAAATCAATATGGCGGAACCGAGGGCGGAACAAAATGGCGGTCCAGTGAAATATAAAAAAAAATATTAGTAGAAAGGTTCTTATCCATTTTACTTCAAGTTTTGCACAATAATCGAGTATTAAGTAGAAATAAACTGGTTTTTGGTACGATTCCAAGATGGCAAAACAAAATGGCGGCTCACTAAAATATTTAAATATCGAGAAGATGATATAGAGATGAATTGGTAAAATTGTTCACGTTTTAGGATTGCTAGATGCAAAAAAACATGTCACAATTCCGTCGGTTGGTCTGTCGGATAGCTTAAAAACTACTTAACCGATTTACTTCACATTTTGTTCAAAAATTAAGTGTTATATGGAGATGACTTGGCAATATTTTTGTAAAAATCCAGTATGGTGGAACAAAATGGCGGCCTAGTCAATTATTAAAAAAATTATTACTAAAAAAGCAATTATCTAATTTACCTTAAATTTTGCACAAAAAGCAAGTATTCTTGGGATGAACTGGTAACATTTTGGGACGAATCCAAAATAGGACAACAAAATGGCGAGCCAATAAAATATTTGAAAAAACTACTTATTAGATTGATTTCCAATTGTGTGCAAGGGTTAATAGGCCTGAAGGTCGGCCTTATGTTTCTACTTTAACCCAAAATTTTCTTCGTACGCTCCGTTCTTTTACAAATCGTTTTTACATGCTGAATAAATAATTGTGTGAAACATCCGATTCTCGGAATCGATAACAAACAATTAACAATTGAGAAAAATATTCTATCCTAAAAGTTATTTGCTACATCACAAAGAAAACAACTCATTTGGTTTCAACTTCTTTTGTTGTATACCTAATTTTTTTTAATAAGCCATCGTAACAAAATGTGTATTATTTACTCAACTACGAATGAGGTTCATGTTTTAAAAATAAAATATCAAATTTAATTATTAACCCAAGGTCTTCAATAATTTAAAAATATAATGATAATAAAAAATAAGACTTTTAATATTGAATATTGGCAACAAGAGATATATTATTTACGGACCAGATTCAAGTTTTATAATTAAAATGTTAAGTTTATAATAATGATTAACATCAAAAACTTTATCTAGGGAATTATACAGGGTGTTTCAAATTTTAAGGGATATCATCAGTTTAATTTTTTAGATATGGACCTGGACTTTTTATTTAATTTTTAAAGAGCGTTGAACCTTCCAAAATCAACCATGTTTTACATTTAATATTGAACAGAAGATTAAAGATTTTCCCACCCTGAGATTCATTTATGCAAGTAGTTTACTCTTGGACATACTATTTTTAAAACAAAAGCGTTGACGAGTGTTTTAAAAGATATTAAGTTTCAGTGTCTTCCCTAGAGACTTCTTTCTATGTATTTTAAATTTGAACAATCAATATTTATCGTAACTGACTTTAGGTAATATAACCTAAACTTGTCGCCAGATTTTGCTATTCAGAAAAACTCTTTAATCCCGTAATCCAAATTTGAGATATGCTAACCAAAGATACCTTGTTAGATGTTTGCTTTAACTTTAACCAGCTCGGTACATAGTTTTTGTTCACGATCAAAAAGATGATTGCGAATATAATGTTTCATGAAAATTTTCATTAAGTGGCCAAACGAGGCAGATATGGAAATATCTTGGATCAAAATATTCTGATCTCGTGGAAGTAAAAATTCCAGAAGATACCACTTACAAGTGTAATAGGTAGTCTTTTTTGAAAAGTTTAAGTTCTACAGCTTCTTTCGTAATTAACTAATGACGCTTATCCAAGTTCTTAGCTTACGCGCATATTTCTGACTCTTAATTGATGTTAGTAACAAAAGGCAAGGCGCCATAAAGTAATTCCCTGCAAATTTTTAAATTCCTAACGGAATGACGTCTAGACATTCTTATCAACATGATGGGGCTACATATTTAATTATCATTTTGATTATTCCCGAGGCACAATGCAATAATAGTTATTTATCTTATAAAGTTCATAAAGGCAGCCATTATGGTACTATAGTTGTGAAGATTATCAGAGGCAGCGCTGGCCGCTGTGGGCCGTAAAGATTAGTTTTACGATGCGAGTAACATACAGCTTTTTAGCCTTAGTGTGAAAGCTTGAAAAACAAACAATTCTCTTGATGTTTCAATTTAAAAATTATACAATACGGCTTTTTAATATAAATTAGTGGATTTTGTTTCCTGAACCATGAAGGCACCTTCGAAGGTACATTGGCGTATCCAGTGGGACATGCGGGCCTTTTTTATAGAACTTTTATTTTAAAACGTAAAAAAAAAACACACACAATACCGGAAACAAAGCAAAAGATCAAAAACATTTATATTCTCTCTAAGCCTCAATCAAAACTACAAAACTCGATGTGAAGAATATTTGGCATGTACTTTAATAAAATACATTAGAATTTATTAGTTTTTTAAAAGCCCAAAAGACCTTTTGTAGTAAGCCAAGGGTCTTCAACACGCAACCATCGGGCCGCTTGCGGCTCCCAAAAGCTAAAGAAAATATTGTATCGCGCCGCTCCCTTTAATGACACTCCGAGGACGCTAGATGGCGTTGTATCTCTATAGAACCTTTCTAATGATCCTAGAAATTATCACTACTGCGGCCAGTTCTAATTCCAAGAGTGAACGAAGCGATACGATTATAGTGAGTTGAGTATAGTGTGTTTTTATCGGATAATTAAACTCGTTTCTTCCACGTTCACATTAAAATTACTTCTATTTCGGATAAACAACGAAAAATTAGTGCAAATAAAGCGCATATTTTAAGTAAATTGGTCTGAGTTGTACTTGTTCGTTAGTGTTAATAAAAACCCGTCTGTTTGGTGTGTCAAGAATCCCTTTTAGCCTTGAAAGAATGCAACTTAAAAAGACATTACGATACAAATCAAGCCACAGAGTTTGAGACATTCATACGACAGTTACGGCAGGATAAAGGGAGAGCTATAAAAAGTCCTCTTCAACGACAGCAAGATAGTTTTGAAAAGCAGAACATTGAAAATGGAGCAAGTGTGAAGGTTAGCTACATTAAATCCGAAAAAATAGCTTTAAAATCAAAACTTTTTACTGATGGTGAAATTATCAAGGAATGTATGGAGGCCGGCCCTGAAGTATTGTGCACGTCCCAAAACAACTTTTTTTTAAAGTTAGTTTGTCTGGTGTTACTGTCGCCAGAAGAATCGAAGTGTTAGCGGACATTGAAAATTCACTAAATGAACGTGCATCGAAGTTCGTTTGCTATTCTGTTGCGCTCGACAAAAGTACAGATTTAACCGATACCGCTGAATTAGCTATATTTATTCGGAGCATTGATAATAATTTTGATCACTGGAGAGATGACTGCCCTTTTTCCGATTAAAGGAACTACAAAAGGATGTGATACCTAGATTTATGTAACACAAGAACAAAACAGTAATAACTTATTATGTAACAAGCCTTTCATCAAAAATCAACTGTCGTATAAGAACTACAGTAACCAAGGAAATCAAAAGAACTGTTCAAACTGATTTCCATTTTGTTCTATGCATGCTTCGCACAATTTTCGTATTCGTTTTAGGGAATTAAGCAAAATAATGGAATGATTTTGTAAATAGCGAAAATTTTCTCTTATTGCATTTCCTAAATCTTGGACATTATCATAGTGGTCTTTGTAAATTCTATTTTCCAGATATCCCCATAGAAAGAAATCTAAAATCGACAAATCTGGGGACCTAGGGGGCCATCTTATAGGTCCATTTGTTCCGATCCATTGATAGGTAAAATTATTGTCCAGAAATAATCTCCTCATTCCAGAATTGTGTGCAGGAGCACCGTTGAAAATAAATTTCGTTAATTTGCGCTAGAGGAATATCGTCAAGTAATTCAGGTATAGCAAATATATAAAATTTTATATGTGTTCCTAATATGAAGCAGGACACATTTAGACCAAACCTGCCCTGCTATCTTCTGGGAAGTATTTGGTGTTGATTTTCCTGGTACCAGAATCTACTATTGTGCCTATTGAGTATACCAGAATTACTGAAATGTGCTTCGTCTGACCATATAACCTTCCTTTCAAAATCTCTAACCATATCGCATCTTTCTCGAAACCAATTGCAAAAGACTACCCGACGCTCTGCATCCCCTGACTGTAAGTGCTGCACGAGCCTAAATTTGTATGGGTGGTATTTGTGCTTTTTTTAGAATTTCTTGAACTCTAGTTTTTGGAATCCCTATGCTCTTTTCACTGGCCCTACAAGAGTTTGTTGGGTAAGCTTTTGCTTTAGACAAATCAATTTCTGGACAAATATACAGGGTGTTCCATTTAAAAAAACACAACTTTGGGTCATATCTAAAAAATAACAACTCAAATGAAAAATATGACTACGCCACTGGATCCAGCGTAAAAAACTGCATAAGCAGCAATTTTTCCCTTTGCGTTAAGTTAAAGGATAACCGAGATACGAGGGGGGTCCCAAAATGCAAAATTTTCTATTTCGCCCTGTATCTCATAAACGAAGAAGGCTATGAAAATTTTGTTTACGGCTTCATGAGTTTCACAAAAAATTAGCTCAGGTTCGTGAAAACCGCAAGGTTCTATCTTTAAAAATAAACGAGATACCCTGCTTTTGCAACCAAATCCGGACACCCTGTACAGATGTGAATACATATGTCGCAGCACTAGATTAACTCAAAAAAGAGTTCCAATAAAAGTTTTCTGACCTCAGAGATAATGAAAATGAAAAATTGTCAGATGGGGCGTATCGATTTGCAATGTAATTCGGAACCGAAAGACAAGTTCGATATGGGTCGCTTCTTGAGTTTTATTCAAAATATGTCGATCAAAACTGGTTTCCTGAAATCCGAAAACATGCCCAGAAAATGATGTCTCTGTTTGGGAGCACATATGTGTGCGAGCAGCTGTTTTCTCGTGTGAAGAATGTGAAGTCTAAAGGTTGCAACTTCAAAAATAAAACCAAATATCGACACACTTGTCAAAAATAAACAAAGTCAAAAATCGCATCGCATTGATTCATTGAACTTTTTAACCAATAAAGATTATTACACCTTGAAATGGTTTGTTTTTTATTCTATTGATATGGTGGTAAAGTGACGTAGACCATTGTGGCCTTTCGGACGATGTGAAATCGATTTTTGGCTCTTGCACTAAAAAAGGTTGAAGACCCTTGTAGTAAGCTATATCTGATTCCAGGCAACCACGATCCTTTTTTCTCAAAAATTTAACAATTCCATTTAATAAAATTATATACATATACAGGGTTATTCAAAAGTAAGCGTTATCCGTTTGTAGGTGTAATCCTTGCATAAAAATAAGACAAAAAGTACAGGAACTACGCCCATCTGTAGAGAGCACCCTAAAAACCATTTTTCGCCATATTTTTAAAACCGTTTATAGTTAAATTTCGAAAATCGGTGTGCTATACGAACATTTGATGCTGAATCATATTCTGAATTTAGATTTTTAAAAATTTTATCAGAGGCGTCGCATACCGGGAGTTTAAGGGGCGAAAACAACCCTATTTTTGTACCTTTTATTTTATTGCGATTTTATTTAGAAATTATTATATTTCAGACTTTCAACATTAAAACAGGTACTCTTAGTTCAATTCAATAGAGCGTACCGTTTACGAGAAAATTGACTGTAAAAATTATTTGATTCACCTATGTTTATTCATTAAAATTCAGCATCTAACATTTAATACCTCGTACTTACCTACTATAAATAGAACACACTTTTTAGTTGCCATTTTTGTTAATAATTTACGGGAAATGTTCGAAATTTAACTAAAAACGGTTTTAAAATATGGTGAAAAAAGTTTATAGGATACCCCTTACAAGTGGGCTAGTTCGTCTAGGAAGCTCTTCCGGACCTATGTGAATAGGAACTATTTGTCTATATCCCCCAAACGGATAACGTTTAGTTTTGAATCACCCTGTATTTATTGGGCAATAATTTTATAGATATTGTATACATTGTAATAATACGAGAGTTTTATTATAAGGTAAGCTTTGGGTAAATAGGTAAAGCCCTTTTAATAAAACTTTCCACATAATGAAATTTTCGCTTTATCAAAAAAAGTGATAGATATTAGTAATTATATCATATGTATAACGATTTTACCAAATAACCATATATCTGTATATAAACTGTGTTTTATGTGCGTGGTGGAATCCTATACGAGGAAAGTTCCAGGTAAAGCGTTTTTACCGATTTTTTTATTTGTAATACTTCGAATAAGCTTCAGTCACAGAAAAAAATATGTGCTTCAGTGCAAATATTAAATCTGTGATGACGTTTTATTTTGTTGCAACACGTTTGTCCCATAATGTATAAGTGAAAGGAAGATACCTATTATTGTAATGATTTTCTATAATTATTTTCTAACGATTCTCCTGAAATCGAAGGAAAGAAAGACTGACAACGCACATATTACGTAAATTTTTGTGAATTGTAAAACCTGTTTCAATTTTATTTACGCTTTTCCCCTTTCATAGTAATACGATTGACGCTAACAAAAAAAGCGGAAATTCTTTCTGTAAATGAATGGTTTTTCGAAGTCCCAAGAAGCAATAAACAAGAGAAAATACACATAAATGTCGCTATTACGATAGGTTTAAGGCCGTCATTATGATATGCCATTCATGAATCTATTTATTTATATGGATGTTGACGTTAAAGTCTATAGACAGTATTGAGATGAACAACTCTCTTTCTTGTCGAGTCTAGTTTTTTTTTATTCGAAAGGAATATGTATATTTTCCTTTGACTTATTTACCATTTATAATAAACAATTGACACGAACGAAATTATTATTAGCATCCGCTATAAAATAATGTGATATAATAAATGGTATTCTCTGTGAAGATAATCATTTAAATTACAATAATAATAGTATTATTGGAAACTTATAATATAGGCTGAGAATAACCACCACAAGGTGAAAAGCCCACGGGATCGGTTCATGAGTTTTTGCCACCCTAGGCAACATTTTAAATAACACTCTATACGGATTTCCTCTGTTTTATAAAGTTGTTAAACTTGGTTCATGAGAATAATTTAGTATTAGCAATAACTTTAGTGATGAGCATTTCTCTTGGTTTATTGAAGTCATATGATTAAAAAAACCACAACAGAGTAAGTTCTTATTACTAAATATAAAGATAAAACTAAATTTGGTACATGAACTCACCTTTATTGTATTATTTTACTTAATATTGCAAATATTTCTTATAACGTATAAAAGTATAATTTTTCTTTAGTGAAATGTGATACATTCACAACACATTTTTTTTACTTGGATAAATCTTCCGAATGTGGAATTTAAAAAAACAATGAGATTTTATAACTTCAATGATGGTTTATGGCTTTAAAGATGGTTTTATCGACGAACTTGGGCTAACCTAACACCTAACGGGATAGATCAGCACCTCATACAAGACAGGTGGTATTGGATAGATTCACCTAACAGTACATATTTTCTTTAAAAAATCATTGTTTTAATATATCCTCGGAATTTTGTTGGCGTGCTTTCTTTACACCAAACCTAGCCAATCCTAACCTAACCTAGTTCGCATTTTTATTAGAGTTTTATTTCATAAAGCCTTCTGAATGTAGAACTTAAACAATTAATGTGATTCTAATAATGGTAATTAATGAATGTGAACTTAAATAATAGTTTAAGGCTTTAATGATGTTTTTGTCGACGAACCTGAGCTAACCTAGCACCTAACGAGATAGATCTACCTAACAGTACATGTTTTGTTAAAAAAAATCCTAGTTTTAATATAGGCTCGGAATTTTGTTGTCGCGCTCCCGCGCGCTTTCTTTAAAGCAAACTGAACCAATCCTAACATAACCTAGTCAGCATTTTTATTATAGTTAAAAAATAAATAAAATTTGGAGTTTCCACAGGAATTTTTTTAAGTTCCACATTCAGAAGGCTTTTTAAAAGTAAAAAAAAAATGTTTTGAGTATATCATATTTCAATTAAGAAGTTATGGTTCTTGGGATTAGATCGTGTCAAAATGGAATCGCTTTCGGACGTTTCGCCTTCATTTGCACGAGGCATCTTTAGGGATCTTCACTTAACGAGATCGGAACGCTGAATGAATGAATTCCGATCTCGTGAAGTGAAGATCCCTGAAGATGCCTCGTGCAATCGAAGGCGAAACGTCGGAAAGCGATTCCATTTTGATACGGTCTAATCCCAAGAACCACGATTTCTTAATTGACCACAGCCGTGAAAGCTTCCGTTCTATGTTACATCATAATTCAGTTTAAAAAAAAAGATAAAAATAGATAGACAAAATAAAAATTTTCAGAGTAGCCTAAATAAATCCTTGAAACTTAACTGTATTTATATTTCACCACCTTTCTTTGTTTAAAGGAGTAAAAATAATGTGTTAAATATTTATGACAATGTTTATACAATGGTATTAACTTGCTATAAAAAATTAAACTCTAGGTATTTAAAAAACTTACTAAAACTGCAAATATTCAGAAAAGTGCAGTAAGACCTCCATGTAACTAATTTCAGGTATTTCAAAGTATAGAAATTTCCTCGCAAAATGGAAAAACAAATTTTCGCCAAAAAAATTTTTGCATTTTTATATTAAAAAAAGTGTTCAAAATGCAAATCAGGGCAATTTTTTATGTAACTGGTTTCAAGTATTCTAAAGAGTAAAGAATTTCCTCGAAATATGGAAATCAAAAATTTCCACAGTTTGGAGTGGCAAGCAAAGCAAAATTTTCATGTAACTGATTTCAAGTATACAAAAGTTCGAAAAATGAAAATTATGAATTTGGGCAGAAAAATTCTTATTTTGCACTATTAAGAGAAGCTTCTAGAAGATACAAAACTAGTTGGGTTCCTTATAACTGATTTCAGGTGAACGAAAGTTGACCCAAAAATTCTATAGCCACTATATATCCAGGCATAAGTTTGCAAAATCTAGGGGGGGCCTTACCCCAATTTTATTCCCCTTCAATTTTATGTATACCAGTACCAAGGGAAATTAAATGCGGATTTTCGAAATATAGCAATATTTAAAGCACATTATTTTCTTTCATTTCATTATTTTATCAAGCCATACACTGCTCACAGAATTCTTATTGCTTGTTTGAATATCAAAATGCCTACCTTTTAATGCTCTTTCAGTCACTCAAAGATATGGAAATTGCACTTTTCCTTTACACACTAAGTACAAAGAAAATAAATGACCGTACACTGATGAAACTTGCACGGATTTTTAACTAAAAATACCATCATTTCAAAGTCACAGTGTTTAAAATCACCAACAAAAAGATAAACGAAAGAAAATGACCAGTGTGACAGTTACAATTACTGCCATCGCTAATAATGTTTCAAAACGTCACCGGAGAGATTACAATTTTGTTTCCAAGGCTAACCTGACCAAAGATGAGTTTAAACTGAACACGCGTTGTACTTATCCAAATCACTTCCACCCGTATTCACTAAAGCGGTTTAAATTTGGACTAGGTTTAACTTGATAGTTATAGGTTTAAGATGGCAATTTTAACAATTGAACAAATAATTCTTCTAAATGTCACAATTACAAAATGACGGTGACATAGGCGAAACATAATAGGCGAACTAAGATTTTAAGTACTATGGCAACTAGATCTGGTCTAACTCTTAAACCTTTTTAGTGAATACGGGGGTTCAGGTCTTGCACAAAAATTACCTGTCGTATTATGTCTTATGGGTATGAACTTCTAAGATTTTTGAGCGGATTCCATGTAATAAAATGTTTATAAGCTTAACATCAGCTTTTATCGGCAATTATACTTTACGTTTATTTAAAGAAAAAGAAGGACGATTTGCTGTTGTCACTGTCATTTTGTAATTGTGACATTCGGAAAAATTATTTGTGCCATTGTTGTTTATGTCATTTTAAATCTACAACTGTGAAGTTAGACTTGGTCTAAATTTAATTCTCTTTAGTGAATACGGGTGTCATTGAAACAGTTTTTAGCTTTTTATCTGAACCTCCAGGATTTGTTAAAAAACAAACAAATAATAATTAAAAAGTAAAAAAATGGGCGTCGATTTTGCTATTTTAAATGGGACATCCTGAAAATATTATTTCATTAAATCTGTCTTCATATTGATTATAAATATACCTGGTTTGAAAATTTTAAAGACATACGAGAAAATTGACAAAAACATTGCCATAAGAGGCAATATCTTAGAAAGAGAAAACAACATATAAATATCGAAAGTAAACCCGGTTGTCTTAAAAGATAAAGTATCAAACCTGCCTGGTATTCCTATATACAATCAGCAAGAAGATAGGTACATATATAATAAACCAATATTATAAAGGATATTCCATTTAAAATAACAAAATTGAAGCTCATTTTCTAAACCTCAAATTTTGCAAAAACATCAAGTATTATGCTGAAATTAAGTGGTAACATTTTGGTACAAATCTAAGATGGCGGAACAAAATGGCGGCATAATAAAATGTTGAAGAATTCAGCCTGAAAAAAACTGCTTAATGGTTTGATTTCAGTGGTACTAATTGAAGATGGCCGAACAAAATGGCGGCCATATAAAGAGTTTGTAATCGTAAAAAAATCACAATCTCAGTTTTTACACATCTTTACGTTTTAGCACCGCCGGCGCCAGTCGGTATGTCTGTCTGTCTGTCTGTCAGTTCGCGGCATAGCTTAAAGCTACTGACCTGATTGGCTTCAAATTTTTGTCAAAAATTAAGGGTCACATGGATATGACCTGGTAATATTCTGGTAGAAATCCAAAAATGGCGAAACAAAATGGCGGCTTAGTGAAATGTTAAAAAAATTATTATGAAAAACTACTTATCCAATTTATTTCAAATTTGCATAAACATCAAGTATTATGTTGGAATCAACTGGTAAAGTTTAGTACGAATCCAAGATGGCGGAACAAAATGGCGGTATAATAAAATATTTAAAATTCTAACTAATTCTGGTATAAGGCTCTAGTAAAATAGACTAGACTAGTAAAACTGTTTTACTAATTCAAGATAGCGGAACAAAATTGCGGTGAAATAAAATGTTTGTAATCGTGAAGAAAATCTCCCTCTCAAGACTTACATATCTACACGTTTTGGCGTCTCTAGATGCTAAAAACATGTTTTATCAATTCCGTCGGTCCGTCTGTCGGTCTGTCTGTCAGTTCGCGACGTAGCTTAAATACTACTTACCCGATTGACTTCAAATTTTGACCAAAAATTAAGGGTCAAATGGGGATGGCCTGATAATATTTTGGTAAAAATCCAATATGGCGGAACAATGTTAAAACATTTTTGTTAGAGTGGTGTATTATTTGGAGTAAAAAAAACAAATATTTTTTTAAATTGTCGACGTTTCTCAACTTAATGGTTGTATCCTGTATGAAACCTATATTATCAGTATTTTTACTCCGTTGTTCAGCATATATTTCCCAGATATTAAGTTTCTAAATGGTTTTCGTTAACAATACTCTTGGTGTATTATTTAGAGTTAGGATCCAGTAAAAAAATCTATTTTTAAATAGTCGACGTTGCGCAACTTTATTGTTACATATTCAGGACATATATGTAGATTCTATATCCAGCATGGACCCATATTATCAGTCTTTAATGGGAGACTTATTTAATTTATTTTAAATTATGCTCAAAAGTCAAGTGTGGCATAGGTAGAAAGGAAATGGTAAACATACTGGTAAGAATTCAATATGATGAAACAAAATGGCGCCCAATTAAATTTAAGAGCCAGTATATGTAACACTGTGACCATAGTGAAATGCAGTCTTAACGTGCGGGTCCAAAGGTCACCAACATTATGAATCAAATCAGAAAACACAGTGAATACCAAAATGTTGTGTGATTCTTTTATCGAGCTATTAAATCTCGATGGGCTATTTACAAATATACAGGGAGAAAGAAAATAGTTTTTTTTTATTATATTACGCAATATTATTAAGATAGCCACGTTATTTTATATATTAAATGCCGACGGACTAAATAAGAAAATTCGCTACATATGTATTTGGTTAAAATTTTTTAAAATTAAAATTCACTGGCTAGTGTAGGGAATGTACAGAAACTTGTGCATGAAAAAAAAAAACATAATTTACTTCCGAAGAAGATTAAGAAATGTACACGAAAAAATCCAAAGGCAAAAGACTTAAGTTACAATGCAAAAATGGATATTCATAATGCAATTTATGATTTATACACGTCAAAGACTAATATAATCCTTCAGAAACTTTTTAATATTATAGACTAAAAAATATCATCATCACTTAAAAAGTCCTCATCTTCTGAGTCGTCCTCAAATGGCGCAATGATCATTGGTGCTATTTCGACATTTAGACCATTGTTCACGTGTTTTTCGTAATATGATTTTGTCCCAGCCCATATTAATTCTATTGCGTTAAACTGGCAATGGTATGGCGGCAGTCGTAAAACCTCATGTCCATTTTCCCGTAATATTTCATCTGCGGCATATATTGTTTTAATAGATTTTGCCATTAAAAGAAGTTCTAGTTTCGGCATATTGGGTAAAGGATTTTGTTTTATTAGCCAGTCATAAATATCACTTTTCTTCCAGGATGAAGTAGGTTGTTTATTTAAAATTCTTGAATGATAAGATACATTGTCCAGAATGATTAAAGATGGAGCATCTAAATTTGGAATCAGTTGTTCTTTTAACCACTTTTCAAAGAGTTCACAGTTCATATTATCATGGTAGTCTATACTTTTGGATGTTGAAGAAAACAGTAAACTTGCACCTGGGAGAAATCCTGTTGAAGAACCTGCATGCAAAACGATGAAACGTTTTCTCGTCCCACATCCCTTTTTTCTCTTGACACTTTTTACACTTTTTTACATTAGAAAATATCCAAGTCTCGTCTAAAAATACCACTTTTCTAAATTTCGATTAACATTTTGCGTGTATTTCTTTAAAAACTGGATACGCTGACTTGCTATATGTGGCAACTCGCATAAAAATCTTCGATTACAGTCCTTTTTTACAGGTAATAAAAGAAAAACAAACTTGAAAAGTTTGTCGTTGATAAATTGTATGAGCCGCACGATAACACTGCTTTTGACTATATGTACTAAATTAACTTGGATCACACTTCACTCTTCCTAACAAAAGTAATAATTCATACCGAGGGAAGTCTCGGGTAAAGGAATTTATCGATTTTTAAGCATCTACATTAAAATTCTTTGACATTTTGTCGAACTAAATAACTTATCCAAAATAATTGCCCTTCAAAATTGGAAAGTCGTTTCTGTAAAACGATGAAATCTGAAAATAAATTTTAAAAATTATAATAACATTTTGGCCAATATCCCAACACACAGCAGCTGATATGCGTAAATCTGTTTACAAAAAACCTACCCACAACAGAAATTCTTTTCGGTTTGATTATGTAGTAGGTTGATATTAAGGAAAAAGTATCAACTGTGATATAAATTTTGCTCTTTTAAAAATGTTAATGGCTTTTTTAAAGGCGTAAATATATTTTATCATTTAAACCCACGATGGTTTACTACCCACAGGATTCGATTCGTCCCCATAAGGTAGATTTGTTTGTATTCCGAAAAATATTATGTATAAATAAATCAGTGCGTTAGTTATGATATAATTGTGAGCTATTTCTAAGCAAACGCAGGTGTAAAGAAAATAAGAGGTTTATGTGGGCATAAACATGATTTTAAATTTCTACATGGAAGGAAAACCGCCTAACATCTGTGCGTTCCTATCATCCTACGAGTTTACGTTATGAGCGTTAACATTTGTTGAATGGTCATTGTTTTATGGTTGTTCCTTAAAGCATACAATAATAATTGATACAATTTTGTTGATGAAAAAAAAAACATCTTTGTTAATTCAAAAAATCTAACATCACTGTTTTTTAGTGTTCATGGTTGGCACCATAGAACTTAAAGAAATAATTTTTTTTGTGGGTGTCTCACACTCAGGATTTGACTTTGGGGGAGGCTGAAAGTGGCTTCACCCAGGACTGATCCTGGGAAGTGGGGAGGGTTGGAATCATAAGGAACAAAAAATACTTAATTTATTTTTCTTAAAGTGATAAAATTCTCGACAGTTTTCTTATTTAACACAAACCTCTATTCTTTACAGTGGTGTACATAAAATTGACACGTAAAATTACCATTACGCATTTTCTCAACATTTGTGGTCTATAGGGATTAGAGCTATTTTTTAATACAACAAAGTGCATAAATGGTAGGTGTCTTTAACAAACAGAATAATTAAGTTATGTTCTTGGAAAGGCTGTGCAACTTTTTTAAAAAGTTCACCATAGGCGTAGATATCTTTATTTAATTAAATATGTGCATGGTGGCATCTTAAACACGATTTTTAGTGAAGTTATGGGATTTGACGATTTTGCACATAGGTAGCCATGATAGTTCGTTCCTAGAATTAAATAGATGAAATGTGAATCATTATTGATGTTTAGTAAATGATCTGGTCCGAACAGTGTAAAATGAATCCGAATAATACGTACTCAAATGAAGTTCTTATGAAGTTGTTTATTCTACATGGGCAATGTGTTCAAATAATAGCGAGAACTAGCAGAAAATTTAACGCAATGTATCCTGATTTACCACAACCGAACGAAAGGAAGTTTGTGAGAATACAGAACAATTTTGGAAATTATATCTCCAGATTAACGACTTCTTATACTTTAACGAAACTTGTGACTGCTGATGAAGATAATGTTCAGCCTTCAATTCGGTGTGCAGTGTGAGATTTGTGTGTATCGTACTCATCAATCCAATTTTGTCCATGTATAATATACATCCATTCAGATTCTCTAAAGTTCAAGCTCTTAAACCGGAAGATTATGTACGAAAAACTCAGTTTTGTGAAATGGTTTTGATTTGCATTCAAGAGAATCACAATTTTTTAAAAAATATTATTTGGACTGACGAGGCTAGGTTTTCAAAGGAAGAGATTTTTAATAGAACGAACACTTTTAGGCCGATCTAAACCTTTATGTGACCAAAGAAATGGGGTTTCAAAATAAATTCAATTTTAACGTTTTTTGTAACATGAAAAAATTAGTTTTCAAATTTATTAATTATAACATTAAAATACCTACAAATATTGAGATCTACTGTAAGTCACTTTCTTGCTGGTCTAGACGATTAGAACCTTGGGATTGGCCAGCGAGGTTGCCCGACCTCACGCCACTGGACTTTTGTTTATAGGGTAATATGAAAGAAAAAGTGTATATGAGAGTTGCACAAAACAAGGAAAAATTACGGCAACGAGTAGTTCAGTGTATTGAACTCGATGCCAGTGAATTTAAAAGAGCCACTACACACCGTGTGAAATGTTTGGAGTGCAATGGCCAACTCTTTCAACATATACTGTCTACTGAAACACAAATAATATTTTCTTGACTGTATCTGACATGATAATTTTATTGTTATTTTTTCAAATTGTATAATTTATGAAATGGTTCTGTATTCGCCCAAACTTCCTTTCGTTAATTTGTGGTAATTCAAGTTATGTTACGTTAACATAGAACGGAAACACAGGCAGAAAAAAATCCATCAAGAAGTTACACTTAAGCAACGAAAGAAGTTTGAAGCCCTCCTGAACAGAAAAAATCCAGTGAAACTTCCGCAGAACACAGTTATCAACCTGTCATCGAAGCCGTTCTCCGAAGCAGAACTTTCCGTCCTTTCCAAGGGCCAAAACTTCGCAATAGCACCGAGTAGTATTCACGTAGAAGGTATAGTATCTTCTGTTGAAGCAGCAATCATAAGATTACCAGTGGAACAAGCCGATGAAGTCAGATATGAGAAAGCGAAGATCATTAAAAACTCAAAACCACCGAAGTCGAACCTCTCCGCAGCCGAAAAAACAGCAATGAAGACCTTAAACGAAGACGCAAACATTCTGGTACTTCCAGCAGATTGGACAGAACAGAATATGTGAAAAAGGTTACTCAACTTTTGGACAACAACACCTATAAGGTTATGCAGGCAGACCCCAGAAGTAGAATAGAAAGACGCATTACCAATTTGATCAACACATCCAGTCTACCACCAGCGGAGAAAAAATCATTCAAACCAAGCAGCTCCAAGATTCCCAGGTTCTACGGTCTTCCGAAGATACACAAGGACAACATACCACTTTGACCGATCGTCAGTGCAATAGACTCGCCCACATACAAACTAGGTAAATATCTTTTAAATTTTCTTAATCCACTTACTGGAAAAACAGATTCTTTTATTAAAAACTCTGCACATTTCGTGGAAAAACTCAAGACAATCCAGTTGGATCCCGAAGATATTTTGGTCAGTTTCGATATAGAATCACTTTACACAAATGTTCCTGTCAACGACTCAATTTCCATTATATCAGACATACTGGATAACAATAATCTCGATAAGAACTTAATAGACCTAGTGGAAACTTGTCTTACATCTACTTATTTCATTTTTCAAGGAACTTTTTATGAACAAACTTCAGGGGCAGCTATGAGATCTCCTCTATCACCTGTGGTAGCGAATATCTTTATGGAAGCCTTTGAGGATATTGCTCTAACATCTTCTCCACTAAAACCGAAGCACTGGTTTAGATATGTAGATGATACTTTTGTTGTTTGGCCTCATGGACAGGACAATCTCCTCATATTTCTGGACCACCTTAATCAGCAACATCATAATATCAAGTTCACGATGGAAATTGAATCTAATGGAACAATTCCCTTACTAGATGTATGTGTTCAAAGGAAGGAAAATGGTACATTAGGACATTCTGTGTCTAGAAAACCGACGCATACAAATAGATACTTAAATGCAAATTCTCGTCACCATCCAGCACAACAGAAATCGGTTATTAACTCATTAGTATCCAGAGCTATTTCGATTTCTGATCAAGATTCTTTAACATCGAAACTGACCGAAGCTCTCAGAGGGAATGGCTATCGCACTGAAGATATTACGCGTTCAGTTAAAATATATAGTAAACCAACTCCGCCAAAGGAGACTGATAAAGAGCCATCAGTAGGTAGTGTTGTTCTTCCCTACATACATGGCACTACAGACAAAATAGGACGATTACTTCGGCGGTCCAACATACGTACAATCTTCAATATACATAAGAAGATTGGACAATGCTTGCGATCCCCGAAAGATCTTGTACCTTTCCAAACAGAAGGAGTATATAAAATTCCTTGCTTCTGTGGAGAGGTGTATGTGGGAGAAATAGGACGCTCAATATCAACTAGACTTAAGGAATATGAACGATGTATTAAAAAGAAACAAATTGTTCAATCTGCTGTAGCTGAACACCAGAATAACACTGGCCATTTCATAAATGTAAAGGAAACCAAGGTTCTAGCATCGATTCCAGGTTTTTATAAACGAAAAGTTAGAGAATCTATTGAAATATTTAAACATATAAAAAATTTCAATAGAGACACGGGTTACGATCTACATCACACGTGGAAACCGATCTTAACACAGGGTCACGGTTCTGAGAGCACAAGTCGGGTATAAAAGCCCGCCTGAATCTCTTCGAGCTCATTCAGTGTTCAGATCTCTTAGAGTAAAGATCCTTGAAGATGCCCCGTGCAATCTAAGGCGAAACGTCGGATAGTAATTCCAATTTGACACGGTCTAATCCCAAGAACCATGATTTCTTATGTTACGTTAAATTTTCTGCAAATTCTATTATTTGATCACATTGCTCACGTAAAATAAAAAACTTCATAAGAATTTTATTTGATTGCGTATTATTCGAATTCATTTTACACTGTTTTAAGACTCCTAGCAACGAACTATCATGGCTACCTATGACGAAAAAACGTCGAATCTCATAAATTTACCAAAAATAGTGATTTTTTTAGGAATCCTGGCATTTTAAGTATAGGAACATGCTATATGATTTGAAAGCAAATTTAAATGTCTTCAGTTTTTAAAACAATATACAGGGTAGAGATAGGTATAAGACAGTATGAAGGGAAAATATTTAGAATTTATCAGCCATTCAAAAAAAGTAACAATATATACTGAGTGTTCCATTTAAAATAACAAAATTGCTACGACTTTTAGGTAGAAGC
Organism: Kuschelorhynchus macadamiae; assembly: GCA_030620095.1. NCBI lineage: Eukaryota > Metazoa > Arthropoda > Insecta > Coleoptera > Curculionidae > Kuschelorhynchus > Kuschelorhynchus macadamiae. Next base: position 644,524 of record JAUTXW010000347.1, read on the forward strand.
GGCAACACTGTATTGCTGAAAATATTTTGTAGAGCGCTGTCCATTTACCCAAGAAACCAGATTTTCAGAACAACCCTGCCACCCGGTTTGCTCAAACCTAACCTAATCTACCATCGACCTTGAATCACCCTATAAAATGTTTTAGAGGAATAATTTGAAACATTTTTGTAGAAATCTGGAACAAATCATGAACATGAACAAATTTACCAACACTTTATTCACAAAGAATTTTTATATTATGTGCTTCTAGGGGTATGCCGATATTCTTTTGGTTTTCGAAATATTTGACTTAAAATTTACTTTAAAAAAGCTAGTGACATTAGCTAGAGCAGCAATGCATTTTCTAAGGCAAATGCCATATTAAAAAGTCACTCTTAATTCATTGGAATCTCCAAAGTTGTGCTTGATGACCAGAACGGTCAATATCTCTCCATCTGCAGTCATGCCGATAGGTGTCACCTCCTACATAGAATGTTTTAAAACGTCTTGACCGCAGCATCCTCTCGGTCGTTGCAGACGTCGAGGAATATGAATTCCGATGTATTTCGATCCGGCGACCCAGATAGATTACCTCTTTTTTTTCGAAAACCGCAAGTTGCATAGTTGTTAGACCGCAGGATTTCATTACACACGAATTCAAACGAGGGAAACTTATATCTTACAGTGTCGATTACAGAAGGAGAGTCGTTTTTCTCGATGGCGTTCAGCCCCTTATAGAGAAATTATTGTTCTTTCACGCGGGATGCTAAAGCGTTACGAATTATTTGCTGCTAGGAAACTGAACTGATCAAAATTTCAATTTTAATGACCATATAAAAAAATTCTTAAAAATGCATATTTTAGTCTAAATATTTTATTCAATTTTAAAGATTTCTTAAATACTAACACTAAACTAAAACTTGTTGATTCTTTAATTCTAAGGGGCCTTGATTATTGTTGTTCTAACGATAAACATAAATTACAAATTTTACATAATATTATGATGGTATATCTCTAATTTTTAATAGATTTCAATGAACTAAATTACGATTTATTACGCGAAATCCACTTATTGTTTGTTTTATTCATAAAATAATTTAAAACAAATTACCTAAGTGTTTATATGAAAAAATTCAGTTTCTAAATAATATTCATAATTTAAATATTAGAAATCAAAATAACTTGCAGATTTGTATCTCTATTGCTGATGCTTATAAATTTCAATAGATTCTCTAATTTTCCGTTTATAGAATTCCGATGCAACAACTTTGGTTTCTTTTATATTTATGACATGTCCAATAGAATGTTGGTGTTCAGATCCAGCAGATTGTACAATTTGTTTCTTTCTGATACATCGTTCATGTTTCTTAAGCCTAATCGATACGGATCGTCCAGTTTCTCCAATATATTCATCACCACACGAACAAAGAATGGCATATACTCCTTCCGTTTGGAAAGGAATAATGTCCTTTGGCGATTGAAAGCATTGTCCAATTTTCTTGTGTGTAATGAAGATTGTACGTATGTTGGACCGGCGAAGTAACCTTGCAATCTTGTCTGTGGTTCCGTGTATAAATGGAAGAACTACACTGCCTATCGGTAATTTCTTATTAGTATCATTTCGTGGACTAGGATTATTATATTTTCTAATCGATCGTCCAATATCCTCAGTGCAATTTCCATTGCCTCTCAAAGCTTGGGTCAGTTTCTCTGTTTCCGATTGTAAAGAATTTTGGTCACATATCGCCAGGGCTCTGTAAACTAATGAATTAATAACTGATTGCTTTTGTGCTGGATGATGATGGGAATATGCATTTAAGTACCTGTTCATATGGGTTGGTTTTCTATATACAGTGTGTCCTAACGAACCATCCCCTTTCCTTTGTACAAGAACATCTGGAAAGGGAATCGTGCCTTCTGATTCATTGTAAATTTTATGTTAGCATGTTGTTGATTCAGATGATCAAGGAACCCAGGGATCCCAAGAACCATGATATCTTAGTTGAACACAGCCGTCAAAGCTTTCGTTCTACATATCAAAATTATTAATCGTGTGGTAGGATTTGGAAGATTTGTTACTTAGTGATCAAAATCCTACCTTTTGTGCTTTAGTATGTTACCTTTTATCTAGTTTTACTTGTTTCTTTTACATAGATAATATTGAATTGTAATAATTTTATTTTTATTTATATGTTTTTCAATTACCTGACTCAAATAAATCATTAAAAAAATTCGTGTGACCTTATTATTTACTATGGTGTGTCCAATATTAAGTTATCAATGTTTTTAAATTAAAAAAAAAGAACAATGGCTGTAACTGTTTATACTATTGCCACTATATTATTAAAACAACTTAAAGCTGATAAATTTTCATAAGGCCAGGACTGAAAAACGATTTAAAGAAAAAATAACCTAAATGTGATAATAAAATTATTTTTTTCAAACAATTCCACTACATTTGTTAACAACACGTAACATGTTTCGCTACACAGTAGCTTCTTCGGACATTACATCTCGAATGAATAAACTTAAACAATAAAAAATATTTATGTGACTAGGTGTAATACAACGATTCGAAACTTTTAAAAATATAAAAACTTAGGGAATTTTTAAGAACTAGCCATAACTTGGGGAAAATCTATTTTACTAAACGATTTTTATTTTTAAAGGTGTTTTTACAACTTTCAAGGATCATCAAATTTTCATATTTTCACACTCTTGAAACTACTACTCATATTTCAACTGCTACCATCATCCATTAATTAGTACTGTACATATTTTAACTACTATCAACTTCCATTAATTACTACCACACATAGTTCAACTACTACCACCTTTCATTGATTGCTACCATATGTAATTCAACTACTTTCACCTTCCATTAATAACGACCATTGATATTTCGAAAGCTTTTGTGTAATCTAATAGAATAAGAACAGTTGCCTGGTTGAAATCTTGTGCTCTGATGATACCATCTACAATATAGAATAAGGCAGTGGCGCAACTGTACCCGGTTCTAAACCCGGATTGTTTATAAGGGATGATATTATTGCTGGATCCATACGAAGAAACTTGAGATTCCATTACTTTTTCCAGGATTTTGGAGAGCGTAGGTAACAAGGAAATCGACCTTAGTTGACTAAAGTCTGTAGTATTTTTTCTTTAGCCAGTGTAATGACATGTGCTAACTTAGTAAGAAGGCAAAGTTTTACATTCCTTAAGAAGTGATTTCAGATAGGAAGCAACGAATCTAGTGCTATATATGTTTTTTTTATTCTAAGTAAGATTTTGTATTACATTTTGCTATAAAATAAAAATTAAAGGTACTTTTCTCTTGAGTCAATTTCGATTTTTTGGAATTTTTGACCACTCTGTATATGCAATCTCAAGTTTGGATATTTTAATATTATTTTGGCAGAAAGCAGAACTTTTTATAAAGAGTAGGTAACTTTTTTCCGTAAAACTACTAATAAAAAAGTTTCCCATATGTAGAGAACTTAAGTAGACACACTGTATATACAGCTAGAGTGCCCAAAAATATTTCAGCAGGTAAGGGGTTTAATGGAATTCCCATAATTAAATTTTGCTAATATAAAGACTATTATTAAATTCGAAGTAGTTTTGTTCTAAACATTCGGTAAATAAGTACCTACAATATTTCTTATTTTTAATACAATTAACTGATTTTTGTGTTTAAAAGACTTTCTACTAATTTGATGGTATATTTAGCCGAAATACTAGGAAACAAATTAATTACGTCAAAAAAACCTTATGATATATGAATATTTTTAATGTTATTTTGCAGATATAGCCTTCAAAATAAATAAAATAATATGTGTTTAATTAATTTTGAATCATTCATCTTCTAAGAGGGAACGGGATGGCAAAACAGTATTATCACAGACAACATAGCTATATTAAGCTATATTTTTGTGTAGTATTATGTAGCTGGTAACTAAGCAATCAAATCACAATAATGGACTATTAATTAAGTTTAATATTTTAACAAAAAAAATGACCAGTGTACCATAACAGTAAATAACGATAAGCAAAAAGTAAGTGTGAACATCTGCTACTTTTCGAGATGTACCAAGCCCGTTTTTATCAGAGATAAATATGTGTGGGAACAAGAAGAATCATCATCTGACATAAACGACCACAAAACAATATGGTCGTAATGCGCATTGTGTAGGAACAAATGTTTCTCAAGGGACTTTTCTTACATTTAAATAGGTATTCGTGTATTTAAATATGGCAAAAGCATCATTTTACGACTGTAAAATAATATTACTGTTAGCAGAGTTGTATAAGATCTCGATCCTAAGTAATAACGTACTTACTGCCTTTTACCAGGTCATTTAAAATTTGTTCCTAACTTTAACCCATACAAGTTATCTCAAGACATGCACAGAATGCCTACGCGTTTGCTTTTACCTCAGTCTCATTCAAAGATATAACAGGTGGGCAGAATCAGATTTCATTAAAATTGAACAAGCTTATAATGACAGTGAACTTCATTTTATTATCTTTATTTAATTTTTTTTCCACAAACTTAATATACAGAGTGTCCCAGATTCGGTTTTCTATATAGGGATCTCGGCTCCTATTATACCTACAGCAAAGGCTAAATATGGAAAGTTTTAGGGAAAACTTAACGCATTCGATATCTAGCTTCAGATTTACGATCGGTCAATTGGCTTTGGAAATATCGGCGAAACAGTGGCGGCTCGCGGGTGAAAAAATAAGTGCAAATGAAGCAAGAAAATATCGCAATAATTTTCTTTCCAGAATTTTTTTATATGTGGAGGGGGTAGAATATTTTTTTACGACTTACTTAACTTTTGTATACTAAATCAATTCTCCTATCCTTCATAGTAGCAAATTTATTTATAACGTCCTCATAAAATGGATGAGTTGCCCTAATGTCCTCCAGAAATTCCTTTTGAACTGAAATATTGCCAAGACAAGTAAGTCTTTCTTGAGATATTGTATTCCTTAAATAAGTTTTTACACATTTGAAGCAGAAAAACGTCTTTCCACTGAAGCACTTGGCGACAAACAAACAATTTATATGCTGCGGTAAAAATATATTTATTTTTATTAATTTTTTTCACTTGCTCTTGCAGCGATATATTCCAATTACCCTCATTGGCAAAAATAAGACCAAGCTCATTTTTAAAGCGTTGACTTTTTGAAAATATTTCCTTATATAACTGTAACAAATTTTCAAACGGGCCAGCCGGAAAATTTCAACTATATTCGGAAAATTTAGCAGAACCTGCCAAACATGAAAATGTAAGTTTTTCACAGTCTTGAAATCTTAGTGTCATTTTTTTTCCATTAAAATATGGTCCAATATTTCATAAAAAAGCGTTCTATACTTAGCCCCAATTTCTTCAGGTGAAAGCTTAGCAAGCTCACGTTTGTAATGATTTATTTCTGTAATAGAATTTGCTTTATCAAACATGGTATTAAAACATGTTCATTTCTTTTTTTACAGAGCGCCTCACGACAGCGTTTTATATTGGATATGCAAAAATGAATGTTAAACGGTTTTTTTTGAAGAACGTCAAATAGTATGACCGTGTTTGTTATTAAACACTAATGCCACAAACGTGAATTCTAAATCGTCCATCTTGCCTAAAAATCTTTTCGCAAGCCGAATTGATTTTTCATCAGATTTGTCACAGTTTGTAATAAATTCAAAGACGTCTTTTAATTTATTCCAGTCTTAAACAATCACATTTACTAACTTCGAATTTGAAGTTGTAACAACACCATAAATAAATATACCTAACACAAAATAGCCAAGTTACCTGCAAAGGAACTCACCGGTGGCTGGGAAATCCGCGAAAATAAAAGTAAACAACCACCGCAAACTGAACGATACGTGGGTGTAGTGTAATGCGCCTGCAACTCACCGAGAACGTTGTATAGCGCTGGGCTCGACGTTATCACGTATGCGTTGTCATGGCAACATAGTAGGAAAATCGTAAACTAAACATAGCACCTCCAGCAAAGTCAAAGCGGTTTGCGCCACTGTTATAGTTGTTATAATAAAGTTCGATTGAATGTTTTAAAAAGACATGCCGCCAACGGTCAAGTGAAATATTTATTCGAGATGTACAGTTTATTTTTTACCAATTAGATGAATAAATGAATGTAGAAACTAAAATTTTAAGAGATATATAATAAATATAGTTAGATGCTTGCTTGTCTATTTTTCCTGGTGAAGTAGCACTTCACCTACTTCACCTGAATAGCCGCCAGTGCCATCCTCTTGAAATCAGGTTCTTCTAAACTCATCTTCCATTAGAGTAGCTCGTAAAGCCGGTGCAACCTGGTTCCGCTTTGGTCTTTTTCGTTTATAGTCAAACAAAAATGGTCCTATAAGTCGATTTCTTGAAATGATTAATAATTTATAAATAGGTGCCCAATTAAAAAAGGTGAAGTTAGATTAAGTTACCAATGACCCCACACCAAACGTTACTTCCAAACCTTGTCTATAGACGTTTCTCTGCCACTTCTTGAGGGTTTCCCACAGCCCAATGATGATTGTTGTGTCTATTAAAAACTCACTCTCATCGGACCACAAGACATAATTTACAAAATAGGGATTTTCATTACGGTTCCTAGTATACCACTCACAGGAACGTAGTCGTCTTAAAAAATCAGTTTGCTTAAGTCCTTGAATTATTATACAGTTCTTACCGGATTTTCGTTGATAGCTTGTAAAATGTCTGTCACGATTTTCATTTTCAATATTGTATCTGCTTCTAGATTGCTCAAAGGTCCGCCCCACGGTTAATTAAATTAACTAAGATTTTTCTGAAATGGGTTTTATGAAGCTGCCGTCGTTGGGGGCACATCTCCAAATATCTTGCTAAGGTAATGTCGGCGTTTCTGTGGGCGACTGCAAATTGGGCACATTTGAATAGGGAATTTAGATTCCCTATTCAAATGTGTCAAATTTATGATTTTATTGAGAGAAAACCGTACTACTTATTAAGACCCAACTTTTATACTTTGAATTGTTTGACGTCAAAGTCAAAGCCCACTTTTGTTACAAATAAACCATGGCCTTCTTAGAAAACATAGAGACCTTACTTTACGAAGTGTGATATTTCAATGATACTCAAATCTTTTATGCACTTGTGACACATCACTAGACTGGAAATTTGGCGCTCTTTCCAAAAATCGAAAAATCCAATATGGCGGCTATAAGAAAAATGAAAGTTGAGGCGGGTTGCGGGATAACAAAAGACAATTGACGCATGTCGTTCACGTCATCTTAAAAAAGTGTATTTTGACAGAAGTGTAGTATTGTAAATTAGTAGTAGTAGTGTAAATTTGACAGAAGTCAAATTTACTGTTTTGGATTTACTGGCGAAAAGCGAAGTACGCCATTTTCGGTTTTTCGCCGATATTTCCAAAACCAGTTGAGTGAATTTGAAATTGATTTCTCTAAAACTTTTACCATTTAAATTAAATTAAAATGTTGGTCCAAAATTAAGGGTCATATGGGTATGAAATGGTAACATTTTAGTAATTATCCAATATGGCTAAACAAAATGGCGGTCTAGTGAAAGTTCACTGGTTTGGTACGAATATAGGATGGCAAAACAAAATAGCGGTTTAATAAAATATTTAAAAATTCATCCTGAAAAACTGTTTAGTGAAAAGTTAAGAAAATTATTACTAAAACACGAATAATCATTACATAGGAATAAACTAGCAATATTTTAGTATGAATTCAAGATAACAAAATAAATAAATAAACCTAATAAAATATTTAAAAAATCAACCTGAAAAAACTACTTATTAAATTGATTTTAAATTTTGCAGATAAATTAAATGTACAGGGTTTTCCCGTATATTTTTCCAACCACTTAGAGAGTTTATTTGAATAGATACGGAAATGTCGTAAATACAAAAGTTGTTGGGTTTTTTATGAAGATTTAGAATATTATATCATAGGTGCGAAAATATTATTGGAAATGTCAAATTTTGACAGGTTGTCAGTTTTTTTAAATGAAAAATCCTGTATATTAAATCATATTCTTGAAGATCTTTTTTTCTAATTTCAAGTATACATACTTTTAATATATTCTGTTAATTAGTTTTGGATATATAAGCGTTTAAACATTAAAGAAATGGTAAGGTAATTTGCGCTAAAACATAGTGAGCCATGGTCAAGACAATTGCAATGAACGACGCCTTTTTGACGTTTACCTGTCAGAAGTAATTATTTACGAGCATTTTTAATATCTCACACGTTGGACGATGGGTTATTCGGAAGAAGAGAAACTCGACATGATAGAATTATTTCATTTACATGGTAAAAATGCATCGATAGCTCGTAACGAATAACATAGACGGTTTCCAGATAGACCAACACCGACTTGTAGGACAATATTAAACATCGCTAAACAATTGAATGAAAGAAAAACACTTAAGCGGAAAGTTAGAATAGTGGAAAGAAACGCTGAAGAAGATTTAAATATTTTATTATATTTTGAAGGTAATTTTGAAACTTTTGTATTAAAATAATTTATTTATCTTACTTATTCTTGTTTTAGAAAATCCTGAGCGCTCAATTCCCGATGCAGCCACTTTTTTTAACAAATCAAGACATAAAATCCACCCAGTTCTAAAACATTATAAATCTAAGCCATATAAGTTTACCTACTCAAGAATTAACCGATCAAAATAAAATAGACCGATTACACTTCTGCCAAGAAATAGAAAGACGTGTTATGATGAACCAACTAAATCTGTCAAACATAATTTTCACTGACGAGGCAACATTACCACTGGAGGCATGTTTAACCGGAAAAATAAGTATTTTTGGTCAAAAGAAAACCCGCGAGCTCTTCAGGCGGTCAAAATTCAGGTAAGAAGATCCCTACATGTTTGGTGTGGCCTTCCTAACAATCGTGTTATTGGACCTATATTTTTAAATGGGAATTTAACCGGACAAAGGTATCAGGAGTTATTAGAAAACGAAATCGAAGGGCATTTAGAACAACTACCGATTAATTCATATCTTAATTTGATATGGCAACAAGATAGTGCCCCTCCTCATAATGTCCAGCCGGTCACCAATTTTTTAAATGACAGGTATCCATTTTGGATTGGAAGACATGGACCATTAAGATGGCCAGCAAACAGTCCCGATCTGTCTCCATTTGACATCTTTGTGGGGTTATCTGAAAAACAAGATATACTACAATAGGCCAAGAACCATCCAAGATTTAGAACAAAATATATTCCAAACAATCGACGATTTAAACACCCAATCACCTCATTTTATCTACGCATCCATACACACACACAACAGACAATTTAGAAGAAATATTCAGAAATGCATTATAAACCAAGGAGGCTATATAGAAAACTAAAACTTAGTTCTTTAAGCTAATATTATTATTTACCTACTTTATATTATTGATTTTTTATGGTATTGTTTCTTTCCACTATTCTAACTTTTCGCTTAATTGTTTTTCTTTCATTCAATTGTTTAACGATGTTTAATATTATCGAGTCGGCGTTGGTCTATCTGGAAACCGTCTATGATATTCGTTACGAGCTGTCGATGCATTTTTACCATGTAAATAAAATAATTCTATCACGTCCAGTTTCTCTTCTTCCGAATAACCCATCGTCCAACGCATTAGATATTAAAAATGCTCGTAAATGGATACTTCTGACCGGTAAACGTCAAAAAGGCGTCGTTAATTGCAATTGTCTTGACCATGGCTCACTATGTTTTAGCGCAAATTACCTTACCATTTCTTTAATGTTTAAACGCTTATATATCCAAAACTAATTGACAGAATATATTAAAAGTATATATATTTGAAATTAGAAAAAAAGATCTTCAAGAATATGATTTAATATACAGGGTGTTTCATTTAAAAAAACTGACAACCTGTCAAAATTTGACATTTCCAATAATATTTTCGCACTAATGATATAATATTCTAAATTTTAATAAAAAAACCAACAACTTTTATATTTACCACATTTCCGTATCTATTCAAATAAAGTCTCTAGGTGGGTGGAAAAACCCTGTACTATAGGGACAAAATGGTATGATCTCAACACGACGGAACAAAATGGCGGTGTATGTGTCAATATAAAAACTACTTATTCAATTTATTTTAAAATATGCCCAAAAATCAGATGTGGCTTAGGTAGAAACTGGTAAAATGTTGGTAGGAATCCAATATGGTAGAACAAAACGGTGCCCAATAATTTTTTTGAAAATACAGTATATATGTGTTACTAAATGACTATGTATCGAACTAAATTGGGCCACACTTCACTATTACTAAAAAAAAAATATTCCTGAATTCCTGAACTTCCCTCGAAGTTCCGGGTAAAGAAAATTTACCGATTTTTTTTATATACCTCGTACATTTCAAAAGATTTTAAAATCAGATTTGGTACATTGTACACAATGAATATGGTCAATAAAGTAACCAAATAATTTCTTTTTCGAAATTTTCTCGACGCCGACGCACTGTGGTCTGGAATGCTAACGCGCAAAAACATTTTAAGGTTTCAGATGTTTATTTTAGTTTGGTTTGGCTCTCAGTTATATCTTGAATAAAAAAAATAACAAATAACACGCGTGAATGAAAAATAAATTAAACTCACACCGACATATGCGTTATCGCAAATTAGTGACCCTAGGACTTAATTTTTGTAAAAGGTTTTTAAGGCAATGGCCAGAATTAAAAATCAAATTGTTATTGTTAATAAACGATTGAAGAAAAAATAGAATTTATAATAATGAGTCTTAATATGCATTCTACACACTTAATTTTAAATGACGTAGTTAATATGAAAGACCGTTCTGTTGAGTTATCTTTATTAGTTTGAACTTAGACGGCGCTTTCTGCACTATTTGCTAAAAGGTTCTTCAGTTACACTAATCTTGTTTACACGATCGCCTTGGGAATGCTAAACTCAACTGAAACTAAATGATAAGAGTATTGGTCCTGTAATGTTTTGTCTTCCTATGTGAGAATATAAATAAATTGACTATTAAAATTTGTTTCTGACGTAAGCGGAATATTGTTAATCAATGATACGTGTGGGATATATAGAGATATGCTTAGTGTGTAGGAGTTTATCTCTTAATCGCTTGTTGAAATATGTTTTTATGAAAAGCCAATTCGCCTGTAAATTAAAAGGAAAAACAGGCTTTAGTTACAATTTTGTGTATGATAAAATTCTGGTAATATTTACACTTCACATTTAATCTTTAAATATTTATTTATGTATTTAAGTAGTACTATGGGGGTTTCCAACCTGCGTCGTCCACTGCTGAACATTGTTGCCAGTTTGTTGATGGCGCATTTTATTGTCTGTCCAACAGGTTGGAAGGAACTCATCTTGCTTGGGTTGCAAATTCAGTATTTTCTTAATCCATCTTTCTTTGTACATCTTGGGCAAATTCCACTTCAGGTGGGTTATTCGCCCAACCGCTTCAAACATACCAAGATAATCAGACTTTAAAACGTTTTTTTTAATTGTCAATATATATATATATATATATATATATATATATATATATATATATATATATATATATACTGTCTTATCCGAATTAAGTGTCCACCATTAGTAACTTTGTTATTAGTAAAGATACAAAATTGTTTAAATAAGCAAACTATTAGCATTTTCAACGCTCTTTAAGATGGAATCACTAAAAAAACAATTGAGCATCGCGTTTTCGAGTTTAGACAAGAAATACAATGTTTTTAAATGGAAACCCCTGTATATTATATTTTTTTCTGTTAAAGCTTGAAATTTTAAACAAAAGAGGTTATAAGGAAATTTTTCTTAAAACCAAAAATAACATTGATATTACAGTTTCTAAAAATTAACAGCAAAAGCTAGAACAGCAAAGTATCTTAATTTTACAAACATCGATTATAAGAAAACAAAACAACTAATTTTTTCTTAGAAGGTGCTCAAATACACCGCCCCGTTCTTCGATACATTTTTGTGCTCGTTTCTGAACTGCTCGAACTGCCTTTAGTATGGTTCTACCATCTATCTGGTGTATCTTTTCCCTAACTGCAGCCTTTAAATCGTTAACGTCTTCGTACCTTTGCTTGTAAATTTGATCCTTTAAATATCCCCATAAAAAGAAATCAGGAGGGGTCATGTCTGGTGAACGCGGGGGCCACTGAATGGGGCCATTTGTCCCTATCCACTGAGCATTAAAAAAAGTACTTAGAAGTTGATAAGTACCTCTGTAGTTGTGCGCAGGTGCGCCATCTTGTTGAAAATGCAGATTCTGTCTACTTATGAGATCCAGTTCATCTAAGAAATTATTCAGAATTTCACTCATAAATGCCACATACCTTTCACCGGTTAGACTGCCTTCATAAAAAAAAGGACCAACAATTCTTGACCCAATTAAACCGCACCAGACGTTAAAACTGAAACGGACTTGTGGAGCTCTTGGATGTACTAACAAAAGATTTTCCCTTGACCAGTAATGATGATTTTTTCTATTGTACATTCCGGAATTTGAAAAATTGGATTCATTGGTCCATAAAATATAACGGAAGTTATTTACATTTTGGCGACAAAAGTTAAGGTACCATTCGCAAAAAACAATTCTTCTCTCTGGATCTCCTGGCAAAAGCGCTTGAACTGGTCGGTACTTATAAGGAATAAATTTGTATTTTTTTAAAATCCTATGCACACTGCCATAACTAAAATTCGAGTCTTTGACAATATCTGGTATGGAATTCTCAGGGTAGGCTTCAAAATATGCAATAACTGCAATTTCCGTGGCCTCGCTTCTTATAAAATCCTTTTTTGCCCTGGTTTTAGCAAAAACAGTATCATTGGCTCTAAATTTTCGGTATAATCTCAGAAAATATCTCTCATGCGGTTGAATGCGAAGTGGATATAATTCAGCATAGTATTCTTTTGCCCTCGAAGATTATTTTCTGCACACTAAGTAAGATTCCAACATATCACACTTTTCTTCATGGGTAAAAACCATTCTTTTTTTGAGATTAGTAACTGACACAACAAAACTGATTAATTACTGACACAACATAGGGAACAACGACGAAAAGGAAACAAATTTTGACAGAAAGCGTTATCATTGTTTTCCAAAGCCTCCTCGATACTTAGAACTGATATCCTCTAATCCATCACATATCTTAATTCGAAACATGGCGTGGCTTTCATAGCGAGCCTTCTTATTATTTTTGCAGTTAATTTTTAGAAACTGTAATATCAATGTTATTTTTGGTTTTAAGAAAAATTTCCTTATAACCTTTTTTGTTTAAAATTTCAAGCTTTAACAGAAAAAAATATAATATACAGGGGTTTCCATTTAAAAACATTGTATTTCTTGTCTAAACTCGAAAACGCGATGCTCAATTGTTTTTTTAGTGATTCCATCTTAAAGAGCGTTGAAAATGCTAATAGTTTGCTTATTTAAACAATTTTGTATCTTTACTAATAACAAAGTTACTAATGGTGGACACTTAATTTGGATAAGCCTGTATATATATATATATATATATATATATATATATATATATATATATATGTAGGGAAATTCCAAAAAATAAAAAAACACACTTAGTCTAACAAGTACCCTGCAAAAAATGTCTCTCTGTCTGCGTAGGTCAAACCAGCCAATACCTACATAACAGACTAAACGGACACAACTATGATCGTAAAAATGCCACCGCCTTAAAAAAAACATGAACTCGAAACTGACCATAATTTCGATTTCGACAACACAAAAATTTTGAAGACGGAACATCATAACAGAAAACGTGAATTTTTTAAAATGATATATATTAAAAAGATCCCAACGCTGTAAATAATAAATTTGAAATAGCTCATCTAAGCACGTACGGATATTAAGACTGGGAGGGACGGTAGACCATTTGTACTTATTTTTATCTTAATATGATTTATCTATCTCCTCAATTTGATTGGTTTCGATGTTTTCACCGTAATCAATATTTTCTTATCTTACTTCAAATTCTTGCTCATTGGAATCATGGTTCCTTTCATGCATACAATCCAAGTAATTATTAAACCACCACTTTGTTTTTCCAACACCAAAGTTTTCAAGTTTTGTTAGAAAGTTTCTGTCTGTAGTTTAGAATTTTCCTTTCAAGTGATAAAACTATTTGATTTCGGTCTAACAGTTTTTTTCACTTTGTAACAACTAATTGAATAGCTGGTTTTCTATCATAATGTTGTTTCTATCTAAGTGATGGATTAATATCTTGAGTTCAAGAGTTTTTATACAGGGAGCAACATATTTACTGGAGGAAATTCGTTACATAATTTCCTATTTCGAATTTTTTCTATAGGAACTATTGCAGATATTTTCCAAAGGGCAGATGTTTCATGGTTACAGTCCAAAATTGATTTGTTTATTATTTTACATAACTCTCTTTCTCTTTATACCTTTTCATGATTTAAATAAACAAATGTTCTCTGAGTATTTATTTTTTTAATGACTCAACTTCATAAAATGAACTTAATTAGGAACTGACAAGGTACTAACTAACCCTTATATCTCCTTATTTCCATGACTAAATTACATTAAACGGTTTCAAGGTCCGGTCGTTCTATTAATTTATATTTTATCAGATTTTACGGCTTGTAGCTGCTCTAACTCAATAAGCGCACTTTATATATTCATTAGAATTGGTTTTAAGTGTCTGATATACGTTCACGGTTTATTATCATGGCACCATACAGCGATATAGTATCGAAACGAATGTAATAAATTGGACTTTTGGCTCGTAGATGATCTGTAAATGTTTTTGTAATTAATTGTTTTATTAGGTAACCCGTATATGGAATTTGGTCTTACACAGTATTTTAAGATAATTTGTTTAAGTTATTAACTGCAGTTAAATAGAAAATTTTGCATTTTGGGACCCCCCTTGTATCTCGGTTATCCTTTAACTTAACGCAAAGGGAAAAATTGCTGCTTATGCAGTTTTTTACGTTGGATCTAGTGGCGCAGTCATATTTTTCATTTGAGTTGTTATTTTTTAGATATGACCCAAAGTTGTGTTTTTTTAAATGGGACACCCTGTATACCCCTAATTTTTATAATTATCATCCCAAATTTTGCCGTAGGCCATGCAAAACAATGCTGCCTTTTATGTAAAGTCGTTAACAATATCTACATCCTAACAATAAATCAAAATAAATATGAAATTAAATCTGTTTATCAAAATATGTATTGATAATTTCGCACCAAAAAAGTACCACCTACCTAGATTTATCTAACACAAGAACAAAACAGTAATAAATTATTATGTAACAAGCCTTTCAGCAAAAATCAACTGTCGTATAAGAACTACAGTAACTAAGGAAATCAAAAGAATTGTTCAAACTAATTTCCATTCTGTTCTATGCATGCTTCGCACAATTTTCGTATTCGTTTTAGGGAATTAAGCAAAATAACGGGATGATTTTGTAAATAGAAAATTTTCTCTTATTGCATTTCCTAAATCTTGGACATTATCATAGTGGTCTTTGTAAATTCTATTTTCCAGATATCCCCATAGAAAGAAATCTAAAATCGACAAATCTGGGGACCTAGGGGGCCGTCTTATAGGTCCATTTGTTCCGATCCATTGATTGGTAAAATTATTGTCCAGAAATAATCTCGTCATTCCAGAATTGTGTGCAGGAGCACCGTCCTGTTGAAAATAAATTTCGTTAATTTGCGCTAGAGGGACATCGTCAAGTAATTCAGGTATAGCTGCCTCTAAAATTTCTATATAGCGATTGGCTGTTAGATTTCCCTCAAATATATAAAATTTTATATGTATTCCTAATATGAAGCAGGACACATTTAAACCAAACCTGCCCTGCTGTCTTCTGGGAAATATTTGGTGTTGATTTCCTGGGACCAGAATCTACTATTGTGCCTATTGAGTATACCAGAATTACTGAAATGTGCTTCGTCTGACCATATAACCTTTCTTTCAAAATCTCTAATCATATCACATCTTTCTCGAAACCAATTGCAGAAGAGGCTGTAAGTGCTGCACGAGCCTAAATTTGTATGGGTGGTATTTGTGCTTTTTAGAATTTCTTGAACTCTAGTTTTTGGAATCCCTATGCTCTTTTCACTGGCCCTACAAGAGTTTGTAGGGTAAGCTTCTGCATTAGCCAAAACCGTAATTTCCTCAGCCTCCCGATTTTCTTTATTATATGTTTTCGTACGAGGTTTGATAAATGATCCGTGATTAAGTAAATTCTTTTTTATCCGATCAAAAGTGGATATATTAGGTTGCCTCCTTTCTGGATATCTAAATAAAAATTAAGCAATAGTATTTCAACATATCTAAAAATTAACTATTTACCTGTTAAAATACGTCTCAGAAGCCGCTTCAACATTTTCATTACTTCCATCATAATACAAATATATTTTTACACAATAAATAAATACAAAAAACTAGCGCTATATTTTATATACGCGTACAAAATTGGGAAATGTCATTTGCTTCCAAGAAAACAAAAGAAAACGGCATCGTTTCGCATGGCCTAGTGCAAAATTTGGGATGATAATTATAAAAATTAGGATTTTTGTTGTTGTTTATTAAAATAGACCCATACTATTATATATATTTTTGAGAAGCTTTTAAAAGGAAAAATCAGTTTCTGGGCAAATATACAGGGTGTCCCATTTAAAAAAACACAACTTTGGGTCATATCTAAAAAACAACAACTCAAATGAAAAATATGACTACGCCACTGGATCCAGCGTAAAAAACTGCATAAGCAGCAATTTTTCCCTTTTCGCTAAGTTAAAGGATAACCGAGATACGAGGGGGGTCCCAAAATGCAAAATTTTCTATTTCGTCTTGTATCTCTAAACGAAGAAGGCTATGAAAATTTTGTTTACGGCTTCATAAGTTTCACAAAAAATTAGCTCAGGTTCGTGAAAACCGCAAAGTTCTATCTTTAAAAATAAGCGAGATACCCTGCTTTTGAAACCAAATCCGGACATAGAAATGTAACTTTAATTTGAAAAATATTTGATATCAATGTATTTGCATTTTTATAACCTCAAATATATAATAAAACTTACAGAAATGTTAAATTAATATTTCTTGTGATTATACATACAAAGTGTTCCAAATTTAGTACTTAACCTGGGAAATTTGGAATACAACGTACAAAGCGATATAAACTGTAGAACTGCAATGCAACTAGTTGCAATTCAGTGGTTGATAATAATAACGTTGAAATCTGATAGTATGAAAACCATATAAGACATTCCGGCATCCCTAAGAAAAGTGTTTTTACTAACTTTAATCACCTACCTAATTAATTAAACAGTTTCTGGTATCTTATGAATTAGTCGTAAATATTTGATTTCTAGAATGAAGGTACCAAACATCCGATAAATCGAATTGAACAAACAAGATTTGACTTTAACAACATGGTATTATAATTAGCAGGGTTAAAACCCACAACTTTCGCTGCATTTTATTATTTATATACATCACTAAGGAAATTAATGTGCAACTAAACACAATATTAAAAAAGAGCAATTTCGGATAAAAATGAATATCACTAACTAAATAAAACGAACTAGCCTGCATCAAAGAATATATTATATATAGAAAATACGTTTATGTAATTACTTGTATATTAAATTGGGAAAGCAGGCAGAGCAGGGTCAGATAATAATCTTATAACACTATTGTCAAGATGCTCTCAATAGGAACGAATGGTAAAATTAGATTTGGATATACTAGATATGAATGGATCTGAAGAAAATAATAATGTATGAAATAAATCTGTCATTGTTTTTTCGCGAGGAAATTTTCGGGTGTTAAACTCTCGATATAAAATCCTTGTTCCTAGATTCGAGAGCCTCCTCTGAAAACATTCCTATAGGAAGATCGGCTGCTTTGATGTCAGCTCGATGGAGCAGTATTTTATGTATACTGGATGGCATGTAGTACCACGAATAGAGTTCCACATATTTTTCTTTAAGTTTACAGCATATCCAGAAGACATTGTTCGTAAAATTACCGAAAACCGTTCTATTAGGTTCTCATCAATACCAGTAATTGAAGCTGCGAGAGAAGGCTGTCGAAAAAATCGTCTGGCGGTATTACCATCGTTCGTGGTACCAAAGCCAGGCTTGGGAATATCAATAAGTAATCCCATTTTTGATCTTAAATTATCTCTTATGTTGTCTTTGCGGCCATGAACTATTATCTTCTCTGCACTTTCCCGAATTTGCCATTTTTTACAGTAAGACGACAAGATATGTGGAGCAATGTCTCTAAACATCTTATACATGCATGTAGGGTGGACACTCCAAAATCCAGATTTTCAACCTTAATTGGTTCATGATTTTAAGAGTTGCTCCACAAATACCACATGTTTGCGTGGATGACTCTGTAATTACTCCAAATAACTTCCTGTTCGTCAATAATTACTTTGGTAGGTGTAATGTTCTTTATTTGATCTTCAATATTTTTTATTTCCTTTTTAGATAGCTCAGTTGTCTCTTTTTCAAACAAAATTTTAAGTGGTCTGCAAAATCTTGTTGATGAATACCGGGGGTTATTCCACAATATTTGGTTTTTATTAGTTTGCAGTTGTAGAGGGACAAGACATACAGCAAATAAATAAGAATCTGTTCTAGATTCGCTTCTTTCACTAGTAAACTTCTGTTTATAAGTAGAGTGACCTGCACTTCCATCGCAGCCCCACTTGTAGATAAGAGTAACAACATTTTTTACCTTGGAAATATTATGATTTAATACATTTTTCTGAAGCAACACAAGCCCTTGTGTTGTATGGTTGACTAGGGCTTGTAATCTAACTTCTCGACTTATGTCAGAAATTAATATGAATTCTCCATCTGGGTAATAGTCCTCTTTGGCTTTTTTAATTACGTAACAGGAAGGGTATATATTGGCATTTCGCTCTTTAGCACCCGCCTTCATTAGGATGTAGGATGTTTTTGTAAAACGTCCGTCTACGTATAATGCAAGTGCTTCTTCAGGTATATACTTAATAGGCTGCGCAATGGGAGAGCTTATTTGTTTTTTTATTTCAGTTGCTTTTTGGGAATGTTCCCAAAAAACAACTTAGGCCCTTAGGCCATATTTTCGCAGGCTAGTAGAAATAGCAAACATCAGCTATTCCGTAGTGAATTTCTCCAAGCCCTTGTGTTGTATGGTTGACTAGGGTTTGTAATCTAACTTCTCGACTTATGTCAGAAATTAATATGAATTCTCCATCTGGATAATAGTCCTCTTTGGCTTTTTTAATTACGTAACAGGAAGGGTATATATTGGCATTTCGCTCTTTAGCACCCGCCTTCATTAGGATGTAGGATGTTTTTGTAAAACGTCCGTCTACGTATAATGCAAGTGCTTCTTCAGGTATATACTTAATAGGCTGCGCAATGGGAGAGCTTATTTGTTTTTTTATTTCAGTTGCTTTTTGGGAATGTTCTGTAGTGAATTTCTCCAAGTGTGGTGCAATTTTTTGTCTCTTTGCCTGAATACCAACTTCCGAAAAATCTTTAGATGCTTAACTGAAGGATGCTCTGGAGTGTATTCAACCGTGAAAACAATAGTTTTATATAGCCAACGCTGATGACGTGACAAAAATGTTTTTAACGTTCTATGACAATCCTTCCATTTTTCACTCAACTTACTATTAAAATCTTTTTTAATTTCTTAACATTAAGGAATTTTAAAGTATCGTCATTATGATTAATCTGTAATTTATCTACGACATAAGACAAAACAGCGGATTTTTTTTTATCCAGAGGTTTCGTTTGGCACCATACTTCAAAAAGTTTTTTTCTTGGTACAGACATTTCAACTAAAACAACGAAATATCTTACTTGTCGGCAAGTTTCGGCAAATAAATTTTGCTTGAAAATATTTGTGAGGAACCGTTGATTATACAAAAAAAAATAATCTGTTTGGATCTAGCTGGATCTGACCTTAGCGAGACCTTTAAATGTGACAAAAGTTAGATGAAATTGAGACCGACAGCTCACTTTAACAAAGTAGATTGTATTTGGAATTTACCAATGGCAATGTATATATATATATATATATATATATATATATATATATATATATATATATATACTTTTCTACTAAAAAAGTATACTTACATGTCAAATATGTCTTGAAGTAACTAAAATGAAAAATATAAAACTGAACTATCACCACGTCCTTTCTTATTGATGGAAAAAAACCACAGTAAAACTTAAAAACTTAATTTTAACAGAAACTTATACTTGCTGTCAAACTATGGAACGCTTGCCAGCACTGGCGTTTATGTTTTGTTTTGTTACGTGTCAAACAAGGCCTTGACAACGAAATCACCGCCTACTTATATGAATTGGACTATGTTAAATTTGTCACTTAATAATTGCTAGTTAATTAAAATTACTCTCTGTGCGACGTGTGGATTTCTTCAAAATATGATCTACTTTGTAACTTGAATTACTCCATGCTGGAGGACAACAAAATATAGGTCTACCTTATGTAACAGTTTTCCCCGTATAAGTTAATTACATTTAATGACAATATTTTTCAGTTGCAATCATTTTCAATTTTTTTTTCTTCAAACATTTTTAGAACTTCCTAGCTAGCTTATTTATTTCAATTTTTTCGTAATTATAAAAAAAAATATTTGCAATTTTCAAAAAGTGTTTGTCATAGAAAAGTGATGAAGATAAATGCTAGCGAAAAAAATTCAAGACATATTTTGAGGACATTTGAAAAAAAAACTCATAATACAAAAAATGTAGCGGGGAATGCGGTGCATAGATAAACAATAGCGGATTGACATTCCAGTGGTACGTATGTGAGCTATAGGCCAAAATTTTATTTATAGTTTTGTATCTAAATTTGCAAAATGGAATGTAAGATCGGATTTTAATTTTCTTTTAGGAAACTTGACTCGAGATCTATAGAAAAATATTAGGAATTTGTATCTGTAAAAAATTAGGGACCGAGATACACGACAAAAAAATTTGTTTGTCCATCAGACTCTTTTGAAGTGTAGAATTCAATTTTGGTCAGAAGCATAGCAATAGCAGATCTCGAGGTATTGATCATCATTAGATGACATTTTTTATTTATTTTTAAATTTTCAAAAATCAAAAAGTATTTTTTGATTTTTGATAACATTTTTATTCTTGCACTGTTTTAAAACAACCTAGTCACCGAGTTATCTGCGATAATGCCAAGAGCAAAAATAGATTTTTTTTTACCAGGTCATCCCCATACGACCCTTAATTTTTGACCAAAATTTCAAGTCAATCTTGTAAGCATGCTAAATCAGTAATGGAATGTTGGACCCTCTTTTTTACCGAAAAAATGTTACAAATTAGTCGAGACTTATGTAAGAGAAAGAAGAGAAAAATCGACTGATATATTGGAGGTTGAGGCCCTTTTTTTGTCTATTGTGTTTAGCGGCCAGACTTAAAAGGTCCAGTTTGAATACAAAAGATTTGTGGGGAAGAAATACAACAGGTATTGAATGGTTTCGGCTAAACATGTTCTTCGATCGCTTCTAATTTTTACTGGGATGTCTGCCCTTTGACGATCTTGCTACAACGGAATAGAGAAAATATGTTGATAAATCAGTCCTCATTCGAATAATTTTTGACAATTTTGTAGAAAATTGTAAAGGGGCGTATACTGGGCGTAAGTCAAATAAAACGATTGATGAAAAACTGAAAGTTTTTCGAGAAAGATGTGGGTTTAAACACTATATGCCCGCCAAAAATCACGACCTGTGTATTCTTCTATATTTGGATTTCAAGAAAAGGTTACGATTGTTTCTTATATACCCAAAAATTAAAAAAAAAACGTACACGTAAAGTCACATCGTGATGATGGTATTGGTGCTCAAAAATATAAGCCGGATATTAAAAAAAATTATATTCAAAACAAGGGAGGTGTAGATATAACTTGGACAAAATGCGTAGGATGTTTCCAGAAAAACCCGGAGGTGGCCGATGGCTGTCTTTCATTCTTTTATGCACACGCCAGGTGTTAACTCGTAGGGTATTTATCCCCTATAATAACAAAACATATAACCCCCCCACCCAAAAAAAAGATAAAACTTACTAGTAGAGTTTTTTTAAGAATTTGGAAAATTGACGGGGCATATACATGTAGTATCACAAACAAAACATATTTTTTTATATAATTATATAATATCATAGTTTGTTGGATAATCAAGAGAAAAAAAATTGTGTTTCTTATATATTAGAAAAAACAATTGCTATATTTTTTTTACGACCTTTATATGAAATATAACAAATATTTTTTCTAATATATAAGAAACATATTTTTTTTTCTCTTGTTTACCCAGCAAACTACAACATAAAATTATATATAGAAATATGTTTTGTTTGTTATATTACATGTATATGAACCCCGTCAACTTTCCAAATTCTTAAAAAAACACAAAAAAACTTCTACTAGTAGTTTTTTCTTTTTTACATTCCTTTTTTTTCGCCTAAATATTGCTGTCACTTTAGCCTGATGATAGTAGGAAACACTTGTCGAAACGTAGTGAAATAAAAGAAAATACATGATGTATGGTCTACGGCGCCTTTCCCGTAGGGTTAAAGGACAATATTTTATAATGAATTATACGTTTTTCGTTAATCGCTTGGTAATTTCTCAGCAAATCATAAAGCCAAAAGGAATAAGCTAAACAAAATCAAGATGTTGACCTCTAAAATTTTTTTAGGCCTACTTAGTTCTTCACTGGACTGGTTCAAAATATTTTTAATTTTTATACAAAACCAGGTTGGGAACATTGTAGCACAAACAAGATTTTACCGGAAGGGTAACATTTCTGCTATGTCACTGACTGTAACAAGAAACAGAATTATGTGAGCTCAAGTATGCACTTCATTGACATCCTCTATATTTACATATTCATTAAACAACTGCAAAAAAATAATGGTAACTTTGACATTTTTTCACTATAAACGACCACATATTAATAAAACCATAACTTGAATAGGCATGACCTACATTCCAGTAGGTAATTAATTTTTTTGGAATTTTATAATTTCCTGCGGTCGATTTATATTGATAAAATCCTATTTGGTCACATATCATTTGTTGTAATACTATAACGGATCTAATAAATAAATGATAATTGAATTTAGGTAACAATTACATGACTTTTCCTTATGTTACAATCTATAAATTTTTAGCAGGATTGGAAATAGTAGTACAGAAACTGCCTGCATTAATGATATAAATTTTAAATAATTACACGTTTGATTTCCTGTTCCTGCCAGTATATCACCTGCGCGGTCGATTAGAATCTAATTATGAAATACCACTATATTAGTTCATTCAGATTACATTCTAGCAATATAAACCTAAATTTTATATTGAATTCTGTATTACTGTTGATTGAAGAAATTTCTTCCATCATTTATTTTAATTTCTTTGTAGGGAGGGAGGTATTGTGATAGTGAACAAAATACTCTCCAAATTTTTTCAGGTCATCACATTTTAAAATATTTGTTTTTTGACCTCAAATTTAAGTGGGATTTAAAAAACTGCCACAAATTCTTTTATTTCAGAAGTTTTGCTGTTTAAATAATAATTTTTAAATTTTTTGTCTTTTCAAGAAGCTCTGTAATTTGTAATTTTGTATGCTTACTCTCCGAGATTTTTGTAGATATTGGCATTTTAGGTTAAGTAACAGGCAGAAGTAAGTTTTTGATTTAATTGTATGTGTATCAAATTTAAGATTAGTAATTAAAATTTTGTTCATAAGTAATACTGCTCAAATTTTTTTATTATTATTTTTTACAAATTTTGAAAGTTATTCTGACTAAGACATATCTTTAATATTGAAAAAGTTCCACGCGTCCATTCATTTGAAGCATAAAATTTATCAAAAAAAATGAGCCAAAAAATGGTTCATATATTTTCCTCGAAATACCTCCTCTTTATAAAACCCATATTTATACCAAAATATTTCATATATCTGTTTATCTTCTAAAGGCAACATTTACTAAACAAGGATGTAATATTTTAAATTGTGTTCATAACTAATCCTGTTCAAAACAGGATGTTCTTAAATATTCTCGAAGCACACAGCATCACAAGTCTTTGCATCGTTTAATAAATTTATGTGCACTTTTCTCATATCAACAATAATTAACTAGTTAATCAAGTCTTTATATACTCCTTCCAGGTGAAATGAAAACTGACATTAGAAAATATTTTTTTTCTGATTTCAATTCATTAATATTTATAACAAGGCACGATTTTATTAATATGTCTTGGAAAAGTTTCGATAAGAAGCAGAAATAAAGTGAATTTTGCTGGAGACTAATTTATTTTTAATAGGTTTTCAAATAAATAGATAAATGGTTGTAGTATTTGCCTATAAAAAGGTAAATTTTACAATGTAGTCGACAGTAGTAGTACCCCGACTCTCTCTGAAGTCCTCCCAGGTTGTAGGTGTGGATTCTAAGATAAACTCGCGTCGAATTGAATGTTTTGCTAATTTTCTATTTAGTGAATATTTGAGTATAATTTGTGCCAATCTTTAATCTTTCTTAATTTGTATTTTAATTTTTTATTTTCATATATACTGGGTGTTTAGTTTTGCGTGGGAAGGTATCAACTTTTTTATTTTAAATAGAACACTCTTTATATTGACAAGGTTTTTAATAGCTCTCTCAACGAACAATTCAGTGACGTATAATAGTATAAGTTTGTGACGCATCGCACAACGTTTTTATGCTAGAGATGCTGGTACTGAAGATAATCCCTAATAAGTCTGAAACGGTGATTCACAGATCCATGTTGCTATATATCGTTGAACTCGCCTTTCAATGCTCTATTTGGATTCTATATAATATACAGGGGGTTGCATTTGACAAAACTGTTATATTTTTTTAATTTAAAATGTTTGCTACTACAAGACAAATAAAGCAGGAATTTATCTTTTCTTGTACTTAAGAAAGAATTGAAAAAGTTTATGAGTACCGGAGATATATCGTGTTGAAAATAGGTCAAAAACTGAAAAAAAGGAGAAAAAAAAACTTGTATAACACCCACTATTCGGAATATTTGGCGTCTTGCAGTGGACCCTAATAGGTCAACATACCTCATATACAAGAGTTGAATGACTGTGTGGAGGACACATACTAAAATATTTTATCCTATTTTTTTTCAGATGATGAAACACGTGCAGCTTTCTCCTTATAGGAGCAGAGCTGATACGGTGTCCCTTAGCTCAACTACGTCATACGGAAGCCTCAGTCCTGAACCCTTGGGAAGTCGCTCGTCTAGTTACTCATCGCTGAATGAATCTTTAATTCAGGTGAGTTCAAATAGAGCGAATTCAAATTCTCATACGTTTATCAACTAGTGGTTGGTTTTTATGGGTTCATGACATCAAGGAAAACCTCCTCTTATTTAGAATATATCTATGTTTTTTAGTTTTTAAGATATTTTGATAAATTTATGAAGTTGCCTTTAGAAAAACCGCTGTAGCATCTTTATTTTTAAATATTTTCAAATTCCGTAAAAACATTCTTAAAGCAACTTTTTCTGTAGAACTCAAGTATATACTCAGATTTTGATTAACGTTTCGCTCTTGTGGAGCCATCATCAACTTCGTTTTTTCTTAAGAGCGCCATCTTGAATTTTTTCCGTATAGACTAATCATATTAAAAGCTTTTCAGCGATAAATTTTTGAGGTAAGCCATGAATAATTATTGCTTTGACATGGAAAATGTTAGTCTAATTTATTAGAAATCTGTCAAGTTTCTCAA
Source organism: Kuschelorhynchus macadamiae (assembly GCA_030620095.1). Taxonomy (NCBI): domain Eukaryota; kingdom Metazoa; phylum Arthropoda; class Insecta; order Coleoptera; family Curculionidae; genus Kuschelorhynchus; species Kuschelorhynchus macadamiae. Next base: position 670,355 of record JAUTXW010000347.1, read on the forward strand.
CATAAAAGTTATTTGACAAGTTTAGTAAAAAAGAAAATTCGGTTTAATGTTTAGTGAGGAATTAAGTAAATTCCTTAACAACGTAAGTATTTGATTTTTCATATATGGTTTGTAATTGCAGGGAATCATTTGATAGGGCCATTTATTTATGAATTTAACTTAAACGGGGATAGATATCTTGAACATGAGATACAATACCAGCTCTTAAAAATCAGATCCCACCAAATGAGTTTAATCAAATGTGGTTTCAATAAGACCGTTGTCCTGCATCTTACAAATCTTACAATTTGTAATAACGGACCCGAGCCTTGGCCAGCGAGATAGCCAGATCTTACGCAGCTCGATCTCTATTTTAGTTTACTGAGGCAGGTAGTGTTTGTTTTATTTTATTAATTTATAAACTAGCACATACTTCACTTGGAATAATTGTTGAAATTTAATTTATAGTATTTTCTTTAATTTATTCTTGGTTTAAAATAAACAAGCTGCCAGATTAAAAGAATAGTCTCCATGTTAACGCAATAATTCATTTAAAAAGTCGTATTTTTTCAACTTAAAGATCAATCTAATATGGAAAAATTAAAGATGGCCCCCATAAGAAAAAAAAAGTTGATGATGGCTCCACGAAATCGAAACGTTGGGATCAAAATCTGAGCATACATATAATTAATGTGATTGTGTGTGCATATACATACATATATTCATTATATTATATTATATCAGGTCTTTACTTTGTCATTCTAAACTAATCGTTTTGTGTGTCTTAACATAAATGTCTTACTAGTGTAACACTTAACATTTCTGACAGAATCTATTTTCTTGTTGGAATAGCTATAATAAGGGTCAAAACATCGGGATATCCTAAAAAAGAGAGTTTTATTTGTTGTCCCGAACCCACACTACTTTAATTGTATCAGTCATACATCTTTTGTTAGTAGTAAGGTAACACGTAAAACTTACTTGTAAAACATTGTAAAACTCTTTAAAACAAATGTATACAGTAAAATCAGTGAAAAGAATATGATATATATAGGGATACCTTCTATTTTTTCAGCTTAATTGAAATCACTTTCGGTTTAAAAAATGTATTTCTGAAAATTGTGTTATGGAGTCAATATCCATTGAGCACATAGTCCCCCAAATACTTACAATATCCGTTTCAAAACATATTTTCACCACCCACTCGTGAAATACCATGAACAATACGTATTATACAAAACATATATGACATCGTTGTTAATATTATTAATTATTTTTAGCACATAATGATGTTACTCATTAAAAACATCGTTTAAATTGAATACCGCAAATATTTATGCTAAAAATATATTTAAATTTATTGTTTCTTTTCTGGTTATATACGACCAGACATATTTCAAAGAGAGACTGCTGGGAAATGTTTCTTATTTTCCACGTCTCGAGTATTGCAATTCTAGCAATAGTAGAATTTTGTTAAAACATGTCTATATTATTATCAAACTTGTCATCAAGTGCAGCGAATGTAAGGAAAAAAAAAGAGTTCTTCCCTCGTTAGAATTTCATTTCGACTTCTGAATTTAATTTATATATTATTGTTATTATTATTACTATTCATTGTTTATAAATATTATTAGTAGTAGTAGTATCAGGATGGAGGGACAAGCCCAGCAACTAGGCCTAAAGGGCACTTTTCGCTAACCCCGGTCCCACCTACCTCACTCCACTTCTCTACGAAGGCGGCCTGTCCTAATGAAGGAGAGCATGTTTAAAATGTGTTGTATTTTTTTCCTTTTATACGTTATTTCGTATAAAATATTTTGAAATCTAAGCGACATTCGACTATATTCTCGTTTTAAAATTAAGTGAGGCTTCGCCTCTTTTATTTTGTCAGAGAGGTTGGGAAACACCCTGTATACAATCCTTACAATACTACACATAATGGTATACGTGTGTTATACAGGGAGGAGACAAATCTTAAAACTCAAGTTAATAGATAATATGAAGGAAAGTATAGTAACATTGCTTACTTAGAACTGTCCTGTTGGACTATAAATTCAAACCTTAAATCCAATCGTCAACACAGACAACCCAGTGGTGTAGGGTTTCGTAGGTCTGATAGTAAATTATCAAATAAATGAATAAAATATTTTCACTAACAGGCCACTGCTCGGCACTGACTCCCAGCTCCGTACGTACGGTTGCTGGAATACCGGCGCGTCGAAACTGAGCCCATTGTCATATTGTTTTCTCATCGATAATATTCCAAATTTTAATTCTCTAGAGTAACTCAAAATCTACAATATAATCTAGACAGACATATAATTAATGCTAAACAAGTTGTAAAATATATAAACAGCTGTTCTGAATTTTAAACAGAATTGTATGTATTTTTCATGAACATTTTCAGACGGTGTAAATACAATTCAGTTGCAAAATAAAATCTCAATTGCACACCGGTAAATAAAAGGTCTATAGTCTAAAGTCAAATGCAAACACATGTTTGTTTGGTATGAATAAATACGAGGTAAATCAAGCTAGTCGACTCTACTAAACAAATAAAAGGTGCGTCATTATAGACGCCAAAAAATGTGACTCAAGACATCAACGTTTTTAAACGTATGTTAATGTCGCAAAAAAAAATGTAATTCCATACCTACATCATTAGCAATACTCACTACTTATTACACCTTATTTATATGACACTTCATTAAGACAGTAAACCATAATAATTTACCAGGGACTCTGAGAAAGTTTGGGTTTCGAATATCGAAGCATGTAATAACAACTTCTTATTTTATAAATTCTTTTTATACAGTGTGAATAGATTTGTTTTTGAAGGCATTCCGAAGAATTTTTATTCGACATTAAAATATATTTTTTGTACACCCTGTATAATAGATAATGCTATAGATATAAAAAATAAAATACATGCTAAAAGATATGACCGCTTTTAGTCCGAACGGCACACAGTGAGTTAAATCGGCCGTCTAGCACGACATAAGTCCCAAATGTAATTTTGCAATATTCTTAACATATTCTAAAAATCTATATTTAAGATAGTGTTAATAATAGAAAAATGCAATTGAGAAACAAAATTATAATTACAGTTCTCGGAGGGGAAGCCTTAAAGTTAGTAAATATTTTAAATCTGAAATTAACATGTTTCTATACATCATTTTCAAAACAGAAAATATGATACTAAACATAGCAAATGTTTTTCTAATTTCTTACATGACTACTGTTTATAATTAAAGTTTTCTACGGTATCAAAACTTTTTAAATATTAAAGCCCTTACCTCAGAAAATTTGGGTCTTTTTAGGTATTACTATATTTAGGTAGTTTTTTTTAACTTGTAGAGCATGCAAAAAAAAGTTTGTTGAAGTTTAGTTTAATTTTTATATAAAAAATAAGAAAAAGGATCCCTTTTAACCAAAAACCAAAAAATTAGCTGCTCATAGATGCCCATTCGGGATTTATATAGCTTTAACTATGGCTCCTTAATTACTACTGACTGCACCAAAAAAAACTGCACGATGTTTATATGACCAGAACTTTGCAAATAATCGTCCGAGTGTAATAACGGTAAACATTCTGCAAAGACTAAGGTACAAAATTTCGGAATTTTGTATTACAGCTGTCATCTTTTTAAAGTTCAAGATGGCGAACCCATTTTAAAAATATGGATATTTTATCCCTCGGTAGAAGTTTTACATGCCACATCGTGTTAAAACTAAATTAACAGTTATAATGCCACATTATTTCCAAGCAAAATGATAACACTTTCAAAATTCGATAAATAACTAAGATATAATTTTATAAAACCACACTCCCTTCAATTCTTTTAATATTAGAAATGAAAATTTCAAATAAAAAACTAATCAATTAGGTAAATTTTAACGACTTTTCTACCTTTACAAAAATAAATCTTAAACGAAGATATCTCCTAAGCTACCAGTTCAGTGCCAGTAATTGGCATTTTTGTAAAGATAATTTCATAAAAATATAAAAATATATAAAGTGCAATATATAAAATATAAAATAAATACAAAAATAAATATAAAAATATACTAAGTGCAATATCTAAAAAATATCGACTTCATTGTATATGGCAAATAACAAAAACAATTTTTTATCACGAAAAGTATACCTAACTAATTAATTTTTATTTGAATGTTTTATTACCAATATCAAAAAAATTAAGGAGTGCTTGGGTGCAGGTGCATACGTAGTGGGCTTTTCTAAAACATTATCTGTTACATATTGTTTAGTCTAAAAGTTCTTCTATTGTTTATGTAATGAATAGAATAGAAACTCAATGATATTTTGTACTCACAATTCTACATAACCTAAATAAAGCAATATTTGACAAGACACCTTGTATTCTATCTTAATTTTATATGCGTCATATAGCTATTAGTTAATAATAAGTTTAAAGCAATGATTCATGCATTTTGACATCAATTGTGTTTTTAAGTTACACAAAACATTACATTTTTATTAAAAACTAAAGCCATTTTAGTAACCCGCATCTTGTTTACATTTTTTTTGCAAAACATTTTGTTACCTATCCTAAAAAAGTATTATATGAAATTTAAAAAACGTTAAAACAATGCTTGAATAATTATGTCGTACTACATGGCCGATTTACCACACTGTGCGGCATTAATGTGCGGCGCCGGTGGTATCGAAGGAATAATGAAACAAAACTGAAAAATGCTGTGAATGCTCACTTTAGGAATTAGATACAGGGTGCGCAATAGTGTATTACTTTTTTGTAAAACAAAAGATGGTATGAACAAAATGTTTGTTTGATATATAGGGGATTTTGTAAAAATAGCCCAAATCTATTTTCTCACATAACTCAAAACTATATAATTTCATAAAAAAAGTCTAGTACAAAAATTTGTCGATAATTTTCTTCGCTAGACCCGGTATCAATTTATCTAGTGTATCAACTTTTCTTGCCTCCACGCTGCCAGCTCCGCTGCGGGTTGCTTTTTATGTTATGACTTTAATGATGATCTTTTCGCACCCTAATCTGGTGCTAACCGTTTAGTGTTTCAACTTGTGCTTAGGATGACAGGGTTTCAACTATACAACAAAATCTCTTAATAGATAAAGTGTTTGTTTATTCAAAAAACAAAATATTATTAGCAACCCAAACGAAAGAAAATTCGGAAGATATTGATGTTGTAAAAATAACAAGCTCAACTGTGTTATAAATAATGGTGTCGGTCAGTGAATTGTAGGACCTTTTGTTTCTAAATCAAATCCGGTAACTCTTATCGAACACCCCATTAAAACACATTTTGTTATAGTCATTTTAATTTAAGGTGTCAACTACACAGTCACCCTGGTAGAAGTGATTAAGAAGCCACAAAAAAAGTTAAGTATCTTTGGCTTAAAACAGTTAGCAATCCTAAACAATAATAATGCCGGTGATTATCACAAATTATGAGAACTATCAAGAGGAAAAAAACTGGCGTCATACTCGTGAGAATTCTGTGTTCTTTTCTTGAGGAATTGGGTTGCCTTGTAAGGTCGAACGAAGGCTTTATATTAACAAGAACGAGAGCTTATATTAACTGTTACATTAAAAAGATGTATGGAGTGTATGGTTTCACATAAGTACCTTTTTTTATGGCAAAAAGGTTCGCATTCGCACGAAAGGTGTTGTACATATTAGCACTTTTGTAGAGAGACACTATAACAAATATTTAGCCTAAAGTAAAAACAAAAGAGTTAAAGTGGGTCCATGTAACAAATTTTGGTTTTATTTCTAGTAATAAGAACTCACCCTGTTATTGGCTTTCTATAGTCTGTTTTATAAATGTATAGCGTGATGAATTAGGTATGCAAAAGGTCTACAGGGTGACCCACCAATAATTTATGCCACTTCCATAGTTTGGCATTGATCACAACGCAAAATTCTTTGTTTTCATCAAGTGCAGGTAGTACCACCCGGTTTTTCTGTTAATTTATGCGTTTTGCCTTTTATTATCTGTTTATAAACACTGAAAATGGTGCGGTTGGATACTTTTAGAAAGAATTTAAATTGAAAGAAATTTTAATTTAACAAAATAAAAATTATATATAATATGTATATAATATATATAGGTATAATAATTATTATACAGGGTTATTCACGCAACCCGTTCATTAAAAGTTTTTGATGATGCCATTTAGATAAAAATTTCAAATTTTGGGATTAAGGTAAGGTCAAGGGGTACTTCTTTTTTGAAATATTTTTAACTTACTGTCACTTCCGGTTTAACCGGAAGTTGGTATCAACTTTCTTATTTTAAATGGAACACCCTGTATTTTATGATATTTTTGGATTCTACGGAGAATTTTAATGCTATTTTATGTAGCATGTCCTATACCTAAGTTCGAGCGTTCTTAAGATACTTGATCTTGAACCAAAAATGAGCCTTCGGGGTACCAAATTTTGAGATTTTAAATCTCATATTTTTTGTAAGTTTTGAAGATATAATCTTCATATTGTGCAGACGATCGGTAAATAATCTTAGGTTTCTATTTTTTTTTATTGGATTTGTCTATTTTTATACAGGGTGTCCTAAATTCAGCGGCAAACATTCACATTTTCAAAGCCACTAAAGTCCGTTTTTTTAAATGGGACACCCTATAACTTTATGCACTATCAAATGTAGAATTTCATTTTCTATCGAACTGTATTAAGGTTCCCTATACCTATTCGTCACCATTTTCGAAATAATTGGGTTTTATAAAAATATCGTATGTATTTGCTTAAATGTTTACATGCTCCAATGATGAGCTATGGAAAAACAATTGAGATTCAATATCCAATATGACAGATGATTAGTATGCGTTATTTATCGAAAGCTGTCAGTGATAAATTAAATCTTTTACATCGAAATGGAAGAATACTCAAACGCTGATATTCTCAATCTATTTTATATTCATGGAGAATATTATAAAATTTTGGAGAGAACGTGTTGTGTGTTTAATGAACGCCACCCTGATTTGACGCCAATGAACAAGTCAAAATTCAAGAGGATTGAAACGAACTTTTTGCGTTTTGGCAAGGTTAAAGTTACAAAAAATGTTCCGAAACCAGTGACAAATGCCGAGGATAACGTAATAAACACATTAGCTTATTTCCACGCAAACCCGCAAAGTTCAATACCGTCTGCAGAAAACGATTTGGGAATTTCTTCTTCATCTGTCCAAAGAATCTTGAGCGAACATCATATGCACCTTTATTCATTCCAAAACGTGCAAGCCTTGAGACCTGGTGATGACGTCCGACGAGTAAAATTTTGCGAATTCATGTTTTTGAAAATTCAAGAGGACCCTCATTTCCTTTCAAAAATGTTTTGGACCGATGGATGAAGCGAAATTTTCTAAAGAAGGAATAACAAATAGAAGAAACGAACATTTCTGGGCAGCAGAAAATTCGCACGCTTTACGCGAAACGCGTTCTCAAGAGAGGTTTAGCTTCAATGTTTTCGGTATAGTATTAAATAATCAGGTGCGGTACTGTATTTATGAAGACAATTTAAACAGTGATAAGTATTTGGAAATTCTACGAGGGACGGTTTCTGAATTTATAGAAGAAATTCCTATTGGTGAGCTGCAAAATTATTGGTATCAATTAGATGGGGCACCAGCACATAATTCCGCTGCAGTTTATGTCCAATTATCTTGAATTTTTGAAGATAGCTGGATTGGTCCCAATGGCCCTTGGAGATGGCCCCCGCGATCGCCTGATTTAACACCCCTAGACTTTTATTTATGGGGATTTATCAAAGGTAAAGTCTATGCTTCCCCAGTAAATAACCAACAAGATTTACTGGACACGATAGGAACAGCTTTTGCCGAATTAGAAAACGGACAAATTCAACGGGCCACAACAACTGTACAAAGAAGAATTGAAATGTGTCTTCAAATGAGCGGACAGCATATAGAACATTTGTTATAATTCAATTTTATTATTTTATTTATTTATTGTTGATTGTTAGATTGCTATAATTTTTAAGTTCACTAAAACAAGTTTAGAACAGTCTCGAACTTAGTAGATATGGTTAAAAATAATGTAAACAATTTATTACATTTTTTTTAACTTTAACTTTTCCGAAACGAAAAAATTTTGTTTCAATCCTCTTCAATTTTCTCTTGTTCACTGGCGATAAATGAGGATGTTTTTCATTAAAAACATGGCACGTTCTCTCCAATATTTTGTAACATTCTCCGCGAATATAAAATAAATTGAGAATATCAGCTTTTGAGTGTTATTTTATTTTAATTTAAAAGTTTCAAATCAGCTGTCATGTTGAATAGAAAAGCACAACAATTGTTACGGGAAGGTGTAAGCATTTAGCAAATACATATGATAGTTTAATAAAAACCTGATTATTTCGAAAGTGGTTACGAATAGGTATAGGGAACCTTAATACAGTTCGATAGAAAATTAAATTCTACATTTGATAGTGCATAAAGTTATAGGGTGTCCCATTTAAAAAAACGGACTTTAGCGGCTTTGAAAATGTGAATGTTTGCCGCTGAATTTAGGACACCCTGTATAAAAATAGACAAATTCAATAAAAAAATAGAAACCTAAGATTATTTACCGATTGTCTGCAAAATATGAAGATTATATCTTCAAAACTTACAAAAATATGAGATTCTAAAATATGGTACCCCGAAGGCTCATTTTCGGTTCAAGGTGAAATATCTTAAGAACGCTTGAACCTAGGTATAGGACATGCTACATAAAATAGCATTAAAATTCTCCGTAGAATCCAAAAATATCATAAAATACAGGGTGTTCCATTTAAAATAAGCAAGTTGATAGCAACTTCTGGTTAAACCGGAAGTGACAGGAAGTTGAAAATATTTCAAAAAAGAAGTACCCCTTGAACTTATCTTAATCCCAAAATTTGAAATTTTTATCTAAATGGCATCATCAAAAACTTTTAATGAACGGGTTGCGTGAATAACCCTGTATATTATTATACAACATTTATATTATAATAAGTTATATTCTGCGTTATTTGAGGAACTGTCATCATCTCTTGACATTATATTTAAAGATCGACTGTCTGATCGATCAGGTTGTCAAGATCCCACATTTTCTCCTCCTGTTTAATCATTTGCTAGATTGCTTTTCGCCAGTTCTCTGGTATGACTTCCTTAATAGCATGATCAAACGGTAGCTTAACATCTTTTTAAATTTCGTGTTTTGCCTTTCTACAAATCCTATCACTTGCGCCCTTATAAGTTCTGTAGGATTTAATTCGCAATTATATAATATTAATAATAATAATAGACGTCTTTTATTAGGCAGTCCTTGGCGAACTCAACCAAGTAACGAAGTGTCCATCCCTTAGGTAAACTACAATTGTATCAATTCTTAGATAGCATTGTTTTATTATTTTTAGTAAATATATTGAGCTTTTTAGATCGTGTATTAAAGAAGTCTTGAAAATATGAAAGGTTAGAAGTAGAAGTAAGTAAGTAAGAATGTATAAACAAGGATCCGACAGAAATCCCCAGGCACCCCACAGCACAGCACAGCAGACACCCGTCTACAGCGGAGTCTACAACCCACCAGCTTGTTGACTTAACAGATTAATACCCAGTTTATATTTAAGTTTGTTTATGTTGAACAGTTTAAATTCTTCTGGCAAAGAATTATAGAAATTAATGACGTTAAAAGAAAAGCTTCTCTTAATCATGGTTTTATGTTGTGACATTGTGAATTTGTTTTTAAATCTTAGATTTCTACTATGAATATTATTTCTAGGAATAAATTTATTTTTAAGTAAATTCGACGAGTTTACTGTTTCGTATAGACGAGGGCCATATAAAAAATCGCAGTACGTAAAATGTGATAGAACTAAGCTTTCGCAAAGCATTTTTTTAAGATCGAAACTTAGTATATGTCTGTTAGTGTATATTAATTTTAAAAAGTTAAGTGCTTTTTTTATCAGATTTTTTATATGTTGAATGAAGCGTAAATGCTCATCTACAACTAACCCCAGATTTTTTGCATTTGGGGTAAATTTTAATGGAATATTGTTGATATGTAGAATCAGTTCGTTTTTTACAGTATCAATTTTGGCTTTACTGCCAATACAAATCAGTTTAGACTTGTCAGAATTCAATTTTAGGTTGTTTTCTTTAGATAAGAATTATTAAGAATGCAAAGGGACAGGGATTTAATTATTATTTTTATAAACAAAGTTTACCTACGCCTATGGACGACCCCGAAATTCAGCCAAACTGGACGCAATTCCCCATTTTATTTCTTTTTATATTTTTGAAACAGACTATAATGAAAGTTTCCTGAATAAAAATATGTTTTTATTCAGTAAACTTTGCTGTAGTCAAGTAGTTTCAATAAAATATCGAAATGCTTATTCTTAATGAATAAAGGTTCCTGCTAAACCAAATTTTAGTACATGGAATAACCTTAACATTTTTTAAATTCAAATAATGATTTTTATTTATTGATTTTTTATTTAAAAAATAAACTTTTAGTGACATTCATATTAATACAAGAATTAAAGACAGATCCAACTTACTTAAGTGTAATTATTGGTAAATGGACTAAAATAAATATTTGTTAAATTAGAGATATTTTAAACCATCAAGAAATAATCCCGTTTTTGCCCATATTAAAGTTATTTTTATTAAGGATAACGATTACCGATATCGTTTAAAAAAGAGATTTTGAGCTTCTTGAATATTTTATAATAACATTTAGTATTTAATATTTATTTAAATTCCTCACTTAAAACAACAGGGTCTTATTGAAGGATAATAAATTGCACTGATGATGTAATTTGGGCGTAAAAACATCAATAAAATATAATGTGTTATACATCGTTGATTTGAAAAGGTCAAGGACTGATCAAAAATGAGGTTACTGCTAATTCAGAGCTGCATTTAAAAACATTAAGCTGATGAAGGTTTTTTATAGACGAGACATCAGATTTTAAATTATAATATGCCATCTTATATAGGACAAAACTTGTCAATGTTAACATTTCATTTCCTTTTGCGGAAAAATTACAATAAAGAATTTCGTTTTTTCGGTTGTTTTTGAAAGTACTTGGATTTTCTTAAATTTGTAAGCGAAAATCACTTCAGTTTACAATTAGCAACCTTGCCCTGATTTAACCCATTTTGTTTCCCTTACGATTTTCGAGTTTTCCATGCCTTTAATTCACACCCTGTACATGCAATATGTTGAGCCTTGTTTCTAAAATAAGTAGCTACTAAAATTAAAACTGGCATATTTGCATCCCCGATTGGTGCCTAATAAAATTTGATTACATTAGAAGCCGTAAAGGTTAATTAAATCAATAAATTAAGTTTATTTGAGTTACTAATTCGACAACGAGAAATATTTATTTAAATTAAATCACTGAATTCACTCGATTTAAGGAAACAAACGGTCGTTTTTATAGAGTAACAAATAAAGATAGTACTTTCTTCGAAACAGTATTTTATTGTAATAAGATATCAATCTTGGAAAAGTTAGGTAAATTAATAAATTCCCGGAACTATTAATGATTATTTGCCACAAAACGATTAGTACTTAATAGTTATTTTTAAACGTTAAATTTTCTGTATGTACCATTACACTATAATACAAACAATTAAACCTTGATTAAACAATTGTCCCTATAATCTTATTTGCCTTGATCAGTATCGTATTTAGGGTGCAAATGCCTCCCCCCCCAGAGCTAATAACCCAAGCAGAATGTTTGAAAGTTATAATTATTTTATAAGGCATTACCACAAATATATGTGTGAACTTTTTTTTAGTCATGGTCGCTAATTTTCACGAGGGTATTAAGCCTTGTTTTTTGCCCCCTCCAGGAAGGCATTCTATATACGCCACTGGCCTGGATGAACCTTCACTGATGTTTCAATCAAAGGGAACACATTATTTTATTCTTCCTTCTTCTTCCTCAACCATTTTCCATCCACTTCTGAAAGTAGGCCTCTTCCATGTTTCTCTATCCTCGGCTATTCGCATCCAGTCATCGTGCCATTTTCTAGGAGGTCTTTGGATATTTCTTTTCGTCTGCCCAGGACGCCACTGAAGTAATCTTTTCGTCGATTTTGCTATGCGTTTCACAATGTCTGTCACCTTCGTTCTTCTTCTTATTTCTGTATTTCTTACCCTGTCCCTCAAACTTATTCCGAGCATGACCCCTTGTATGAGAGTGTAAAATGCATGATTCGTATACTTATCGTTTGAGGTTCAGGGGGATTTTTGAATTTTTAAATATGTGTCCCAATCTTCCGAAAGCAGCCCAACCGAGTCCTACCCTCCTTGCTATTTCTGCGGTCAGTTTCTCTTTTGCAATCTTTATTCTATGACCAAGATAGACATACTCCATAACATTTTCCAGAGTATGGTTGTCGATGCTCGCATTGATCTTCGCTCATCACTTTTGTTTTTGACAGATTCATTTTCAATCCTACTTCACTCGATGATTAATGAAGTCCTTCCAACATTGTGGCTAATTCTGTAGCGTCGCTACTAATGAGCACTATGTCATCTGCAAAAAGCAAGTGACTTAGCAAAGTTCCATTAATGTTTACTCATTGGTTCTGCCATGGCAGCCTTTTGAAAATATTCTCAAGTGCCAAAGTGAAAATTTTCGGTGAAATAGTATCCCCTTGTCGAACGCCTCTTTGGATACGAATCTTATCGGTAATGGTGTCATTGTCAATCCTGACTTGTAGTGTAGCGTTCTTATAGATATACTTGATAAGATTGGAGAATCTAGAGTCAATCCTAGCATCATTCATGGCATGAAGAATCGCCCATATTTCGAGGGAGTCAAATGCTTTTTGTAAGTCTACAAAAGCGAGATGGAGGGGGACAATACACTCTGTACCGGGTGACTTCGTATAAACTGGCACCCCCCGTAACTTTTTTATTTTTTGTCATACAAAAAAAAAATAAAAATACTGACATACAGAGGATTTTTTTTTTGTTATAAATCTGCGTTGTAATTCCCTGTAACTTTTCATATATACGAGGAACGACAAAAAGTACAATTTTTTTTAATGGAATGCCCTGTAAATTTTTGCCTAAAATGCAAGATCTTTTTTTCTGATTCCAAATATATAATACAAGTTGACATTTGGTTTAGCCGTTTTCTAGTTATTTAAGTTTAAAAATCAATTTTCATTATAGACTGTAAAATTATTGGCTATAAAATATCAGCTTTTTGAGCAGTTGGCTATGGAAATAAACAATATAAACAAATGTTCTGACAAATGTCAAATTACTGCATACCTAGTAAAAATATATATAAACAACAATTTATTAACAATATATTTTACTGCAAAATACACAGGTGAACCCATAACACAAAACAAATTAATCAGAATGAATATTTCCCCCTTGATTATCTACACATTCGTGAGTTCGCAAGTGCTCAACTGCGTTCTCTATAAAATGACCATTTCTTTCATTTAAATGTGTTATTTCCTGTGTTATAAAATATTTTATATCTTCAACGTTGTCCAGATCACGTTTATATATTTTGTTTTTAATATACCCCCACAAAAAATTATCCATGGGAGTTAGGTCTGGACTATTTGAAGGCCACGAAATAATTCCATTTCTTCCAATCCACTCGTTGTAATTCTCATCCAAAAAGTCTTCACGTCACGTACCACATGTGGTGGGGCACCGTTATGTTGAAAAATTATGTTCATATACTGCCTTAACGGTAAGTTTTCTAGTATTTCCTGTAGATGAGTTTCCAGAAATTCTTGATATATTGGTCCAGTTAATGTTCCTTCGAAAAAATAGGGCCCTATTACCCTATTCTTCAGCAGGCCGCACCACACATTAACTGTTCTCCTACCTTGAAATTGAACTTCCCTTGTGAATTGGGGATTTTCTTGTGCCCAGTGACGAAAATTTTGTCGATTTGGTAATCTACTAGTTGAAAAGCTTGACTCAATCGGTCCATAATATATTTTTAAAAAAGTTTCTTTCGTTATTTATTCTATTTAACATAAAGTTGCAGAAATTGAGTCGTAGATTCTTATGCCTTTGAGTTAATTTTTGAACAGTGTGATATTTATAGGGCCTAAATCCATATTTCTTTAATCCGTAACGGGCCCGCATTTCCTTGGAAGTAGTTCGCAGTGACTGACTCGGATTTCTACGTGATGCAAAGCAATACTTAAATCGTGATTTTCCGTATTATTGTTTAGTTCCCTCTTCTTTCTTTGCAAATCTGACGTTATTCTAAATTTGGTGAGAATATTCTGGATTGTCGATCTTGAGGGAATCGGACCATCGGGATGATCTGCCATGTAAGCACGTCGCGTTGCAGAAGCATTATAATTATTTTCAGCATACAAACAAACAATTTCTCGTTTTCCTGCCACAAAATAAACCATTTAAAAAAAATATATCAAAAAGAATTGATTTAGTTCTATTAACAGTGATTTAAATGTCAAAGTCATATCAGAAACATTTATTAATATTGTTTATTTCCATAGCCAACTGCTCAAAAAGCTGTTATTTTATAGCCAGTAAGTTTACAGTCTATAATGAAAATTGATTTTTAAACTTAAATAACTCGAAAACGGCTAAACCAAATGTCAACTTGTATTATATATTTGGAATCAGAAAAAAAATATCTTTCATTTTAGGCAAAAATTTACAGGGCATTCCATTAAAGAAAATTGTACTTTTTGTCGTTTCTCGTATATATGAAAAGTTACTGGGAATTACAATACAGATTTATAAGGTAAAAAAGAATCCTCTGTATGTCAGTATTTTTATTTTTTTGTACGACAAAAAAATAAAAAAGTTACGGGGGGTGCCAGTTCAGCCATCCCTTACGAAAGCTGCTTGTTCAACTGGCTGGTAAAAGTCTAGGTTGTTTGTCAATCTAGACTAATTGGTCGATAGTTTTCGATATTATCAACATCACCTTTTTTGAATAGTAAGATTACTTCGGAGTTTTGCCAAAAACTTGGAATTTTCCCTTCATGAACACATTGTTTTACTATATTCTTATTCATTTTCAAAGATATTCTTTATTTTTTGCTTATTGTATATATAACACAATATTGTTCATTAATTTATTTATAAGCATTCGAGACATTTACGTTCTAATGTCCATTGTTTTTAATTGACCGCTCATATTATCTGATAACTAACCAACACTTTAGAAGATATTATATAGATACAACATAGCACAATTAAACATTTCTGAGAATCTTTCTGAAAAATGTTATATTTGAACTGAGTCATGTTTAACACTGGCGTGGCGACTGAATAACTGTTTTTAAATATATCTTATGTACAATGTTGGTAGAAATGTTTATATTGTTGCAGCAAATACACGTATTTCCTTCTTTTTGTGGCTTATCTTCACAAACTACTAAGACACAAGGTTTCCCTATATTTGTTACCAGTACGCATTATGACGTACCTGAAACTTTGTCCTTAATTTAGTTTAAAAAAAAATTTGTCCCATTATAAAGTTTTCTTTAGTGCTTTTTTTATATTTTTATGTTTGTTAAATGACTCTTAAGATCACTAAGAAAAACTATTATAAAATCGTAAGTTCGACTCGGCTAGCTGATGTTTTAGAGCAACTTAATAAGATTATAATTTTAATGTAAAATACTCCGGCTAATTGAACTTAGCAAACGTTGGAAAAGTTTTTTTATAATTTGGCTATGGGCGCCAGAGCTATAGGAGCTCGAAGAAGAAAGATATACAGATATAAAATAAAGGAAGAGAGCAACTTAAAATAATTAGATTTAGATATTTAATAAAAAATAAAGATAAAATATTTGCTAATGTGACCTAAATTAAATAAATAAAAAACAAAATCACGTAACTACCAATTTATTTTTCCTTGGACTGTGTTTTTTTTTTGAATATTGTTTTCAATTTTTAAAATGACATACGGCAGTTTATAAATTTCCACATATATAGATTAATAACAATTTAGAAGTGGAAGTGAAATTAAATTTCTCTTACAATTGAAATGATTATATTTTATATTTTGGAAAAGATTTGGTTATTTATTTTTTCTCAATATATGCATAAAAATCAATTAATTATTAAATTAAGGTTAGAAAGTACATTTTCTCATAAAATTAAATTAAAATATTCAAACGATTCAATTTAACAAAGATAATAAATTACGATTTAAGTCAGCAAGGATAAGAAAATCATATAGATCTAAAGAAATTAAATGGCTTAAATAAATTTAGTTGGTAATTAGATTTTTTTAATATTTTTTAAGCAGCTGATCGTTTATCACTGATTGAATTTTATTTATGTGAAGTTCTTTGTGAACAAACAAACAATGAAACTCAATTATGTGTTCGGTTGTTGACTATCAATTAGTTAAGCAGCTGATCTTTTATCAGTTTGATTTAATTTAATTAGTAGATAATATGAAGTTCTTTTCGAACAAACAAACAATGAAACTCAATTATGTGTTTGGTTGTTGAATATTAATTAGTAAAGCAGCTGATCTTAAATCAGTTTGATTTAGTTTAATTAGTTGATATTATGAAGTTCTTTTTGAACAAACAAACAATGAAACTCAATTTTATGATCAGCTGATATTTTACCTTATGCAAAATTTCTAAAATGACAACATGACCCTAGCTAATTCTAGACACTTTTAAGCAAATTTCTTGAGTAGAAAAAATTTAATCATAAATAGTCAAGTTATAAATTCAAATTAAGATAGAATAAGAGAAATTTTAATTCAAAAAGTCCAATTTGATATTAGAGGAAAATTACAATAGAAAAGAAAATCAAAATTTCAGTTCCATAATCCCAATAAATTTACCATGAAATAAAATGCCACAATCTTAAATTTAAATTAGTGAAATATCAATGGTATTACTCACTAGTATGATACCTTGATTTAATATACACCCACATAATTTATAAGAAAGAAAAATTTTATACCTAATTAGGATAAATGTAAATGTCCAAAAATCTTTAAGAAATTAATATTTTAGTAGAGGTAATAATTTTTACAAGTAAATATACCAATGCCACATAGACAATATTTATACACAGTGTAAGTTTTAATTTATACCTACATTAAATTTGATATATTTAAATCAAGAAGATGTTTAAATTTTACGTAAATCGAGACGAAAATTTTTATATATATATATATATATATATATATATATATATATATATATACAATAATTTATAATTTATACCATTTATATATTTTTTGAAGATAATTATTAATTAATAAAAAGAAGGAATTGAAGACTGTAGTAATTCCTAATGAATTAATGCATGGCCACTACATCAATCCAAAGAAGCGAAAATAAGAAAATTATAAATCACTTATCTTTTCAATATATGTCCGGGATTATATCCTTGCTATGGCGTCATTCCTTGTAGACTACCCAAGTCCAAAACAGGAACAATGACACCCTGGAACTGGCCACACAGCACTTGTCCAGAAAAATGACCACACGGTTCTAAAAAAGGACTTCTTCCCCCAGGAATTGAGAAGATTTACCACAAAACAGTTACCATTAAATTTTCCTCGCCCAGGAATCACTTTTAATTTGAATTATGCAATAAATTCTTCATTTTATTGATTATTTACTTTTAATATCCATTTTCCAATTAATAATTAAAACAATTGAAAGGGGTAGGGAAAAAATTGTAGAGAAGAGGAAAAATGCTAAAAGAAAAAAAACCTGAAACAAAATGGCGAAATGAGTCAACATGTTCACAATGCACAAAAATGTAATTTTTCTTGCCAGAAAACACTCAAAATTAACTTACCAAATGTTAGGGCTTAAGAAAGCAGTAACCCATTACTGAATTGAGATTTTATTGGATTTAATCCAGCATCTAGGCTGACTAAGTTAAAATATTAACTAAATTCCAACTAACTTATCTCATGTTTGCTTTCAACAATAGAAATTTTGCAAAAGAGGCTCGAAACGACTGACCCACTCGGTTTTATGGAATCGGACTACATAAAAACAGTACATCCGTATGTCTCACCAAAACATGGCGCCAATTCAGAATCTGTTTTTGGCAGTTAAGATTTTTAATAATGAAAAACCCAATTAATAGTTAATATTTGATCAATCTAAAACTCAGGAAATTTTCTCAATACAACTATCTATGTGATACACCTAATAAAGAATCAATTAGGGGCCATTTTATAATAATATTCATGAAATTGAAAAGCATATGTATACATTTTATTTTAAATGTGTCGGACGAAATCTGAATCTAGAAATTTCCTTCGAACGTGTTTTACAAAGCGAGAATTTACGATCTGTTGATTCGGGATCGATATAATAACTTCGGTGCCATGCGTGCGGTACTTCGCAACATTCCAAGCAATTGTTAATACAGTAAAATTGTGCTTTGATGCTATTAACTAGAAAATTGTTAATATTATTTAGTTTAAATTGAATTTTGAACCAAACATTGTAACGAACGGAAAAGTTTGTTACACCATGTTTTCAAATTCTTGTGATCCAATTTTTTTACTAAACGCTTACGTTTAACAGATCGACAAATAACTCTCTTTTTCTATTTTTGAATTGAAATTCTAATATTTCTAATTGGTAATTAGGGATATGTACATAATGCGAAACATTAACTGCTGTTTTTAAACTAAATAAAACAACTTTTTAGTCACTACTTCCGTGTTATTTAATTTTCGACATTCAGTTCTTTTTTTGCAATTTCACAATTAATAAAATCTTCCTGTTCTGTTAAAGCAATTTAAATTTGACATTCAGTAAAAATTATATGTGTCAACGATACTTTTCCGTAAAAGATAGTCTCATTTATCTGTTTTATTTGTATACCAAGGTTATTTTATTTAACAGGAAGTACAAGCGAATAAGCACCTATAGTTCCTGTGATATTTTTTCGCTTATATTCATACATTTTTTGACGATTTGTTTTATATAAACTGACAACATTCGTGCAAAAATAGACATAATTTAATTCAAACATAGAAAAAGACTCCAAGTCTCGGTCTCATTAAATTATAATTTTACAATTCACAACAAACATGACACGTGTTTCGCCCTTTCGAGCATCATCAGACCTACAAACAACAGAGAGAACCTTAGTAAATAATCACACTCACAAATCCTAAAACAATAACTTACAAATAGAAAAAACACACTAAACCACAACGAAACAAACAACTACTTATACATATTTGATGGACATTAAAATGAGGTTAAGTCTCACGTGAATAAACAAAATAAAATATTAAAAAAGTATTAAAAAAAAAAGATTCATGTCTCTAGACGGGATCGAACCCAGACCACCCGAGTGAGACGCCGAAGCAACCACCCACAGACCACTGGACTATTCGAAGAAAAGAACCAAAAACTGTCACTCTATGAATTAGTGAATGAAATGAAGGTTGCCTACAATTATTATTACATTAAATTGTTAAATATTAGGGTTGGTTCAAAATTAAAAACATCGTTAACGCAAGTGAGAATGGGACTTTTTATAGCTTTGGTTATTTCCATTTTTTCTAGAAGGTCAAGCTTTTTCCCCTTCGGACATTCATGTAAAACATCAACGTCAGAAATGGAAAATTCATGACCTGACTCCAACAAATGATTGGCAAAAGCTGAAACAGTCTCAGTTACATCCGTATTTCTGAATTTGTTGACAAGGCTTAAATGTTCTCTCACCCTTGTGGAAATTTTTCGACCTGTTTGTCCCACATAGGTTGTGGAACATTCGCTACAATTTAGTGCATAAACCCCAGATCTGGACAATTTATCGGTTGTGTCCTTTGTCCTTACTAAATGTCTCTTGAGAGTATTTACTGTTTTGAATGAAATATTGACATTTTTAATATTTTTAAAAAATTTTGCCAATTGGAGAGAAATACTTCCGAAAAAAGTAATGCACTTGAAAAAAACTGTTAATGTCCATCAAATATGTATAAATAGTTGTTTGTTTCGTTGTGCTTTAGTGTGTTTATTCTATTTGTAAGTTATTGTTTTAGGATTTGTGAGTGTGATTATTTGCTATATGAGACCGAGACTTGGAGTCTTTTTCTATATTTGTTATTAAAACTAGGTCTCTTTGAGCAATATGGACAATTTCTTCGATAATTTAATTCTTTCGGTATTTTTTTAATTTTGGTAAATTTTGTCTTTTTAGGGAGTATTTTGATTAAAGATCCCTACAGGTTGCTAGGTATCTCACATTTTAGCTCAGTCGGATACCAGTAATGGTTTACAAATTTTGGAACCAGAACAAGTTTACTGCGTAAACTCCAACTACTATTTTTTTGCGTTATGCGTGAAAAAAATTGATAGGCATCATGTAAGAAAATTAGTTGTGTAATAAACCGTCTGAAAAGAAACGTATTATAATGTGCAATATTTTTTTGCAGCGTTTTATATAGTCTTCCTAATGTCACGCGAAAAGCACAATCAACCGATAACAATAGAATTTCAACCTATTTGTAACCAAACAGAAAACACTCACTTAATGACACCTCGATGGCATAAAACCCCGCATTTGTCCATCTCTTTGTCACAGTGCAGTTCTTTTTTTCAACTAACTTCAATTGTATTTTGTCAGCGATGTTTTTGAAAAATTGAAAGTAAAGGTAATCAACGTAAAAAAAAGCAAAATTTTGCTGCCTTATTATATGTTTTATTGCCTATACATTTTCAATCTGTCATACATTGTTCTCTCTTTTTACAAGAGAGAAGTGTAATCGTGAAAACATCACCCTCACTGACTCCTACAGATTCCGAAAAAATATTCCGTCGGTTTGGGGTTTCTGTTGTTTTAAAGAACCTGTACCAAAAAACCACCTAAACAGTTGACCTGAAATTTTGCACAAACATCAACAGGTTGCTAGGTATCTCAAATTTTAGCTCAGTCGCATACCAGCAAATGCTTGACGAATGGTTTACAAATTTTGTAATCAGAACAAGTCCAAAATATGATTTGCTTTTTACTGCGTAAACTCCAATTACTATTTTTTGGCGTTATGCATGGAAAAATTTGATAGGCATCATGTAAGAAAATTAGTTGTGTAATAAACCGTCTGAAAAGAAACGTATTATAATGTGCAATATTTTTTTGCAGCGTTTTATATAGTCTTCCTAATGTCACGCGAAAAGCACAATCAACCGATAACAATAGAATTTCAACCTATTTGTAACCAAACAGGAAACACTCACTTAATGACACCTCGATGGCATAAAACCCCACATTTGTCCACCTCTTTGTCTATCTGAATTTATTCAAATAGAAAGTACACTTGTCTTTTTGACCCCACAGTGCAGTTCTTTTATTCAACTAACTTCCATTGTATTTTCTCAGCGATATTTTTGAAAAATTGAATTTTTGCTCAGAATGTTTTATTGCCTATACATTTCCAATCTGCGATACATTCTTCTCTCTTTTTACAACAGAGAAGTGTAATCTCGAAAAAATCCCCCTCACTGACTCCTGCAGATTCCGAAAAAAAATTCCGTCGGTTTGGGGTTTCTGTTGTTTTAAAGAACCTGTACCAAAAAACCACCTAACCAGTTGACCTGAAATTTTGCACAAACATCAACAGGTTGCTAGGTATCTCAAATTTTAGCTCAGTCGCATACCAGCAAATGCTTGACGAATGGTTTACAAATTTTGTAATCAGAACAAGTCCAAAATATGATTTGCTTTTTACTGCGTAAACTCCAATTACTATTTTTTGGCGTTATGCATGGAAAAATTTGATAGGCATCATGTAAGAAAATTAGTTGTGTAATAAACCGTCTGAAAAGAAACGTATTATAATGTGCAATATTTTTTTGCAGCGTTTTATATAGTCTTCCTAATGTCACGCGAAAAGCACAATCAACCGATAACAATAGAATTTCAACCTATTTGTAACCAAACAGGAAACACTCACTTAATGACACCTCGATGGCATAAAACCCCACATTTGTCCACCTCTTTGTCTATCTGAATTTATTCAAATAGAAAGTACACTTGTCTTTTTGACCCCACAGTGCAGTTCTTTTATTCAACTAACTTCCATTGTATTTTCTCAGCGATATTTTTGAAAAATTGAATTTTTGCTCAGAATGTTTTATTGCCTATACATTTCCAATCTGCGATACATTCTTCTCTCTTTTTACAACAGAGAAGTGTAATCTCGAAAAAATCCCCCTCACTGACTCCTGCAGATTCCGAAAAAAAATTCCGTCGGTTTGGGGTTTCTGTTGTTTTAAAGAACCTGTACCAAAAAACCACCTAACCAGTTGACCTGAAATTTTGCACAAACATCAACAGGTTGCTAGGTATCTCAAATTTTAGCTCAGTCGCATACCAGCAAATGCTTGACGAATGGTTTACAAATTTTGTAATCAGAACAAGTCCAAAATATGATTTGCTTTTTACTACGTAAACTCCAATTACTATTTTTTGGCGTTATGCGTGGAAAAATTTGATAGGCATCATGTAAGAAAATTAGTTGTGTAATAAACCGTCTGAAAAGAAACGTATTATAATGTGCAATATTTTTTTGCAGCGTTTTATATAGTCTTCCTAATGTCACGCGAAAAGCACAATCAACCGATAACAATAGAATTTCAACCTATTTGTAACCAAACAGGAAACACTCACTTAATGACACCTCGATGGCATAAAACCCCACATTTGTCCACCTCTTTGTCTATCTGAATTTATTCAAATAGAAAGTACACTTGTCTTTTTGACCCCACAGTGCAGTTCTTTTATTCAACTAACTTCCATTGTATTTTCTCAGCGATATTTTTGAAAAATTGAATTTTTGCTCAGAATGTTTTATTGCCTATACATTTCCAATCTGCGATACATTCTTCTCTCTTTTTACAACAGAGAAGTGTAATCTCGAAAAAATCCCCCTCACTGACTCCTGCAGATTCCGAAAAAATATTCCGTCGGTTTGGGGTTTCTGTTGTTTTAAAGAACCTGTACCAAAAAACCACCTAACCAGTTGACCTGAAATTTTGCACAAACATCAACAGGTTGCTAGGTATCTCAAATTTTAGCTCAGTCGCATACCAGCAAATGCTTGACGAATGGTTTACAAATTTTGTAATCAGAACAAGTCCAAAATATGATTTGCTTTTTACTACGTAAACTCCAATTACTATTTTTTGGCGTTGTGCGTGGAAAAATTTGATAGACATCATGTAAGAAAATTAGTTGTGTAATAAACCGTCTGAAAAGGAACGTATTATAATGTGCAATATTTTTTTGCAGCGTTTTATATAGTCTTCCTAATGTCACGCGAAAAGCACAATCAACCGATAACAAGAGAATTTCAACCTATTTGTAAGCAAACAGGAAACACTCACGTAATGACACCTCGATGGCATAAAACCCCGCATTTGTCCATCTCTTTGTCTTTCTGAATTTATTCAAATAGAAAGTACACTTGTCTTTTTGACCCCACAGTGCAGTTCTTTTTTTCAACTAACTTCAATTGTATTTTGTCAGCGATGTTTTTGAAAAATTGAATTTTTGCTCAGAATGTTTTATTGCCTATACATTTCCAATCTGCGATACATTCTTCTCTCTTTTTACAACAGAGAAGTGTAATCTCGAAAAAATCCCCCTCACTGACTCCTGCAGATTCCGAAAAAAAATTCCGTCGGTTTGGGGTTTCTGTTGTTTTAAAGAAGCTGTACCAAAAAACCACTTAACCAATTGACCTGAAATTTTGCACAAACATCAAGTTGAGAATATAATGTTAGTGTTAATCCGAAACAAAATAGCGGTCTAATGCACTGTTTAAATATTTAGTACAACTCCGTTTCGTCGAATAAAAATTTTCTTTTTATGGAGGAAAATATTTTAAAAAAATGCTAAAAAAAATAATATTTTATTTATTACTTAAATATAGACATTTTGACGTCGACGCCCAAAGCAGCCTCACACAGCCATTACAAAATATAGTTGATGTATTTTATATTACATTACATATAAACCAAATGTATAGCTATTCATATAGGACATTTATAAATGTCCAAACTGACCAATAACGAATTCGCATTTCGAATACCATACCTCCTTAGACATATTTTGGGAGCCTTGCAACTGTTGGCTAGGTTAGTGCTGAAAGATTTTATTGACGACCGTGTTATAGAAGATACACCTAGGTGAACTAAATGTAAACTATAAAACAACGCCAACCCCAGCAGCGACCAAATTTACCGGGTAGTTCGACTTCAAAATAGTGCTCTGAATATCATTTGAAATCTGTATTAGGTTAGTAAGTTTAATGTCACTAGTGAGGATAGGCAATACGTGTATGTATATTTTTTTGTTATATATTATTGCAGATTAGTCCTGCCTATATTTAAGGAATAAATGAAATATTATTTTTTACTTTTTAGCGATTTTTTTTAAGTGGGTTCTATTTTTTTTAAGTGTTTTATTTCTCACTTTTTAGTTCAATTGTATATAACATAATACAAAAAGTGACGAATAGGGAAATAAACGACACTATTAAAATTAGATTTTTTTAATAAATATTGAAAAAAAGTAAATAAAAGTAAATTATTTTTGACAGCTACATTTTATGAGTTTAAACATATTTAATATAAAACTTGCTGCCTTTATTAGAAATAAAAAAAAATCGTCATTACTCACAACTTCTCTGGTACAGAATTCCACCACAAACAGATAAAACATCGTTTAAATCTATACAGGGTGTCCCGGATAAGAATGAACTCTACAGGAATCTCGTAAACTAGCAGAGATGCAGAGATGTTTAAATTAGAAAAAAGTTGCGCTCCACTGAACTCTGCAAGATGGCGTTTTCAGATTTGGAACATTCCGAAGAAATTAAGAAAAAACCGAAAACTCGCGATTTCGTTTTTATTTTTTTCTGGTTCTATTTTCAAAAATATTGGAGAACAAATTTTACATTTTCACTGTCATTTTTTCTCCTCTACAAGATGGCATCATTGGATTTCAAATCCGACGTTTCGTTTTTTCACAATCACCATCAACTTTATTTTTTTAAATAGTCGAAAAAAATTGTTGTGTGCTTAATAAGCTCTATTTTTATTCTAAATTCAATGACATATCGCACTTTGTATTTATTCGACGTTTTGGAGTCAAAAAACCATCATCAGTTATATTCGATGATGATTCCGCGAAAACGAAACGCCGGAGCAAAAATCTGATTAGTTTATCTTGTCGAGAAGAAAAAGTTGTTATGGTAACGCAAAATTTATTTTGATCTAGCTCTTACCGTAGACTTTAAAAAAATGAATAATTATTTTGTGTTGGTATCAGGTGTGATAATAGTATTTAAAGCGATAATATAAATAAAATTGTCGAGAAGAAAAAGTTGCTATGGAAACAACAAATTTATTTTTATCTATCTGTTTGGGTTCAATTAATAACAATATATATTTGGTTTGCTCCAGTATGTACAAAATAATTTACAATTATTCATAGGCGGCTTTGAAATTCAACAATATTTGCAATTGTTTGGCTTGGTTACTATCAATACCTTGGATATCTGTCACTTTTGCATTTTTGTTAGTATTTGAGTACTTATTTTTTTAAAATATTGTATTGTAAAAATGGCACATTATTCCAATGAACTTAAATTTTATATGATTACATGTTACATTGAAAGTCATCAAAATTGCGCGCAAGCAGAAATGCGTTATCTTCAAAAATACCCCGAACGGCGTCAACCACCGACCCATTTTCAAAAGGTTAATGACAAACTTAAAACAACATGGCGCTTTTGGAAAGCCAGTGCGTCATCGTAAAAAATCGCAAAACCCTGAACAAGTAATGCGAGTTTTGCTTGCTGTAGAAGAAGATGATAATATAGGACTCCGTACCATCGAGAAAGAGCAAGAAATGCCAAAAACCATTGCACATAGAATCCTGCGTAAAGAGAAATACCATCCTTATAAATACCGTATCTGCCATGCTTTGCATCCTGGAGATGAAGAACGTAGAACTACTTTCTGTGAGTGGTTCACACGAAAGTGCGATGAAAATCCTCAATTTCCTCACCAGATTCTTTGGACCGATGAAACTTATTTCTCTAACAATGGTTTATTTAATAGAAAAAATAGACATTATTGGTCAACAAAAAATTAAAACGATTCCGCACATCCAAACACCAGAATCGATTTGGAATACATGTTTGGTGTGGTATTTTGGGAAACCGCATCATTGGACCATTATTTTTTGAAGGAACCCTCAATTCTGAAAGTTATGGTCAGTTCCTAAGAAACGAAATTGAAGAGGCACTGGATGACTTGCCTTTAAACCTAACCCATAACATGTGGTTCCAACAAGATGGGGCTCCCCCTCACAATTCAAGACTCAACATGGATTATCTAAGAAACCGATTCGGAAATAATTTAGTTGCTACTCGTGGTCCAATTAGCTGGCCTCCTCGGTCACCAGACCTTACACCCCTGGACTTTTTCCTTTGGGGCTATCTGGAATATGACGTTTATTGGCAAACATTTCAAGATATTGAAGAATTAAAAGCCGCAGTACGAGAATCCATCCGAAAAATAACACCGGAAATGCTAGAAAATGTAATGAACGAAATTGTTTATTGTTCCTATTTATGTTTAGAAAATGAGGGCGGCATTTTTGAAAATGAGAAAAATCGTTAATTGTATTTAGTTAATAATAAGTTTTTATGTAAGTTAATAGTAATACAATGCGTCACATCTAAATTAGATAAGTCCATAAATTTGTTATTATTTTTTAGGTTAAGTTTCTAGAACTTTATTATTGTATTAACATTATTAATAATAATTGTTGTTGATGTAAATTGCTTTAATAAAAAAAACAACTTTATTCATATTATCGCTTTAAATACTATTATCACACCTGATACCAAAACAAATAAAATAATTATTCATTTTTTTAAAGTCTACGGTAAGAGCTAGATCAAAATAAATTTTGCGTTACTATAGCAACTTTTTCTTCCCGACAATCATCAGAATCATCATCGAATATCACTGATGATGGTTTTTTGAGTCCGAAACGTCGAATAAATTCAAAATGTGATATGTCATTGAATTTAGAATTAAAAATAGAGCTTATTAAGCACACAACAATTTTTTTCGACTATTTAAAAAAATAAAGTTGATGATGGTTGTGAAAAAACGAAACGTCGGATTCGAAATCCAATAATGCCATCTTGTAGAGGAGAAAAAGTGACAATGAAAATGTAAAATTTGTTTTCCAATATTTTTGAAAATAGAACCAGAAAAAAATAAAAACAAAATCGCGAGTTTTCGATTTTTTCTTATCATCGGAATGTTCCAAATCTGAAAACGTCATCCTGCAGAGTTCAGTGGAGCGCAACTTTTTTCTAATTTAAACATCTCTACATCTCTGCTAGTTTACAAGATTCCTGTAGAGTTCATTCTTATCCGGGACACCCTGTATACAGTACAGTCAATTTAAAAAAAATGGAAGTAGGTCTATTGCAGCATGTTGTTTCAGGTGGTCAAAAAGGTACAATCCCAAGTTGGCAAATTCTTCCTTCACCGTGATCTTGAAAAAAAAATTAGAATCGATTTATTTTGTTTCTTGTCCTTTTTTTTTATCTATGAACCGACCACGAAGGCCAAATGCCTTAATACTAGGTTTTAAGTAAAGAGAGGAAACTTTATAGATGACATTTTCGACTTGCAGATTACGAGAAAATGGGGATGCCATTGTTGGTAATAAATTCGATGATTGGGACATTATGGGAATAAAGGAGCGAGCAAAGTGGGACGTCCTTGGTTTTTGCAGTTGGACGGTGAAAGGATGTATGTGCAGTGCTCCTGTTTCTCTGACAGGAAAGACTAAGGAAGGCATAATGGATGATAATTCATAAGAACAAAATCCATGGTAGTATCTGTAAAACAGATACAGATCGCCCACAATTTGACGATGCTCTAGTGATGCAAGCTTCCTTGTGATCTTTAGATAATTAGTTAGGCGAATAGCTCGTCTTTGGAGAATATTAAGGATTGAAAGAAAGGCTGCTTCCCAATACTCCAGGTTGGGTCTGATTTACGAAGTTTAAAGGATGCATAAGCTGGCAGAAGAAAAGTATTTTTGAACTCGGCAAAGGAAACCCAATTTCTTCGCGATTGCTGTGACAATTGAGGTGATGTGAAGTTTTTAAAAATCAAAAGAATCAAGAAATCAACAGAAATCAGCATTTTAAAGGTAAAATTCCTTGGCGCCATCTGTGAATCGATTGAACGCTAATCAATCCTGGCCGGATATTCTATGAGGAATACTAAAGTTTTAATTTCAAATAGATATTTCTGATTGGTTGAATAAAAAAAAAGTAACGGAACGTTACATGATGGTTTAAAAATACTCCAAGAGTGCTCAGTAGATTTAAAATATATCAAGGTTTTAAGTGAGCCCATCAAGAACCATTAAATAATCAGACATCATCAAAATACACCGGGTTCTAAACAGCAGCAGAAGGACTTGCAGATACCAGGGGCAAAGGCAGAGTCATTGGTTATATCGCGAGATCCTATTAGATGCAAATTGGCAGTATTTGATCAAAGCATCCAGCAAACTTTGCAATTTGGATTTTTTTCAGTTGAAATATCTAGTTCTAAAAATCTAAAACTAGAGGAACTTACCGGCAAAAAAAATTTCAAAAATATCTGGATGTCTAAAAAGATGGAGATGACGTCAGTTTAGACAATTTAAAATAAGGTCCACATTTATAAAAGAGCGTTAGACTGGTACTAACGTATGCAACTAATACTCTAAACACAAAACAAAATTTTAAGGACAACGGAAATGATTATCTGGAGCTTCACAAATTGATTTAAAGCAATATTGTTTATAGCTACGTTCAACCGTTTTGATTTAAATAAAACGAAAGCTCTCACGGGTTTGGTCAATTAAGAAATCTTAGTTCTTGGGATTAGACCGTGTCAAATTGGAATAACTATCCGACGTTTCGCCTTCGATTACACGAGGCATCTTCAGAGATCTTTACTCCATGAGATTTGAACTCTGAATGACTAAAATTTGTAATGGATCAAAAATTCCGTACTTTCAAAGTGAAAATGCAAAATAAATTATAATAGCAAAAGGATATATAAATGATTTAATACGTGACAATTGGAAATGCTGATTTTTAGAAATTTTGGCGGCGTCTATTTTCCTGAGACAAACTACAGAAAGTTCGTCCTGAAAAAAGAAATATAGAAAATTGCGAGCTCTACACTTTTTATCCTTACACTTTTTTTTTCTTCGACTAACAGGAAGCAAGATCCATTCCAAAATGTTTCCAAAATGGCGGTGAACGACACGCATCAGAACAGACATCACCATAGATCGTCGAAAAACTCAATTGATTTTTTGGAAAATTTTTACGATTGTATTATTTGGCCTAGTGTATTAACAGTAAAATATATAGGCTGTAATTGCGGGTTGCCTGAAAATAAAAAATTTGTTCTATACTCTTCGGACATTTTTGCCAAAAAGATTCGCATCACAAATTCAAAAAACTAAATTGTCTGAAAAGAAACGTATTATAGTGTGCATTTTTTTGCAGCTTTTCTAAGAGTCTTCTTTATTTCACGCGAAAAAAACACAATCAACCAATAACAATAGAATTTCAACCTATTTGCAACCAAACAGGAAATTCTCATTTATTGTCACCTCGATGGCGTAATACCCCGCATTTGTCCATCTCTTTGTCGCCGTAAGTTTATTCGAATAGGAAGTACACTTGTCTTTTTGACCCCGCCGTAAAATCGCTTCAAATGAATCGTGCACAATGGATGGGCATCAGTCTTTATTGAACTTCAAGAAAAGGGGGGAATTCTTAAACGTATTAAATGGTGTATTAAATATCTGTAGCCACATCCGTTAGTAGAACGAATATACTGAAACATTTTACCAGATTTGGATTATTAATTGGCTAGCCATATGTATATACTTGGAAATTAGCCCCTTTTCAGAATTTTATACCATTTTAATATATAAATCGATTTTGATAATGTTTAAATATAATGTGTAGGTAAACATGTATACCTAGAATTTTGTTTAAAAGAGATGCAGGGTAGTCCAAAAATATTTAAATTTAAATTAGTGACTTTATAGGTTCGTTGTGAAAATCAGAATTACATATCTTGTAAATATTAATAGTAACCTTTGTATTAATTAGTATGATTATTTTCCAATATTTGTATTATGTTTTACAAAAAGAATATTAAATATATATTCCTTTGTTGTTTACAACAGCTTGGATAGGGGTCATCTACGCCACTGGCCTATTAATTTGGTTATGGTTATTTGTTTAAATTCTTGCCAGCATTTCACGTCTCTTTTTACTTGTTGTGAAATGTCAAAATTCTATTCTAATTAGAGAAGTAACCGGTAATACTTTTTAGAATCTGGGAAAATAGGTTACTTGGTTACATAGGCTCTGCCAAAGTCACCTATAATATCAGGTAGGAACCGGTAACATAATATACGTGGTCATTTATGTTTTATTAACATTTTTGACAAAAACCGCTTGCTTTAGTGATTTTTTTATGGTTTGACAATACTGCTAAGACGCGATAGATACGCGCTTAGACAATAGGCATCTGGTTGCTTTGTATGAGACCTTGTTTTCAGACAAAACCTTACATTCGCCACATCTTCCACCAATCACAACACATATTGTTTAATGTGCTTCCTATTGGCACTTCATTTATTTCCGCGGAGTATAAAGTTTTGTGGAATGTTCAGTGTGAGGCTCCTAACTCAGTGGTAGAATATTTGGCTTTGGATGCAGCGCATATGTGTTTTTATTCCAAAAGTTATAATTAATAAAAATGCTGATAAGGTTAGGTTAGGATAGAACAAAACCCGAGTCTATATTAAAACAAGGAATTTCTTAACATATACCAGGGTTTTTCTAAAATGTCTTCTTTATATCTTTAAAGATAAAGGTAACAAACGTTGTATTTATAATTATCAAGGAAATGCCCATTTGACGGATACGTATTATACAGGCTGTTCTAATAAATGTAACGAAGTTGATGCTCATTGGTAAACTTTCCGATCGTCTTTTGTTTTTTTTTTTGTAAACTCTTAACGATTTAAACAACAAACAAACATAACAGTAAAATTAGTTAGAGACTTCACAACGACATATCTAGTTAGCTAAATCGTTCATACTTTTGCGAAAGTTTCGATGAACCTCTTTATTTTTGTCTTTACTAGTTTGTTGTATACTAAGTTCTGACAAAATGCGACCACATACCTTGAATTCGGTGATTTTCACAAAATTAAGTTCGTTAGCACTCTCTAGTTGTTTATTTTTTTGCACTACCGACATTTTATTTCATCTACATTCACAACTCAAACACAGACCACCTTGAAATTGGTTATTTTTGCAAAATTAAGTTCGTAAGCACTTTTTAGTTGTTTTTTTTTTGCACTAGTCACTACCAACATTTTATTTCCTGTATATTTCCAGCTCACACATGGATCATAAAAATAAAAATATATCTATTACAAAAAACCGCGACCGATCGATCGAATTATGAGAAGAAACCGGCTGATGACCCAAATCGCGATTTCATATTCCATTTGCTGTCACATTCGGCTGCCGCCCGGTAGCTGTCAAATCTTCGGGTACTTTCGTCAAGCTTTAAGATAATCAGGGCAATTCGGACTGCCCAGCCTAGCTTAGTATAGCGGATTTTATTATGCCTAAGGAACGCGACGAGATCATTCGAACCGCGCGCCGCGCCCGGCTAATAGTGTAGTGTCTTTAACTTCGTGTTTTATTACAACTCTTAGGAGAGACGGTCAAACGAATAATTTATTTTCTGAAATATTTTTGGGGTGTCATTGACCAAATTACCCTATGAAAGAGCCGCCACTGTTTATACTTAAAGGTCTTTGATAACACCTATGTATGATGAAGTCTCTAGGGTACCGTTTAAAATATAACCAGACAACCTGTACATATAAATGGTTTATATTTCACATTCATTGATAAAAGAAAGCGTTATATTTGATCCTAAGTTTAATAGAAATGAAAGAAGTGCAAAAAATAATACTATTTTGATATGTTTAAAAAGGCATCAAGAAACTTTTTATTTTTGGAATTAAATCAAATAACTAAATTTTAGCAAGAAATCACCTAAAGCTTTTTTGTTGTCAAATATTGCCTATAAGGAAGTTGCTCAGCTTATCACGTATTAAAATATTATTAGATGTTCCTTATACTACAGAAGTGTAAACATAGTTTATTTAGTTGAAGTCTATCAATAAAGATAAACTTTTTAAAGTTTCAGATGAATTTATTTACCCCTATGATGACTAAAAAGAAGTTATTATAGTACACATTCAATATTTGCAAATTACAACATTTTTAACTCCGATTAGTGTCAAATACCTTTAATCTTATCAATAACAAAGAAATTATTTACTTTTCCGATCTTATGTTTATTTATAAAAAAGGCGATAAATAGAAAAGTTATATAAAAATAATATTTATTTTGCACGATTAACGTGTCAATGAATCGCTTGTTAGCACATCTTTCTTTATTTCCTGTCAAGTTAAAAAAAAATTGGGTCAATTTTTTGAATTTCAGCTTATTACATTGTGTTTATGTCAAATTACTCACAATATTTCTCACCCATATAATTGAAAAATGGGAAGTAAAGACAATCAAAGTAGGATAATGAAATTTTTGGTCATAGGATAATTATTTCCTTAAGTTAATCACTGAAATGTTGAACTGAATCCACAATCTTGAATCAAAATTAACAATGAATTGTCACTTTTTTGGTAATTTTTGGACCAAAATGCAAAATCTGATTAATTGATCCTATTTAATCCTAAACGAAGATTAATGTTTTTTTATATTTCCACATAACTGTTATAATATATAATATTACTGTTGCCAGTTAAAAAAGCAAAGACACATGGATTTAAGTTTTTATTGCAAAAACTTAATTTACATAATTACATTAGTCACTAAACACATAAAAATTTTCTTTTATACGGCTTCTTTCTAGAATGGAGATGACTAGGGCAGTCTCGCTGAAGGCTCCAGCAGTAGTCCGCCATCATTTGGCTATCCCATCGTCCTTGATAACGATCTTCCATAGTTTTAATATCCTGATGGAATCTTTCCCCCTGTTCTTCACTACAATCACCTAAGTTTTCTGGAAAACGATCTAGGTGGTTGTGGAGGTAGTGAACTTTTATATTCATGTTACAGCCGAGAATATTAAAATTTGAAAGCAGAGTTTCCACTAATTCTACGTAATTCTCTGCTTTATGATTGCCAAGA
This sequence comes from Kuschelorhynchus macadamiae, assembly GCA_030620095.1. NCBI lineage: Eukaryota > Metazoa > Arthropoda > Insecta > Coleoptera > Curculionidae > Kuschelorhynchus > Kuschelorhynchus macadamiae. The sequence continues at coordinate 703,692 of JAUTXW010000347.1, forward strand.
AAATTTTATACTACTTGAACAAATGAACACCAAGCGTTAGATTCAGTCTCGTTCATTAATGTGGTGAATTGTGGATCTTTAACAAGGTGCCTTATTTGAGGACCATCAAATATACCAGCTTTTAGTTTTTCCGTGCTAATGCCAGGAAATTTACGTGACAAATACCCAAAACAATTTCCATCTCAATTTAAAGCCTTCATAAATTGCTTCATTAGGCCTAGCTTGATATGCAAGGGCGGAAGTAAGATTTTTTCTCTTGAAACCAAAGGTTCGTTGATCACGTTTTGTTTTCCTTGAATCATGACTCTCTCTCTCAATTTTTGTTAACCCAATGCCCATTTTTAGCTCTGCACAAAAGGCACAAAAAACAAGGATATTTTGTATAATCACTCTGCTGTCCAAAGAGGAAATTAACCATTTTTAAATCAACACAAATTGCCCACTGATGTTCTTCGTATTTAATTTTTCTCAAAACGAATGCAATTGTTTCATATTTTTCCTTCATGGTAGTAGAATGACCAATAGGAATTGAGCCAAATTTGTCACCGTTATGTAAAAGAACACATTTTAAACTACGTTTTGAACTGTCAATAAAAAGGCGCCAATCATCTGGAGTGTATTCAGGCAAACCCATTTTTTCTAAGAGCCCTTTTATATTGTTACAGATTACCAAGACATTTTCCTGATCGAAAAAAGGCAGCAGATCCTTATCTCTTTTACAATAAAATATAATATTAGTACATGGACAAAGTAGATTTTTTTCTTTTAATCTGGATGCAAGTAATTCAGCGGATTCCTTTGAGAGATTCAGGTCTCTTATAAGATCGTTTAGTTCTTCTTGATTGAAACACTGCGGAGTTGCTAAATCTGCTTCAAATTCGCTGTCGTTTTCTGATTGAATTCTTTGAACTTCGTCAGACGTTGATGTTTCTGTATCATCTTCTGTCAGTTTGGGTAGACTGCTGAATGATGGAACGGGTATTTCTTCCGAATGCGTTACAGGCCTTGTTGCAGAATCTAGATCAGGATATGTTCATTTGTGTCTATTGTTTCTATTTATGCCTTTAATATTAACGAGACAAAAATAGCAGTCGTCATGATGGTTTCGCGGTTCTCACCAAAACATTGGTACACCAAACTTTAGGCACTTCCTCTTTTCAGTTGTCCACTGTCGCAAATGTTCAACACATGTTTACATATGAAATGTGGGGCCCAAGATTTATCTTGATCTCCTAAATGAACGCCAAAATATGCAAGATAAGCTCTTTTCTCAAAGTCAGAAATCGTTTTTCTGCTCTTTTTCAAAGTGTATTCACCACACACATAACAAAAAACATCGGGATGATTTACACAGGTACGTCTGCTTGTGGATGCCATTGTTTCAGTTTAGTGTCTTGATACTACAAAACGACCAAAATTTACACAAAATGATAGCACAACTTACTTGGGAAAACTCAGTAATATACTAAATCGAGTACAGCCAAGTAGGTATAGAAGGATCGGGTCATAGGCAATTATTGAGCAGTTCCTAGTATAGGAACTTTGGGTCAGGGACAATTCCAGATATCCATTTGGTTAATTAGATTCTGGGAAATTTCTATTTTGACGATTAAGTACATATTTATTTCTTTATTTGTTGTCCTTTATCAGAAAAAATATTAATTAACCTGTAACCTGTATCTCAAAAACTAGAGCTGATAGAAAAAATCTGGTGGCATTTTTGGATTCAGCACATTAAAAACATCTAAAATCAGATGTTAGATTTCCGGCACCAAATTTTTGTTTTTATTTTGTTACCCTGTGTCATCAGTATCCGATTTAATTATTATTTTTTTAAATATTTTTATTAGGTTTTCTTAACAAACATTTTACTTCCAGGGGGGGCAGGCAAGCGATATCCTATATAAAATTAAAAACCTTTAATACAATCTCCGAATTCAGAAAAAAATAGTACAAAAAGTAACAGGTGCTTCTTCGTCTAAATCTTTTATTGATCTCACTGTGTGAAGGACGAACGGAGGGTCGCAATGTGCACCAGCCACCACATGCTACTTGACACCATGAGAACATCCGATGGGAATTTTGTTCTTTGGCTTCTTCCTTTCCTTTTTAGCCTCGTCTCTTTCGTATCCGAAGCAAGGATGAACGGAGATGGGAAAACAATGGGCATATATCATCGTTTGTACAAGAATCTCGCATAGTTCGAAATTAGCAGAGCATTAAGGGAATTTAAAGCGCTTATGTAAGGTTTATATCAAAATAATGAGGTGCGTAATCACTCCGTAATAGTAAAATAATTATTTTGCCGTGGATGAACTCGAGGAGTAGTTTGCAAATCTTATTTAAGCCTTCCAAAGTATACAGTGTTATTTATCTCAGCAATCAATCAAGATAACATAAAAAATTAAACCGACTTAAAAAAATGCACTAAAGAACACAAGAATTGACTGAGTACATGATTATATTTTTGTAATTAAATAACTAAAAATAAATTTAGTGCCGACTTCACGGAGTAAAGTTTTCAAGGTGGAATAAAATATTATTTCTCACTTTTTAGTACATTTTGTTAAAGTTTCTTTCATTTTTTAGTTTTATCTATACGAGTTTTATTGTAAAAATCAGGTTTAACAAATGGTTCACTGCATAATTTTTTTCCTAATGTAATGGTGACCGCGAAGAATCGAGACGCGAGCGTAGAATATTAAAAACTTCTAGAACTATATCTTGGCGCAAAAAGCAAAATGGCACATTCCGCCATTTTTAACATTTTTTTAATATGCTTGCTATGGGAAATGGAAAACAGTTTCTTTTAATAGATGCAGTGGTTTACGAGAATTTTGCTTTTGAAATGTAGAAAAAGCATTTTTTAAACCTCGTATCTCCGAAAAACAATGAAATATTTTAAGAAATCATGGTTCTTGGGATTAGACCGTGTTAAATTGGAATTACTATCCGACGTTTCACCTTCGATTGCACGAGGCATCTTCAGGGATCTTTACTCCACGAGATCTAAACGCTGAATGAGCTCGAAGAGATTCCCGGTTGGGATGGAGACAGTGGGCTCGCATTACTGCCAGGTTGTTACACTTGACAGATTGCCATACCCACTAAACCCCACCGGGCCCCCATCAGATGAGTCATTGGGCAAGCCCAAGGGTCCTTCGATGGGGTTGATGTCGTCCTTCCGGGGATGACCCTCTAAAAGACATGGTCCTCTGGGGGGATGAGTTGCCTCTTTGGCACGGTGTTTTGTGCCGCCTCTCGTTACTGTATATCTGAAAAGGAAAATATCATTAGTAATGTAGTCGTCTTACCTGTTGAAGTTACTCTTGTTGATCCGTCCTCCCGTCTGTCCGGTTGCCACTGTCAGCGTCTCACTGGGCCTTCTAGTTTGCCGATGTCAGGTTCCTCCGTCCATCCGTGTGTTGGTCTTCTTGGTGTGTCTTCTTCTGGGCCCTCAGTGTCACTGCTGTTCCGTGTCCTTGCAGTGAGGAGCTGAGGAGGGGTGTTCTTTTACCTCAGGTTCAACTGCAGCTCGCGCCGGAGCCAGTTGAGGTACCTGGTATCCTCTTCTTTTACCTCAGGTTCAGCTGCAGCTCACGCCGGAGCCAGCTGAGGTACCTGGGAGTCCTCTTCTTGGAGATTTCTATTGGCCACATGAGTTGCTTAAGAATTTTTGCAAGTGAGATCTAGCTTTTGAGGAGCACGGAGGCTCAGAAGTTTTGATTCACTTGCATCGATCCTCAAGCACTTTTTAACGCAGAAGTCCGTGTCTTGGTCTTCTGTATTTGGTCCTATTGTTGTGGTTTGGAGCTAGTGGATCGTAATTCACCAGGTCTCGTAGATTTTCATTGTGATGGTTTTCTGCTGCTCTGAAGGCTCGGGTAGCCTTTTGTTGCATAAAGTCTTCGATTTGTGTCCATTGAAGATCTCTCTGCAAGTCCTCATTCCTGATGATCCACGGGGCATTTGCCTCCATCCTTATCAGTTTGTTTTCTGTCCTCTTGATTTTTAGAAGGTGAGCTCGAAGAGATTCAGGCGGGCTTTTATACCCGACTTGAGCTCGCCGAACCGTGACCCTGTGTTAAGATCGGTTTCCACGTGTGATGTAGACCGTAGCCCGTATCTCTATTGAAATTTTTTGTATGTTTAAATATTTCAATAGATTCTCTAACTTTTCGTTTATAAAAACCTGGAACCGAAGATAGAACCTTGGTTTCCTTTACATGTATGAAATGGCCAGTATTATGCTGGTGTTCAGCTACAGCAGATTGAACAATTTGTTTCTTTTTAATACATCGTTCATGTTCCTTAAGTCTAGTTAATAATGAGCGTCCTGTTTCTCCCACATACACTTCTCCACAGGAGCAAGAAATTTTATATACTCTTTCTGTTTGGAAAGGTACAAGATCTTTCGGGGATCACAAGCATTGCCCAATCTTCTTATGTGTATTGAAGATTGTGCGCATGTTGGACCGCCGAAGTAATCGTCCTATTTTGTCTGTAGTGCCATGTATGTAGGGAAGAATAACACTACCTAATGATTGCTCTTTATCAATCTCCTTTGGCGGAGTTGCTTTACTATGTCTTTTAATTGAACGCGTAATATCTTCAGTGCAATAGCCATTCCCTCTAAGAGCTTCGGTCAGTTTCGATGTTTCCGATGTTAAAGAATCTTGATCAGTAATCAGTTTAAGTATCTAGTTGTATGCGTCGGTTTTCTATACACAGAATGCCCTAAGGTACCATTTCCTTCCTTTGAACACATACATCTAGAAAGGGAATTGTTCCATTAGATTCAATTTCCATCGTGAATTTGATATTATGATGTTGCTGATTAAGGTGGTCCAGAAATATAGGGAGGTTATCTTGTCCATGAGGCCAAACAACAAAAGTATCATCTACATATCTAAACCAGTGCTTCGGTTTTAGTGGAGCGGATGTTAGAGCAATATCTTCAAAGGCTTCCATAAAGATATTCGCTACCACGGGTGATAGAGAGATCCCATAGCTGGAGTTTGCTCATAAAAAATTTGTGAAAATTTGAAAGATATTTACCTAGTTTGTATGAAATGTGCAGAGTTTTTAATAAAAGAATCTGACGTAAGTGGATTAAGAAAATTTGAAAGATATTTACCTAGTTTGTATGTGCGAGTCTATTGCACTGACGATCGGGCGAAGTGTAGAACCTGGGAGTCTTGGAGCTGCTTGGTTTTAGTGATTTTTTTCCGCTGGTGGTAGACTGGATGTGTTGATCAAATTGGTAATCAGTCTTTCTATTCTACTTGTGGGGTCTGCCTGCATAACCTTATAGGTGTTGTCCAAAAGTTGAGTAACCTTTTTCACATATTCTGTTCTGTCCATGACGATTGTGGCGTTGCCTTTATCTGCTGGAAGTACCAGAATGTTTGCGTCTTCGTTTAAGGTCTTCTGTTTTTTCGGCTGCGGAGAGGTTCGACTTCGGTGGTTTTGAGTTTTTAATGATCTTCGCTGTCTCATATCTGACATCATCGGCTTGTTCCACTTGTAATCTTCTGATTGCTGCTTCAATAGAAGATACTATGTCTTCTACGGGAATGATACTTGGTGCTATTGCGAAGTTTTGACTCTTGGAAAGGACCGAAAGTTCGGCTTCGGATAACGGCTTCGATGACAGGTTGATAACTGTGTTCTGCGGAAGTTTCACTGGATTTTTGCTGTTCAGGAGGGCTTCAAACTTCTTTTGTTGTTTAAGTGTAACTTCTTGATGGATTTTTTCTGCCTGTGCGTTGGTAATGTTGTCCAAAGTTGTTAATGTAATTCTTTCTAGTCTAGAAGCTAATTTCAGATGAATTTCTAATAGTTTCCGGGCATTTGTATCTAAATCACGACGTGTTGCCTTAATCCTTTCTCTAACTAATGCATTGCTAGCACGCTTATAAATATTCTTAGCAGTTCTAGAAGTAATGTGAGGTCTCACCTGTAGCGATTTCGGTACTACATCTTCATCTCGACATCTAAGAAAGGCCAACTGGCAGTGTAACTTCTTACTGTTCCGGAGATCGCCAAAACTTTTGGCAAACTTTTTTCCACCTAGGTTCGACGCCAGTAAACAACGTCAAAGTTGACTGTGTCAAAACAATCGGAGTTTAAATCTATACATAGCACCAAAATTTTAAATTAATCTGGTCGTTAATTCCGGAGATACAGGGGTATACGCTATATCGCGAACTGACAGTCAGACATACAAACCGACAGACGGTCCGACGAAATTGATAAAATCATATTTTTTGGCATCTAGGGATGCTTAAAGAGAAGATATGTAAAACTTAAAAGGGTGATTTTTTCACGATCACAAAATTTTTTTTTGTGGCCACCATTTTGTTCCGCCTTATTGAATTAGTGCCACAGTTTTAATGGTTCATATCTATACTACAATTAGTTATGGCACAGAAATCAGTTCATTAAATAGTTTTTCAGGCTGAATTTTTTATATTTTATTAAGCCGTCATTTTGTTCCGCCATCTTGAATTCGTACCAAAACTTTTGCCAATTGATTCCTACTTAATACCTGATTTGTGAACAAATTTTGAGATAAATTGGCCAAGTAGTTTTTTATTAATAATTTTTTAACACTTCACTAGGCCGCCATTTTGTTTTGCCATATTGGATTTTTACTAAAATGTTATCAGGTCATCCCTATATGATGTCAATCGCGTTAGTAGTTTTTTAGCTATGCCGCGAACAGGCAGACCGACAGACCGACGCACCTGAGAAAAGATGTTTTCGGCATCTAGGGACCCTGAAACGTAAAGATCTGAAAAATCTCGCAGGATGACTAACGTAAAAACAAATTATTACCATTGAGATCTTTATTGTCATTATATGAAAATAAAGCTGGTAAACAAACATTTATATTAAATTTTACTTCTCAATGATATTCAACATATTTACTTTGTTTTGGTGATTATTTTGTCACTTGAGATTTGCGACAAGGAGATCCTCTTGGACTTCCATTAATTTATGTATTTGGACGATGGAACAGTTGCTAAAAATATTTGTACAATTTTAGATGACTTTAAAAAAATAATCCATTTAGGATATTGGGTTAAAAATAAATTACAAAAAATGCGAAATTTCATGAGAAAACCGATTCTAAATTCAGGAAAGTGGCACCGACATCTTTTACAGATGCCACTTGATCAATTAGTTTAGTTTTTAGGATGCCCTTTTTCAATTGATAAAATAAGGAAAGCTTTAAACAAACAAAATGTCATTTTAAATCGATTTTCTGAAAATATAAAAAATCTTATGATGATATGATTAATCTTTTCGTATTTCCATTGCTTTGAGAGTTGGTTTACTTATGTGTGAACAACATATCTGCACTTGTGGTGAAACACATATCTATGGTCTTCGTGGACTAAGTTACAAAAGTGGGGACGTATGTCCAGACACCTGGTTTTCAACGACATAATCAAGAGGTCTCTGGTAAATGGGGAATTTCCCGCTGTTTTAAAACCGCCTGGAGTTTGTCGAAGCGATGGAAAGCAGTGGTTGATATGACAATGGTTACCTGGAACAGCAGGTAAGGTATTGTTATCAAACGGTCCAGACACCTGGTTTTCAATGACATAATCAAGAGGTCTCTGGTAAATGGGGAATTTCTCGCTGTTTTAAAACCGCCTGGAGTTTGTCGAAGCGATGGAAATCAGTAGTTGATATGACAATGGTTACCTGGAACAGCAGGTAAGGTATTGTTATGGAACGGTCCAGACACCTAGTTTTCAACGACATAATCAAGAGGTCTCTGGTAACTGGGGAATTTCCCGCTGTTTTAAAACCGCCTGGAGTTTGTCGAAGCGATGGAAAGCAGTGGTTGATATGACAATGGTTACCTAGAACAGCAGGTAAGGTATTGTTATGGAACGCTCCAGACACCTAGTTTTCAACGACATAATCAAAAGCTCTCTGGTAACTGGGGAATTTCCCGCTGTTTTAAAACCGCCTGGAGTTTGTCGAAGCGATGGAAAGCAGTGGTTGATATGACAATGGTTACCTGGAACATCAGGTAAGGTATTGTTATGGAACGGTCCAGACACCTAGTTTTCAACGACATAATCAAGAGGTCTCTGGTAACTGGGGAATTTCCCGCTATTTTAAAACCGCCTGGAGTTTGTCGAAGCGATGGAAAGCAGTGGTTGATATGACAATGGTTACCTGGAAAAGCAGGTAGGGTAATGTTATGGAACGGTACGTGGAGACATAGCTGATTCTTATTTCAAACAACTATCTGAAAGAGCAGGAGATGATGCACATAGGGGAGAATTACAAAAAAATTACAAATATGAGGGGCTGGAAGCCCTCAAGAGCTAGAGGAACCTGTGGATTGCAAGACACTGGGCTCAAGCCCAGCGAGCCCATCTATAATGATGGTACTGAACAAAAGCTTCCTTTCTATGTGCCCATCGTAAAGAAAATTACAATAATGGTATTTATTGAATTGTTGAAATTAACTTCTAATAGATCTCTCACCATAAAACATCTTGTATCAAATTGAAACTAATGAAAGATTAATATAATACTAGAAAATAAACACCTGTTTAGTTAAGCCTGTTTATCTATTCAATGCTACGATGTAAAGCAATAAATTATATAGAAGTTAATAGGTTATTTTCAACAATGAAATATCTGGTTAACATAAGGTATTATGTTATTAATTGTGTTTATGTTGTATTGAAGTTTACCATATGTCGCGGGGCGGTTTTCTTAATTTTACGCTATTTATATCTTGCAATAAAGAAGGAATTTTCATTTACTTCGATTATTAAAAATCATAGTTTATGATATAACTGTACCAAACATATCATTCGATTTTGCAATCAGAATTTCAGAAAACATTTTCCGTATAATTACATATCATTCCAATCAATAAATACAAAAAACGATCAAATATTTATTCGTAAATGCTAACGGGAGAATGCCACTTTGGGTTGAGAAAGTAAGATTACTAAAAACAGGGGCGTAACAAAAAAGTACTATATAGGTAAGAATATTAAGTGTTTTTACTTCCTCCATAAAAGGGAAGTAATATAGTCAGGTTTTAAAAGCTTTTCACATTTTAGGGTCGTTACTAGATTCGAAAAAACATGTTTTCTCAATTGCGTCGGTATGTCTGTCTGTCTGTTCGCGGCGTAGCTAAAAAAACTACTTACCCGATTGACTTCAAATTTTGGTGGAATTAACTAGTATCATTTTGGTACGAATCCAGAATGGCGGAACAAAATGGCGCCTTAATAAAATACATAAAAATTCACATTACACATCTTTACGTTTTAGCGTCCCTAGATGCCAAAAAATATGTTTTATCAATTTCGTCGGCTTGTCTGTTTCCCAGATAATACGTTTCTATGGTTTTCGTTAACGATTCTCTTGTTGTCGTGTTGAAGTGGTGGATTATTTAGGATCCAGTAAAGGAACAAAAGACTTTTTTTAAAATTGTCGACGTTTCGCAACTTTAATGTTGCATCCTCAGGGCACATATATAGATTCTAAATCCTGCATGGAACCCGTATTATCAGTCTTTACCTACTACGTTAGTCCGCAGATATTTTCCTGATATTAAGTTTTTTAATCGTTTTCGTTAACGATCCTCTTGTGTTTATGTTAGGGTGATGTATTATTTGGGTTAGGATCCAGTAAAAACACAAAAAGTCTTTTGTTTAAATTGACGACGTTTCGCAACTTTATTGTTGCATTCTCAGGACACATATAGATTTTGTATCCTGCATGAAACCCATCTTATCAGGCTTTACCTACACCGTTGGTTGGCAGATATTTTCCAGATAGTAAATTTCTAAATGATTTTCTTTAACGACCTTCTTGTTGCTAGAATGGTGTATTATTTGGAGTTAGGAAATATCTGCGGACCAATTCAACATGACGTAGCAAAATGGCGGTATGTGTCAATGTAAAAACTACTTCTTGTTGAATTTATTTTGAATTATGCCAAAAAGTCAAGGGTGGCATAGGTAGAGAAAAAAAGGTAAATTATTGGTAGGAATCCAATATGATGAAACAAAATGGCGCCGAATAAAAATGTAGACAGTATATATTATAACACACACACACTATTTTGCAACATAAAAATGGAAAATGTTTTAGTTATACAATAAGTGAAAATTATCCCAAGAAATTACGAACTAATTTGCCTATAGTAGGTACAGAAATTTTAGCAAAAAATATATCGTTTTATTTACGTAAACCTTTTAGATAACAATAAAAGTATTATTGTTGCTACACTCCTAAGCTGGTCTCCAAAAATATTTGGTGAAAATAAGGATGAAACATCAAAAAATTTCAGTTTGTAATCTTTCGATTCTAAAGGCATTTTGACTCTGTCAATGAATAAAGCTGTTGGAGCTGACCAAAAACTTCTTCACATTTTATTGTAAGCGAAAAAAAACAAATTTGATGGAAGGGAGTGGCTTTGCATATTTTTTTCATATAAATTACCTTGAAGTAACTTCAAAATAAGTATATGTTATATATAACAAATTTACCTCACTACTGATATGCAGAAAAACGTAATATAACAAACCTGTCTTCTTTAAACTTTGCTTTTTAGAGGAAAGTTTAGTGTTGTAGTTATTAACAAAATAAACCAACACTCCCTATTAAAACTATCTCTTACGATATTTTAATTAAAATTATTTTATCATCAGCATGTTTCGTGTGACACAATAGATTTTTTTCATTCATAAGCAGTAAAACTAATCAAAGCAATAAAAAAAGGATGAAAACAAAAAGGCAGTACAAATGTGAAGTATGCAGCCTCATAACATAAAAAGAATCTATATAAGGGCTACAAACACATTTAATTTAACGTCTTAATTATTAATTCACTATTAAAACATCTTACCAGAAAAAAACTGAAAGTTTAATTTGTACGCAGGGGAATCCCCAAAACGATGTCGACGGCGGCAATCGTATCTTTTTAATTGCACTTGTCAATTTAAGTCAGAAGTATAGGAAAAGCAACATGTTTGATAACATATTTTTTAGTTACAAAAACATCGTGATTTAAATCAACTACTTTTTAATTAAAGCAACCCTGATATTTTTATTGTTTACCAATCTTAGGATCGAGGCTAGCTCCCTTAATACGCATTCTTAGACCCATAGGAACTTTTTTTCTTATTTTGAGGTAAGAAAGTTGCAACTAATCTCCCGAACATTCTGCACCTATAAAGGAACCAGTACAAAAAAAAATAAAATCTTTTTATTTCTTCAGTTTAAAAGTAAACTCAAATGGACATACAATAATTAAATAAAAAACCGGCCTATGAAAATAAGACATAAATCTATCGTTGACATTTTTACTTAAACTTAATAAATACACACATTTGAAAAATATATATATTTACTAAAGTTAAAATCTCAAAATTCTTGAAATATTGTCTTGATACTTGCAATTATTCTTATGGCATATTTCTGTAATAAAAAAAACTCTCGAAAGGCTTGAGAACTTACTCCCCAATTTTTAATGCCATATAGTAAATATGTGAATGAATATTAGCATAATATAAAGTTAATAAAATATGCGTTCCACAATGGTTGGAAGGAAATTTCCATTACGTAGCTTTACCCTGAGTTTAGTACAAATATTGTTCACATCACAAAAACTCATCAAACCTGATTACCAATATCTTCGTTGAACTGGATGACAATAATAGACAACTAGAAGTATCGAAAAGAACTAGGTTTTCTTGATAGGCCTTATTATTCGAAAACAAAACATGACGATACTTTTCCCAACAACTAAACATTGGTGTCATCGGCATAAAAAAACAATATTCACATTAGATGAAAATTGTTGTATATAATTTATAAGGTCATTGGAATAAACTAAGAACAAAAAAGGATCAAAGGTCTACCCTTGTAGTTCACTACGTTTTATAAAGAAGCATGACTTTTTTATTATTAATAAGTACAAATTGACTTTGATCTTTCAGATAAGACACTAATTAGAGCGTTCTTCGTATTTCTTATCTAAACAATTTAACGACAAGATTTGATGGTCAACCACGTTGATCAATCGAGAAAAATCGATAAATTCCCAAAGCACCTAATCTTTTGTCAATTGCATCAACGACTTCAACCTGAAAATCACACAGACGCCGTTTCAGTGCTTTTAGATCTCATAAACCCGTGCTGAACATGGTTCAGAAACTGATTTTTTTTGTGAAAAATGACGATAATGAATCCCTTAAATGCAATTCGGCAGAAATTCTAGAAAAGAGGCTAATATAGTGAGTCCTATAATTAGAGTAAACATTTGGATCACCTGTTTTCAAAAGGGGAACTAGCCAACCTCAACCGCTCGGGAAAAATTCTCTTTCCTATTGATATATTGATTACAAAGACCAATACGACAAGAGACATTTAAACTTCTTCATAAAAACTTTAGAAACATCATCGAAACCAAATGCTTTTGAATTTTTTAGGCCATTAATTAAAATATTACCAATTTTTTGTATTATATTTTGTTATATTATATTATATTATATTATATTATATAATATATATATATAATATATTATATTATATTATTATATATATATATGTTTAATCTCGGGTATTAGGTATAGGTATTTTTTTCGAAGTATTTTTAAACGGTCTCTTTATCAGGGAAAAACATTGTTCAAAGTAAAAATATAAAGCTCCAAAAAACATCAGTAGCCATATTGATGTGGTCCAAATAAACTAAACACCAGTTCTTGTTTTGCAAGAGTGATTGAAATCTGATAGTAATCTAATTAATGTTTTTAGATAAATATTGTACATATATAGTTTACGTAATCTATAAAAGTCGATTAAGGCAAATTCCACCACTAATTAATTAATGATTACAACTGATCATAATATCTGCAGAAACTTTTGGAGACATTACTATACAGGGTGTCCACGAACAACCCCTACAAATTGAAAGGGGTCATTCTATACTTTCCTAAGCAAAAAAAGTATACTACGTTCTCTAAAAAAAAGAATTACATTATGCCTTCAAACTAACGGTCATCACGTGGAGCATTTTACATATACAGTTTAGAATAATTCATACTTACCTTTAATTTTGTATTGTCTTGAAATAAATACACCTTAGTTTATTATTATTAAAAATTTTGTTTTCCTTGCATCGAAGTACAAACTTGCAAATTGCTCAAGAACGGTTACCTCTAGCGTTATTGAGTAAGTATCGTTTTTTTGCTTAGAAAAAGTACAAGAATAATACTTATTCGTAAAAAAATCCAGAAGTGCATCGCCAAAAAACTAAAGCAAATTTGCACAAAAAATAGTAGCGTACGTAGCGCCCTCTAAGTGTCACATGAAATCTAATACCAAATTATGATTCCTCGCCCAAAAAATACCCCGAATGCCCAATTTCGTGAGAAAAATTTATTATTTGCAACAGATAAATAATAAAAAGTAAAATAAAATTTATATTTCAACACCCTGTATCTCCGTAAGGAAGTATTGCCGGGCCTAGGTTAATAACAAATTTTTTTCATGTTTTTTTATGTAGAATCACCCCTTTCATTTTTTAAGGGTTGTTCGTGGACATCCTGTATATAAGCATCAAAGCCGGCACATTCAAAAATCCGAAAATCTATAATAGCTATAGAAAACGCCAAACCACATTCAGATTTTGTATAATTTTTTTTGCTAATTCCTAAAATAGATAAAGAACAAACTAAAACAGCATATTTGACTCTAATGCTAGTCTCAAGCTTTTACATTTTAAAAACGTCATTAGAATCACCTAACATCTTTTATAAATACAGACAACAAAAATAAACGTTCTTTAACAATATTATCCTCAGTATAAAGACATCTTTCATGGGTTATGGAGAAACATTTGACAGGATATAGCATAAAAACCCATATAATTTACTAAAGCCTGGCAAGAACGTGCTGATTATAGAAAACATGTACAAGCAGCAAAAAATAATCAGGGCAGTTGCAAGGGAGCAGATGTTTTGACTGAGAATGTCTTTAAATAGACTGCTAATGCTGGTATACCCAGTATATTATTGGGTACTCGAAGTTTTCTTGTTAATTGTTGGTTGTTGGGTCCTATATCTGACTTCAGAAAATGATGATGGCTTTCAATTCAAAACTACGTATTTTTTTAATTTACTTACACCAGGGAATGGTTGGACAAATTAAGATAAAAATTTTAGGAAACATTAGGGCAGTAGCAGCGTTTTAAAAAAAGAAAATGTTTAATTAAGCATACCTTGAGATGCCAACCTAGGGTAGTAAATATCTGTTTTCTGGACAGGTTATTTGGTATTATAAATCTTAGTGAATGTTGACAATATTAAATTATGTTAGTTTGAACACCAAACGTTTCTCATATCAGAAGGAGTCTAATAATAACTAGTTCCTTATGGTTTCTGGCTTTTTTAGGAACACAAAAACAAATTTACTTACCATTTCACTGACAATTGGTATTTCTGATTGTCTAAGAATACATTTAAATTCCACATAATATGTCAAAATACTTACCGTTTACCGTGGCTCTAACAAAATGTTATATAACTATATTCATTGCAATAAAAGCAAGCTAACGGCATGTTTTGTATAAATTAAAAAAAAAATTATATAGTAGAGACAGATTGACAGTGTATTTTCGTGTCCCAAAATCGTTTTGTGTAATAGCCGACTTCCTGACGCGTGTTCGAATGAACCCAAAGTTAAACTGGTCATTGTTTCATCTCAACTTAAGACGCCACAGTTCATTACATTGAATGAATGTTTCCTTTTTAAAATACTTGAGCCGACTGCGTAATATTTCTAAGTTACGGCTATTTATCCAAAAGGACAATTTAAAATTAATGTTATTTGTTTATGTCAGTGCGCAATAAACAATGGGAAAAAGATCGCATACCACTTAAGGACTACAAAAACTAGTAATTTTTGATGAAAATAATGGTACTAAGAGAGGTGGAGAGAGTTAATTTAACAAAGTATAGGAGGATTATGTGTGATAAATGTGTTATGAAATAAAACATGGTAGGTATCTTAGAGTAAGAATTAAAGTAGAGATCACAGTATGCGCCAACATGGGTCCCTTATTTTTCACATTCTATCGACCAATGTTTACGATAAAGCAAGAAGTGGGGATGGCCCATGCCCAAGCCGTGGCCATTTTTGACGAATGCCAGTGACGGCGTGAGTTTTCACTTCCCGCCTAAGGAAAAAAAATTACGTCTGATATAAAAAAAACTGGTAAAATATTGGTATGAATTCAATATGGCGAAACAAAATGACGACCTGTTAAAATATTTGATGTATGTTCATTATCGTTGACAAAAAGAAGGATTCTTACCTATTCCTTAATGAGGCAAATAGGTATTTTTACAACCTTCAAAGAAATAATCGTTCTCTACTTCACTAGCTAAAATCAAACCATTAAGTTAGGTAAGTTTAAAAGGAAATTAGTTATTTATATACTATTAAACTTTAGTTTTTAGTTATGTTTGGCTTATATCACTATCATTTTGTAATTGTGACATTTAGAAAAATTATTTGTTCAGTTGTTGAAAATGTCATCTCAAGTTAGACCTCGTCTATAAAGTTAAACATCTTTAGTGAATACGGGTGTTAGAGTTTTAAACTAAAATCAATGCTTTTAACGCGCTTTTATTGGCTTCCTATTCGTCTGATTGTATGTCTGGTTCAAATCTTGTATTGTATGAATGATTTTTCAGCACTTCCATTACCGATTATTTTCAAATTTGACATGTATACACTTTCGGATATAAAAAATCCGAATTTTTTTAGTCAACGTTTAGAAATCCAAAATGGCGGCGCCAATACGGCCGACGAATTTTGTTACTTGTGTAGCTAAAATCGAAAATTAGTGCCTAGGAAAATTTAAAAGTGTCAGCATTTAAAAATTCAAAATAGCGGTGTCAAAATGACAATGTCAGCAGGTCGGACGGATGATTTTAACATTTGTGGAGATTATTTAAAAATGCACAACAAAAATCAAAATGGTGGCGCCAATATAGCGAACGAATTTTGTCATTTGTACAGATTCGGCTGAAATGTCAGTATCTAGAAGTATTTAAGAATAAAAGTTATGAAATTTTAGTCAATATTTGAGAATTAAAAATGGCGGCACAACCATAGCAAAATAATTTTAAAATTTTTGCAGATTTGATTAAAATTAGGCATTTAGGGGTATCTAAGACTGCACATCATGAATTTTTGTCAACATTTTAAAAATTCAAGATTGTAATGCTAATATGGCGGCGGAATTTCAACATTTGTGTAGATTTGGCTGAAAGAAAGTAGGAATCTGGGCGTATTTGAAAATACATATCATACATTTTTAGTAAATATTTAAAAAATGAGAGTAGGAATGCCTAGAATGCGAGCGAATTTTAATATTTATACAAATTTGATTAAAAATCGATATTAAGTATCATCAATCAATCAATCAATTCGATAAGTACTTTTTTCAGATATTTTTAAACATTTAATTAGGCCACCGTTTTGTTCCCCCATTTTGAATTTGTCTCAACATTTTGACCAGTTCATCCCTATATAATATTTGATTTTTGAGCAAAATTTGAACATAATCGATGTAGTAGTTTTCTGCATTGACACACAATATTTTATTGGGCCGCCATTTTGGATTTGTGGTAAAACTTATAGTTGATGGTGACGTCTAACCTAATTTTTCTGTAAAATTTGGATAAAATTTTGGATTTAAGCAGTTTCTTAGTAATATTTTTTTAACATTTCATTAAACGGCCATTTTGTTCAGCCATATTGAATCTTGAGCTTTGTCGCGGACAGACATACAGACTAACCAACGGAACTGAGAAAAGATGTTTTTTTGTAACTAGAATACTTTCCTCTTGCGAGGAAAGTAAAAAAAGCGAGCGCTATTAGATACGAGTAGAATATCCAATTGTCATATTGTTTTTCCGTGTTAATAGCTAAAATTTAAAATATAAAAGATTTTTTTTAATTTTCAATATCCTAAATCTTAAATCCTAACCAGTTTAGAACATGTTTACGAACACATTTTTACTTTTAATATCCAAAGAATCACCATTTAAATTCCTTTAACTGATAACACTTATATAAAAAATTGGCCCAACTCAAGTGAAGAATAAAAAAAGGCGCGAAATCATTTTATTATTTCCCCAGATTTCATCCAAAATCTAGTGATTTTCGAAACCGCAGCACGTTTTTTTGAGCGTGAGACACCCTTCGACTATTTTAATATAGTATAGGTATATTCTATAATTATTTTAATTCTCTGATAGGAAAAACTATACTAAAAATAAATTGTTAATAAAATTATTCTATCATTACGTCAAAAAACGTCCACCATAGTTCACGGTTGGTTACCTACCGTAGAGAGAAAAATTTCCAATAAAAGAATTGCGTTGCTATGGTAACCTGTCAAAAAAAAACCAATTTTGATTGGTCAAAAAGTATTGACGTGAAATTCTCACGCAAAAAAATTAATATTAAAGGTAACCGATAGCAATATACAATTTTCATTAAACGCCAATTTACGGGTAACAATTCTAAACTCAATAATAGTATATTTACTTTAAATATCTTTGATCCTTTGAAAGTAGTAAATACATATTTTTGGAAGAAAGCAATTAAACGTGTCCTATTTGTCAGAGTTCTTGAGCTACATGCTTACCGAACTGTTTAGGACAGAACCTTAAAAACACATTAATACATAGTTTTAATCCCACTCACTAGGTGTGTGTACGTATTTGTAATTTTCTTTAAACTACGTATGAATGAAAGGAAAAACGACGGATATAAATACAAATAAAATTACGACTCGTAGGTGTATTAGCTTGGCATTCACACTTTTGTTGACATACTTTCGTTTTAATTACTTGCTGTTTATTTATATAATAAAACACATGTTTAAATTTTGATAAAAACGTAGACATGTAGTAAGTGATGCGTGTGATAATTTAGATTAATACGAAACGGATGAAAGAGAAATTTTCAATTTTTTATCACTGGCTGTATTGATTTTACAATAAATAAATCTGATAATCACAGCTTGCCTTCCGACCGGAAGGCGTAGGTTCGCGACTTTGAACGGGCACTTTTTTTAGTGATCGGTATGTCTGATCAGGTACTTTCCCGGGGTGCTTTTAGTCTTTGGGCTAATAAAATAACGACTTTGTTCATAGACTTGCGATCTACTGCGAATAAGACTTCTTACCAGTGATGCCAGACGGGTGAAACTAAAAATTCCTAGAAGAGAGCCAAAAAATCCCCATATTTATATGAACTACACATAAACCTGGTGGGATTTTGTAGTTTTTGACATAGTATTCGCAGTGAGTTAAACGTTTATTTTTTTTTACTGTTTATCAATATATCGATAGATATATTCCACGGTTTTGTATTCGAACAAACAAAATTACAGTTTTAACTGCTGAAATAAAGTAATGAGAATTTCAAGTGTCTATATACTGAACAAATGTAATACTATTCAATTAATAATTTATAAGCAACTGAAATATTATAAACAAAGGGTAGTATTAATTATTATTACAAGTGGGTTAAGAGCATCATTAAGATACGCGTATAGAAGTTGCAAAACGAGTGCGTAGCACGAGTCTTGTAACTACACAAGTATCTTAGTGAGGTTAACTCACATGTATTGTACAACATTTTATCAGTTACAAACACCGAAATCGGGCGAGCGCAATTTCTTATTGATATATTCTTGGTCAAATAAAATTGGCTTAATAAACAAAATAAAAAATAAAAACAATATTTCCTTTTTCCCAAGAATGTTAAAATGTCCCTTGAACCAGGGAAAAAATCCCTGATTTGGCATCACTGCTTCATCATAGCTTCAAGTTCTGCCAAAAAATATGTTTTAATTTGGTCGGCCTCTCTGTCGGTTGGTCTGTCTGTCGGTTTGTCCGTCTGTCGGTTTGTCTGTTTGTTTGTTTGTGGCATAACTGAAAAACTGCGTCCCGAAATTTTGGTAAAAATTAATGGTCTTCTAGGGATGACCTGGTAAAATTTTGTTAAGTATCCAGTATGGCGGAAAAAATGGCGGCCCGGAGAAATGTTAAAAAAATATGGCTAAAAAAACTAATTATCTAAATTACCCCAAATTTTGCACAAAAATAAAGTGTTGCATAGAAATGAACTGGTAATATTTTGGTCATATCCAAGGTGGCGGCTTAATAAAATATTTAAAGAATCAACGAAAGAATAGATGTGTAGCCGACAACATCAACAGCAACTGTTGCTGTTGTCCGTCTATACTGAATGTCGGGGTTATCTTGTTACTGTTGTAAGAATAATGTCATCGTCTTCCTCAGGTTTCATATAGACATGTATATACTTTTGTCTGTTATCATAAATGCCATATTTAAAAATAGCCCTGAAGAAGACTAAATATAGAGTCGAAACGTCAGCTCTTTTTTAGGAAAAAGGGATATTTATTTCTGTCCTAAGCCAGCTACACGTCTATTCTTAAATTTACTAGCATGTTAAATTTCACATTATAAAGAATCAACCTGAAAAACCTACATATTTGAATAATTTCAAATAGTGTGTATTCAAAATGGAGGAATGAACATGACGGAAAAACTGTCGGCCTTAAAAAACAGTATAAAAACTACTTATTCAATTTATCTTAAATTATGTTCTAACATCATGTGTAACACAGGTATAAACTGGTAAAATACTGGGACAATTCCAATATGGTGGAACAAAATGGCGCCCATTAAAAATGTTTGAAAAGACAGTACACGAGTATTTATTTTAATAAATGACTATGTGCGATTATTTTTAACCCTGATAAGATCTCGTGGGTTCTTAACTGATCAGTAGTTTATTAAGAATATGACATTCTCCAATTTAAACTTTAAAGCATGATTTTCTGCAAAAGAAAAAAAATCTTGGCTAAAGATTTCAAGAACTTGTTTCAACCTAAAGATAGATTCAGCCAATGAATCCTTTAGAGCAGTCATCTACAAAGTACACAAATAACTAATAATGCAAAAAAAATAAAAAATACAAAACTTATTTTTATTAAATAAATATTATTTCAAAAAGGATTTTATAACCTTGCTGGTTTTTAACTGTTACCGTGCCTAGCATCATAATTGTCTTGACCCCTTTGAGATCAAAGACTGTAACCGTAAAATCTAATATCAGGTGTGTCCCATCGGTGCCCATATTGCACGTGCGACGCATACAAAATGACTATTTCCGGAGTTGGGCATCGTGTTACCGACGTTTTATGTTCACCCTCAAAATCACAATTCCCCTATTAGTATATCCGAGAGGTTACTCGCTTTTACGATACGTAGAACAGCCTTTGTTTGAACGGATCGAATTTCGTGTGTTTAACTAACTTTTTATGTCTGAACTTACATTTTGTCGCTGTCAAATAACTTTTTGGCTCCCTGTTTGCCAAGACCAGAATTATTTACTGTAATGAAAAGTGGTGTAACGTTATTTGGAAATATGAGCTCTAAAGTGTAATGGAATGCTCAAAATGTTCTTCAATTTAAAAAAAAATATAATTGAATTTGATTGATGTTTTTATTGAAGAAACCTCTATGATTATCATTTTTATAAATCCGCTAATTGACTGTTTATTATTGAATCACGAGTCCGAGAGAGAGACTAGACTGTGAATAGAAAACCAAAATATACCGACAGATATTTAAATGCAAGATTGCATCATCACCCAGCACAAATTCAAGATGTGGCCAATACGAACTTAATAACATATCTAGTGCTAAAAGAGAAATGGCTACACAAAACGCACTATAAAGAAAGCTGTTAATGCACAGGGTTCCCGAACAACGTAGAACAAAAATTATGAACCGGGAAGACAACAATTCCAATCCAATTTCTAGGGATGTATGAGAGGTTGCCAATATAAATCATTATAAAACTAGAATAATCCGAGAAGCCAAGAAATTAAAAAACAAGTTGATTTAAATAAAATGTATGTAACACAATAATCGACAAATTTAAAATCACAAAAAATCAAGCGCAATAACATCAGCAACATCCGGAAAACATAAATAACGACCAGCGGCCGCTCAGATCAGTGGCGGCTTGTCATAAGGGGCCGAAGGGCCGTGGCACTACCACCAAATATGCCGACCACTGAAATTTTTTTTTTTAATAGTTTTAATTTCAATAATTTTCGAATCAAATGACTAAACAATAATGCATAAATTATTTCTTATTATGTAGTTTGGTCCCGACGAAAAAAACACACTGCCGCCGTGCCGTGGTCGGCTGTCCGACTGTCCGAGCCTTACAGTAAGAATTCCTCTAAGGTCCGAGCACATCGCTAAACGGCCCTGCTAGGAATATATTGGAAAAGATTACGAGAGATCACGCTGTGCATGCAGAAATCACTGTAAAAATTCGTATAAACGGGGCCGCCTGATTGAGCGGCTCGGTAAGGTTTTGCATATTTTATTTTAGTGAGATGTTGGCGTTTCGCGTAATTGCATCGCGGCGGGTAGGTACAGGGTGTTCCAGCGAGGACTGAACAGGGACCTATTTTCGACCTTCCTTGTATTTTGGAAAAATTCAAAATAGCCAATCGATGTATTTTTTCTTGTAGAATCCAAAAATGTCATCGAAAAAATATTTGAACCAGAAACAAAAGAGTTACGCTATGCATCAGGTGTTTTTTAAATGGAATGTATCGTTTTTTATACGATTTTTGGAAAGAGTGATTTTTTTTATGTCCGTTCTGATTAAAAGATTTGATTTTGCGATAGCTGTTTATATTACATTTTAATGTTTTACAAACTAAAATTTTAGCTTCACCTGTTTAAAATATACGATAGGTTGGTATAGGTGATCAAGGTAAAATGACGTTTGAATGCTTCAACTAAAAAATATATATTTGACTCTGATCGAAATGAAATACTCTTTGGACGAGAGACTACAGATTGTTATGCTATTTTACAAGTGCCAAGAAAATGCAAGAGAAGCAAGAAGAAGATTTATTGCAAATTTTCATAGAAATATATCCATCAATACAATTCTAAGGATAAAAAACCTATTTGAGGAAAATAAAACTTTACATGATAGAAAAAGAAATTCAATAAAAAATAATTATTAAATAATAAAATAAAACTACTAATAACATAAGTTTTCAATGTGACCGCCGTTTTTCTCGAAACAACATCGATAACCCCTTTGTAGCCTTTCTAAACTTGCTGTTACAATATGATTTTCCTGGTTAAGGCGGTTTATTTCATCGACAATTTTTCCCATGATCTCTTGAATATTTTCGTTTCGTTGTCTGTATACGACGTTCTTCAAATGGCCCCAAAGAAATGTATCCAAACTGAGAGGTCGGGGCTATTGGGCGGCCAAGCATATGTTCCATTTCGCCCTATCCATTCGTTATGGCGCCGATTTAAAAATTGAACCACATCATGCACGGCATGAGGAGGCGCCCCATCATGTTGCCAAATTAAATTCTGATATTCTGCCAATGGTAAGTCTTCCAAAAAATTTTCAATTTCGTTTTCTAAAAACTCATAATATCTTTGCCCATTTAAAGTCCCGATAAAAAAAATTGGTCCCAAAATTTTATTGTTTTTTATCCCACACCAAACATGAATAGAATTCCTCCCTTGAAATTTAATAGTCTGGAACTTTTTTGGATTTTCAACGGCCCAGTAGTGACTATTATGTCTGTTGAATACTCCCGATGTTGTGAAAGTAGCTTCGTCGGTCCACACAATATTTTTGAATAAATCAGGGTCTTCGTTTTCTTGCCGAATTACCATTTGAGAAACAAATTGGAAGCGAAGTTCTTTTTGTGCCGGTGTTAGGTGCTGAAGTGGAAGGATACGAAAAGGCCTAAATTTATGAATTTTCAGAGTCCTGTGAACAGTCCCTCGGGTAACTATTTTGCGCCTTACTCGGCCTGGTCTCGATTTCTTCTTCTTTGTATATTTCTTTTTCTATCATGTAAAGTTTTATTTTCCTCAAATAGGTTTTTTATCCTTAGAATTGTATTGATGAAATTCTATATGAACTTTCAGAATACGAAGATGAAAATGTTCCTAAAAAATGCGACGTTACCCTCGTTCAGATCTATCTATTTCAACGAATAAAAAAACTCAAGCCTTGGAAGTTTGCGATTCCATAATACAACAGGCTCGGTTTACTTTTACAGGACATCTGACAGTTACCGCATTATTTATGAAAGAACATTTTATCGAATACCAAAAAAAAATTTCCGACAAATTGCTCTCTGATACAGTTATATCCATTTTTAGAGAAAAATCGTCTAAAAAGAGAACTGCAAGTACTTTATGAAAGACAAGAATTCGAAACCATTTCTGAAGCCAGGTTTCACAGGAAGATATGAGGTGTACTTTTCAAGAAACTATTAAGTTATTAGAAGTTTTAGTGACAACACCTACGTCAACCTCTGAACCTGAAAGATGCTTCTCTATGTTAAAAAGACTAAAAACTTTTTTGCGCAACTCTATGAAAGAAGAAAGACTAAGTGCCTTGGGAATGTTATCAGCTGAAAAAGTGTTTCTTAATAATATTGAAGACTTTAATAAACGAATCATTGACCTTTTCGCCAGTAAGGCAGAACGAAGACTAGATTTCAAATACCGCAGTTCAGTGTTAAATATTCTTCCTTTTACTGTATTTAGTTTTGGAGTGTATTACTTAATCATTACGACAAATTATTCTGGTAAGTTTTTATCGAGGTTTTTATGTTGTTTATTATTTTATAGTCAAAGTCAAAGTCAAAATATGCTTTATTGTCTAAAGTAAAAAGTACTCAATGACAAAGCTATAAAAATAAATATGTTAACAATCAAAATAATAAATAAATGACTGGGCAAGAAAGAATTTGAGACAAGTATGATTAAATCACTGCAAAAAAGCCCAAAGTCAAATTCCTCAATAAAAGAAAATAATTATACTACATTAGTAAAAAACTGCACAAAACAAAAAAAAATTAAAAAAAGAAAAAAAAAATATATCACATCACATTGCAACAATGATTATCAGTCATAATATATAACAACATAATACACAAGATTAAAAATTCAATAAACAGATTCATCCATACTATATCCTGTCCAACAAGTAAAAAAAAAGAAACTAAAATAACATACTTAATACACTTAACATATGCAAGTCCTAAAGTATAATTATTAGTACAAAATATACACATATCATAAGAAGCATTAATTAAAATTCTTAGATAGAAATTCTTCAACACTATAAAAAGCCTCAGAGATCATTAGATTCTTAACCCTAATTCTAAACAATCTGTAATTACTGATGCTTCGAATACTGACTGGGAGGTTATTAAACATCTTTTTCGAGGTATAAAAAATAGAATTTTTAGTTAGAGCTGATGAAGGTATAGGTAGACCAATATTGAAAGAGCTGCGGGTGCCCACCAAAGACAAGGTATGAATTCTGTCCAAATACTTTTTGTGCATCAGGCATACTGACTCCAATATAAACAGACCTGCTAAAGTCAGAATTTTTGTTGATTTAAATACAGGCTTACATGAATCACGAGGTTTCATGCAGTACAAGTATCTTATAGAACGCTTCTGCAGGACGAAAATCGACCGAAATAAGTTATTGCAGCAAGAGCCCCAAAAACATATTCCGTATCTTAAATGTGCCTCGATAACTGAAAAATAGACATTCCTTGCCACTGTTTCGTTTAATTCATTTCTGACTGTACGAACGGCATAACATCCAGAACTCAATGTTTTGTACAAGTTATTAATATGTACCTCAAATTTCAATTTATTGTCTATAAACAACCCTAAGAATTTGTTTTCTGTCATGTTTTTCATAGTCTGACCATCAAACAAAATTTCATTTATGTGGCATTTAAAATTTAAAATGTTGGTTTTTGCCACATTAAATGACAGATGATTCGCTTTGCACCATTCTTGTATGTTACGCAGGTCAGACCTCACCATATCATTTAGAATGTCGGGATTCTTGTGATGCCATAAAATTGTGGTATCATCGGCAAATGAGGTGCACTGTCCGTGGCGAATGAAGGAAGGCAGGTCATTAACATATATCAAAAACAAAAGCGGTCCAAGAACAGATCCTTGAGGCACACCCGCGGTTATCCCAAGTTTAGATGACAGTTCCCCCTGAAAACGGACATTCTGATGACGGTCACTAAGGTATGATGTAAGCCACTCCAAAAATGCGCCCCTAAAACCATACAGTTCAAGCTTCCTCAGTAGTATCCTGTGACAGACACAGTCAAAGGCCTTCGTCAAATCACAGAACACCGCCGAAGCCACCTCTCCCTCATTGAGACACAGATACAATTCTTCCATAAAATGAAACATAGCATCATCAATGTTTCTGGAGAACCGAAAACCATACTGTGCATCGGAAAGCAGTTTGTGTTTATCCAAAAAAGCAAGCATTCTAGTTTTTACTGCTTTTTCCACAATCTTGCTGAGTGTAGGTAGTAAAGAAATTGGCCTAAAATTAGAGGGTAGGTCTTTGTCACCTCCTTTGAATAAAGGAATGACAGTGGCCATTTTGAGGAGAGAAGGGAAAGTTCCATTTTGAATACTCAAATTGATAGCATCTGCAAGAGTTTCCAATGCAGAGTTGGGGATGTTCTGGAAAATTTTGATTGAAATTTCATCCCAACCTGAGGAGTTTTTATGTTTTATGTCTTGAAGAATGGCTCTCAACTCATTTTGACTAACAGGTGTAAAATAGAATGCCTGAGATACAGACACATGCTTGAGAAAGGATAAGGGGTCGATGGAGTCCTCAGTAAGATTACTACTCAATTGTAGTGCAATAGTACAATAAAAATGATTCAATTCATCTGCCCTTAAATTAGTTTTAATCAAATGACCAGATTTCTTGCCTCGCAGCTCATTAACTATATTCCAGATTTCCCTTTGTTTATTTCCTGCGGTATTAACTCGATTATAGTAGTAAAGTTGTTTAACAACTTTAATGGTTTTTCGATAGATGTTTCTGTATCTATTAAAATGACTAATAAAAGCAGTGTTGTTCAAAAAATATTTTCTTAACAATGAAGACATCTCATGTTTTTAGATGAGACTTTCAATCCTTTAGTGATCCAAGGTTTTTTAACTTTATGTTTGATGTTTACTACAGGAAAAGACATATTAAATATTTCAGCGATTTTAGCATGATAAGCCTCAAGAGGATTTTCTATTTGAAGAATACTGTTCCAGTAATAGGCTGAGCATAGATGTGAAAATTTTCTATAATTATTCCCTGTCAGCAGACGACCATATTTTTTAGAAGTTTTACCTTTAGATGTGTCAGTGGCTTTGTGCACAAAATGGCACAACACAACCTCATGATCAGACAAACCAGCATTCACAACCTGACAAAGTACATTAAAATTTGAGCAAATATAGTCTAGTAATGTTTGTGAGCACAGACTTAAGCGAGTGGGAAAGTGTACCTGCATTTTCAACTCATAACAGTTAAACAGATTAATTAATTGTAAAGAATTATTACTACTGACCAAGAAATCAACATTCAGGTCACCACCCAAAAAGACCTGACTTTTGTGAGGAATTTGACTCAACAAAAAATCAAGCCTCTTTAAAAATTCAATAATATTACCTGATGGTGCTCGATATATACATAAAAAATAAATATTACAACTACTGGACGTGATTACACTAAATTCAAAAACTTGATCAGTTATGAGATAATCATAGTTATTAATTACATGAAAGTCGGTTTTATTCTTAAAATATTATAAAAATGGTATATATGCACACGTTGTCGCATACGTAGAAATACCTAAAAAAATTCACCTCAACACAAGAATGAAATAATCGATTTGATTTACAAACACATATGTAACTAGACATAAAAGGCGAATAAATTATCTCAAGGAACTCAAGATTATTATTACATTTTTTATAATGTTTAATTTTTTACTAATTTAGCAAGTAGTATAAATGGTATTTAATGTCAGGACCAAACTACGTAATAAGAAATAATTTATGCGTTATTGTTTAGTCATTTGATCCGAAAATTATTGAAATTAAAACTATTAAAAAAAATAATATTTTCAGTGGTCGGCATATTTGGTGGTAGTGCCACAGCCCTTCGGCCCCTTATCACAAGACGCCACTGCATCTGCCAAAAAAAAAATCCCCATCATTTCATTTTCAAATACGGTACCTACGTTTTATTGAGGTAATTAAAAAAATATTTTCAATATAACTTCGGAACTGCTTAAAATTTTTAGATACGGGTTTCACAGTTTCTTGCAACTTTTAATGTCGTAGTTTATTTTAGAGAAATATTTTTCTTTCGTGTGCCGCACTTCTATATCTCTTTTGTGTTGCAAAAACGGCGAACTTTCGAATTTTAAAATGATTTAATTTTGATTTTTGTTGATCGATAAATACCTATAAATATATTTTTTCTTGAGTTCTGTCATTAACGGTTCCTGGGCTACTGCCTACGTCCACTATTATTGGACCACCCAGTATAGTGATACACGATTTACAAGTCCAGATTTTACAAGGGCAGCCAGCATCAGATCCAGTGAAGGAGATTTACTAAAATTTTAATTTATGCAGTTCGACTTTGGGCTACTCGGGTATGCCAAAAGTGGCCGTCTGTCTCCGTTACTATACAGGGCGTTTCCTAATTGCGTGCTGATGTTAAAGGGGGTGTTTTTATGTCCTAAAAGTCTTAACTTTTGAGATACCGCATGGTAAAGTTTAAAAAGAAAACATTTTTTTTATCCCAATTCTGATGCTATTGTAGATAGCTGTATTAAATTTGATACACGTCTTCTATGCATTAAGGAGCATATGGATTTACCCAAGTTAATTACATATGCAGGCCACTGGTAGAAATTTCAAAAATTGATTGTTAATAAAAAATGCCCTTTTATGTATAAAAGACGTGTATCAAATTTCACACAGTTATTTATCTACAATAGCATCAAAATTAGGATTTTAAAAAATGTTTTTTTAAAACCCTGTATCTCCAAAGTTAAGACTTTCAGGTTCATATTAAACTTTTTTCTTAAAAAGGTCCAAGAATCACCCCCCTTTAACATTAGCACGCAATTAGGAAACGCCCTGTATAGTACTTCACAATGACGCCCCCTGTACAAAGTAATATGACAGACGGAGACAAACGGTCACTTTTGGCATACCTGAATAGCCCAAAGTCGATCAATACATTGAGGTGTTAATTTTGGAAAAATATGAGTTGTGTAGTTTTTCAAATATTAATTGCAATATTAGATATTTTTTGACACGAGGTAATGAACAGAAAATTTATTATTTTGAAGCAGTTTATTGACAGCTACTTTATGAAGAATTTTACAAAATATATGAAAAAAACTAAGCCATTTTTGAGGTCGACGGCTGTGATTCTAATGGTTCGATTCCTTCTAAATCGTTGTCTTCCTCTGAAAATGATGAGGTTTCGTCGTCACCACTTGAAGATCCCAGTGTGATAACTAAATCATCAATAACCGTTTCAATTTTGCCATCTACTTTCCAGTATTTATCTTCAATAGAACGAACATGTTTAACATACGATTTCCAATTTTCAGCCGATATTGAGTCAATCGCTTCTAATGTTATTTTATTTAAATCTTTAATTGAAAGTTCACCGGTGTTGCACTCTCGAATATATTTTTTTTACTCCTGTCTATGCAAGTTCAATACGGTTGAGGTCGCACATGTATGGAGGCAGCCTTAAAGGTGTATGTCAATTTTAAACTTTTTTTCTCTAGGCTTGTTGGCTGATATTACTTCATATAATTGATATTTTCTGACATACAAGATTGTTCGATTTAAGCTGAGCATCTGAGCTTTTGTAGTTTTGAGTATTTAGTTGGCACTTTATCTTTTACGTGAGAATGATAAGACGCATTATTCATTACTATGACTGATTTGGGAGGAATGTTAGGTAGAAGCTTCTCGAGCAACCACTTTTCAAAATTATCTCTATTCATCTGTCCATGATAGTCTCCAGTTGTTAGTCCCGAGCGAAAAACTAAAGCAGCACCTGGAACAAATCCGGCTTCTGAACCAGCATGAACTATAATAAAGCGACTACTAGACCGGATTCCCTGAACAACACCTGTAACACTTTCACTTTGCCAGCATTTGTTCACTGTCATATCATTATCTACCCAGGTTTCGTCTAAATACACAGTATTGCGTCCTTCTTGCCTATATTGCCTACAGTTGATAAATGTTTCACCAGCCAGAGAAAAATGTTTGGTCTCTCAATGAGCAATTTTCCTTTATTTTGGCACTTGCGCCAAACAAAACCATTTGATCGTAAAAGCCGATTTAAGGTTTTATACCCGTACGGAAAATCTACTCGTATTTTGTTCTTTACAGCACGAAGTAGGGGTTTGCAGGTAGGAACCTTCTTCAAGTTTATAAAAAAATCACCATCGTCAATTTTATCTTTGTATGATAATCGGGGGTCTTTTTTTACCAGGAGATTTTAAAGGTTAAGTAGAACATCAGCGATCATTATGTTCTCTTTGAATTTTTCTTACACTGCTTTCCGAAACACCAGTGTAAAATACAGCGCGTTCTGTTCGATTTTGAATTGGAATAGTCAAACTATTATTTTTTTCTAACTTCTCTATAACGCTCGCAATAACTTCACGTGCACCTCTTCGAATTGTTTTTCCTTTTTGCTCGCCATCGTTACTTCGAAATAATAATTCAAAACAACAAATGCTCGAAATGTATAGGCGCCACTGGAAATAGCTAGAACCTTCTAGCGGCAAGTGCATGGAGACTCTAGGAACATCCCAGTTACAAGTGGACCAGTGCGAAATTTACACTAAATCCCCGATTAATTTTCCGTACCGCTTAGCTGGCGCACTTTATAGGTGAAGCGGCAAACTATTACGACAAATAAAATAACATAAAATTTATTTGCGTACACAAATTTTACTTTTCCGTTTGCTTAAGACTATGAACCTTTATTTTAAGGACCGCCCGGTTTTCTTTTGTGTCCCGCACTTTAGGTTTACTGCAGTCATCTTGTTAGAACCATTTTTCGTGATATTTATTCTTTTTCAAACTTCAAACTTTTTAAGTATACGAAGACGCACTAATCACTTCAGAACGTGCTCAATAGTTCCCTACCTATAAGAAAGGGTATCCGTAAAAGCAGTAGAGATTTCGCTCGTGCTCAACACAAAAAAAGGGACCTTACATCCTGTCTCCTGTTAAACGTATACCTCCCAGCTGCTGATGGGCTTCGCGTCGCGCATATGGTAAATAGCGAGGCTTTTTCTTACTTATATTACACGGGAACGGCTCATAATACACCCTCTGTCTTAAAACCTTTTAATATAAAAGACGAAAGCGAGCAGAAATAAAAGCGGCACAGTTGAAAAGAATTATTTTGTTGTGACTAGGCAATCTGCGTGTTGATAAAATGCATATGGTTTTATAAAACTTAGGAAAACTTAAAGAGCTGGGTTTTGTTAACCACCATAAACTCTAGCAATATATGGAATTTCAAAAAATCTTGAGTAAAGGAGAATTGTTAAGTTCTATTTGGTCGCTAAATAAAAATTTTTTATCTTTTAGGCGATTTATTTCTAAATTTTCCAATAAATTTAATTTAGGGCCCTTATTCTCTACATGAATCGTCGTTAAATACATGATCATCCTTGTCCAATGTATGTTTTTGCGCAATTAATTGAAAGACCCATGACTTTATTTCTATTACTTTTGCGTTTTGTGTTTTTCAGAAATTAATAGTTTTGAAAGCAATTTCTTATATTATTCCTGTTAGGATTACGTTTAATTTTTAAAGAGGGTCTTGCGCAGTATATTATTATTTTAAACCATTTATTATCATGAGGGATATTTCATTAATAGTTGTGTGCCTTAACTTGTTATTTTTTATTTGTTCTACTATTAAAACTGGGTGGTAGCCATTATTAACTTCAATTTATTTAATTAAATTAAGTCCATCATTAAAACTTTCTTCTAATAACGGGACGCTAATCAATTTATGGGTTATACTATGAAACTCTGCTAATTTATGTTTTGATGGAATGTTAAAACTTGTAATGGATGACAGTTTCAGTATGTGTAGTAGTAGTAACAGTAGTTTATGGTAAATTTGAAATGAATGTTAATGCAACTTTTTATGGTTAAATCTAAGAATTTATTACTTAACGACCAAATAGAACTTAAGAAGAATTCTTTTACTCAACATGTAGCACTCCCAAACTCTTTACTGTGACATTATTGGCCATTTTTACAACAAAATCAAATTACATATTCTGGTTCTGTAACTTTTTTGTTCTTTTAGTATACTTTTTTTATACTTTGGACCTTTTAAAAGCTAAAATATCCACTCATGCCTAACTAATTTCAAAAACGTTACGCATATTATGGGACATGGTAAAATTATAATCTTGTTGGGGCGTGCAATATAATTGATGATCTTCAAGTAAGAATTTAAGTACAGTAATCAATTAATTAATTAATTGATTTATAGTTTTTGGACAACCTATATAACTAAGACAAATTCCTTCCAAATTTATTTATGAAGAATCAGTGTTCTTCCTAAAATACAAAATATTAACGTTTACAGGTATAGTTATATCTACCCGGGGACAGACTGTATACTCTGGTAGCTAGAGATTTGGAGAGAGCTTTTAAAAATCGCACCGGAGAAGGGAAACTAATGTCTGGAGTTACAAGCTATTTCTAAAATCCAGATGAACGTGATAATAAATACTCCACTCTCCCCAATTCCAATAGAATCTCTATCTTTCTTAAAACTGTAACTAATTCTTTGCTAACTAAATTAGAGATAACTACAGTAGTTCCACAAGATAGTGATTGCAAAGACTATTTTCCACTTTCTCAAAATATCAATAATCCTTGACTTAGGCGCCCGTAGAACCATTTCCAGGGAAGAGTTAAATTAAGTTGTTAAATCTAAGAATTTATTACTTAACTACCAAATAGAACTTAAGGAGAATTCTTTTACTCAACATGTAGCACTCCCAAACTCTTTACTGTGACATCATTGGTCATTTTTACAACAAAATCAAATTACATATTCTGGTTCTATAACTTTTTTGGTCTTTTAGTATACTTTTTCTATACTTCAAGTAAGAATTTAAGTACAGTAATTAATTAATTGATTTATAGTTTTTGGACAACCTATATAACTAAGACAAATTCCTTCCAAATTTTTTTATGAAGAAAGAAATGTTCTTCCTAAAATACAAAATATTAACGTTTACAGGTATAGTTATATCTACCCGGGGACAGACTGTATACTCTGTTAGCTAGAGATTTGGAGAGAGCTTTTAAAAATCGCACCGGAGAAAGGAAACTAATGTCTGGAGTTACAAGCTATTTCTAAAATCCAGATGAACGTGATAATAAATACTCCACTCTTCCAATTCCAATAGAATCTCTATCTTTCTTAAAACTGTAACTAATTCTTTGCTTACTAAATTAGAGTTAACTACAGTAGTTCCACAAGATAGTGATTGCAAAGACTATTTTCCACTTTCTCAAAATATCAATAATCCTTAACTTAGGCGCCCGCAGAACCATTTCCAGGGGAGAGTTAAGTTAAGTTGTTAAATCTAAGAATTTATTACTTAACTACCAAATAGAACTTAAGGAGAATTCTTTTACTCAACATGTAGCACTCCCAAACTCTTTACTGTGACATCATTGGTCATTTTTACAACAAAATCAAATTACATATTCTGGTTCTGTAACTTTTTTGGTCTTTTAGTATACTTTTTCTATACTTCAAGTAAGAATTTAAGTACAGTAATTAATTAATTAATTAATTGATTTATAGTTTTTGGACAACCCATATAACTAAGACAAATTCCTTCCAAAATTTTTTATGAAGAATCAGTGTTCTTCCTAAAATACAAAATATTAACGTTTACAGGTATAGTTATATCTACCCGGGGACAGATTGTATACTCTGTTAGCTAGAGATTTGGAGAGCTTTTAAAATTCGCACCGGAGAAAGGAATCTAATGTCAGGAGTTACAAGCTATTTCCAAAATCCAGATGAACGTGATAATAAATACTCCACTTTCCCCAATTCCAATAGAATCTCTATCTTTCTTAAAACTGTAACTAATTCTTTGCTAACTAAATTAGAGTTAACTACAGTAGTTCCACAAGATAGTGATTGCAAAGACTATTTTCCACTTTCTCAAAATATCAACAATCCTTAACTTAGGCGCCCGCTGAACCATTTCCAGGGGAGAGCGAAAAAAAAAGGTTCTCCATAATCCACTTGGTATATAAATGTATCCACAAAAGTAGCCGGAAGAAGATTAGATTTTGTCTAAGGTGGGGGGAAACCAAATTTTACCATAATATATATGTAATATCCAACATTTGCATTTTCCAGGGGGGGGGGCAAGCAGTTTTCTGAATATTTAAAATGTACATGATAAAATTAGATACTGGGTTCGGGTTGTTTTCAGAATCCATACCAGAATCCAGAAAAAAACAATGTTAATCCCGAAATGACAGGATTGGGTCTGATTGTCCCGTTTTGGTAGTCATAATGTCGATCATCTCTATCGCTCATCCCACTGCATTCATAGTAAATCTTTAGTACCAAAATTTAGTTGCTTTTTTGCTTGTTTTGCTTCTACTACTTGCTTATGTGACTGTCATATTTTCCGTTTGTGATATTTAGAATATTTATTATTGCCTGGACTATTTTATAATATATCATATTAAATCATTATAAATCTATAATTATCAATTTAAACTTCTAACCTAATTTTGGAACGTAGTCTAGACAGCTAAAAGGGTTTAATTAGAAGGGAATGTCGCCCAGATTTGAAATAGGCGCTAAAATTGTCTAGTAGGCGGTGTTTGTTTTCGAAGTGTGACAAAATTTAGAAAAGGTCTGAACATCTGTCTCTACAAATGTCTTAAAAGATAAAGGATGTAAGCAGAAACTTATTAATTAGGCAAACTTTCCCAGTTTATTAATAATTAACAATTTAAGCTGGTACTTTAGATCATTATTAGTTTATCTAATTCATATACCAAAATAAATGTTCGTTACGCTGACCAGGTTCTACGGTAGATTGGCAAAGTTTATTCTTAATAGTAAATTTAATAATCATGCGAATCTAAAATCCAATTTAAAACACATCCTTTCTTCAAATCGACCAAATCATTTAGAATGCGATTTGAAAAAAGGAAAACAAAAATTATCTTTTTTCTTCTTCTTTTTTTAATTTATGTTATAATGTATTTATTAACAACAATAATATATCATAGTTATTGTTTGATTAATTATATGTATCTTATTTTTTTACTTCCCTCGTATAAGGGACGTATTATAATCCGGAAAAAATCGCCCTCCGAGATGTTTTCAGATCTTTACGTTTCAAGGTCCCTAGATGCTGAAAAACATGTTTTCTCGATTGCGTCGGTCTGTCTGTCTGGGCATAGCTCTTAAACTTCTTAACCGGCTGCTTCAAATTTTCGTCAAAAATTAAGGGTCACGTGGGGATAACCTGGTAACATTTTGGTAAAAATCCAATATGGCGAAACAAAATGGAGGCCTAGTGAAATGTTAAACAAATTATTACTAAAAAACAGTTTATCCAATTAACTTAAATTTTTGCAAAAAAATCAAGTATCATGCGAGAATCAACTGGTAAAATTTTAGTACGAATCCAAGATGGGGAAACAAAATGGCTGCTTTATAAAATACTTAAAAATTTAGTCTTAAAAATCTATTAAGATTGATTTCATATTTTGTGCAGGAATTAATTGTGATACAGAGATGAACTGGTTCAATTGTGGAACGAATTTAAGATGGCGAAACAAAACACCCTACCAAGTTTCCCATATCGTTTTAGCACCAAACATTTTCTCAGTTTTGTAGGTCTGTCTGTTTGGTATATATATATATATATATATATATATATATATATATATAAAACGTTAAACAAGTTATTATTGAAAATCTTATCCAATTTAACTCAAATATAATTTGCCGATTTTTTAAATTTCTGATGTATTTTAAACTAAATTTCAAGGTAGTTTATAAAAAATAAGTTGTATATATACATTATATATATATATATATATATATATATATATATATATATACAGGGTCCTGTAAACATATTAACATTTCGAAAGGATAGATTTATGTAACTAATAAATAGATTTTAACATATTATTCATTTGTCATTCCAAATGGTAAAACGTTTTAAAAATAAGTTTTGAAATTGGCATATATAGGGTTATATTTGATATTGATAGAATAACGAAAAATTTTATAACAAAAAATTCAATTTTACATGTTTGTATTTAAAAAAAATATATGAAAATTAATGTGTTTCCAAAAATAAGTTCATCAAAGCACAATTAATTTTTTATGTCTAGTATTTGACAAAGTTTTGATTCCTATTACTAGAAATACAAGTAATTCCTTAAATTTTATTTTTGCTCTTTTAAAAGCGTAGCGGTGAATTATTACTAAAAAGAATTTTTTTTGGCAACTTTTATGACAAACATCTTGAAAATATGTATTATATTGCAATTAAGTGCTAATACTAGAAAATATTGTAAAATATTGACAATTTTTTTCATCTGCTGGGAATTTTTAAAATAAAAAATACATTTTATTTTTCTTTTAACTACTTCCTCAAAATTTGCACACGAATTAAATTCTACACATATTTCGATACTTAACTCTACTTTTGCCAGTTTCATAATTTGTTTTTAACATTGTCTAACATATGTGAAAATCTATTTATTGGTTATGAGAAATGCAGAAGCATACTTCACTTTTCTGCCCTCATTTTAGTTTGGAAGTAGCACTTTCCGGTCTTGTTAGGTAAACTACTATTTCAAAATATTAATAATAAAAAATATTCTCATATGTAGCGAACATATTATGGGGGACCCTAAATAATATGATTATAAAATACAAATATAGTTATTTTAATTATTCGTTAAGTACTTCTTAGTCAACTGAGCAAGGTAAAACATGAAAATACAATAACTGTCCTTTGCATAAATATTTTTACTCATCATTCTAAATCTGAGTCTCTGTTTTCATAATTAGTATAACTTAAGTGCCAATATTCAATTAATATAAAGTAATATTTACGAAAAATTAAAATACACACGAGAAAATTTCATACTTTTGTGTTTACGTATTGGTAGCCAGAGTAGGTAAATGTTTATTTAATCGTAAAATATTTATGACTTTCTTGCATCATCGATCTCTTTAACGTCACATTAATCTTATTTCAAAAAAAAGATAAAGGCTAAATATATAATTATTTACTCGGAATTTATCTTTTACGAGTATATTTATCGTTTGAATGCCAACGTTTAGTTTGCTGATTTTAGTTTTTTTTCAAGATTATGTATTTATATTTCAAGGTGTAAACATCTTTTATTAATATTATTAAGATTAGAACCTGTAGTAGATCAAAGTACAAGAGTTCTAACCACACTACACCACAACTTGTTACGTTCCGGACGCGCGTTTCGCTAACCAAGTTAGCATCATCAGCAGATGATATAAACTAAAGTAAATTATCTTAACCAAGACTATTTATACTCGTAGGTAAAGTTAAAAGTGGACAATAGAGGGGACTCTAGGGAATAGGTCATCTGTCTTTATTTAGTGCTTTCTTACCACATTTAACTATTTCTATACTCTCAAATGCATCCAATAATCTATTATTAGATACATTTTTAATCAACTTAAGATTATTTATTCCTATTCGGTGATTGTTTTCCAAAGCATGTTGGGCAACGCTTGACTTTTCTGATCTTCCCTATTTTAAATGTGTCATGTGTTCTTTAAAACGAATATTTATGCAGCGTTTAGTTTGCCCAACATATTTTAGATCACAGTCATTACAACTAATTTCATAGATGCCACTCCTCTCCTTCAAGTCGACTTTGTCTTTAGGGTTTGCAAGGAGATTTTTCAAACTTATTTCCATTTTGTAGGCGACTCTAAAACCTACATTTCTAAATACTTTTTCTAGACCTCTCGTATATCTGGGATCATATGGGATTGCTATGAACTTATTGGAAGCCCCAGGTGCTTGAAGAGTAGTGGCATCTTTTAACATTTTCTTATGCTTATGTCTGTTTACTAATTATGTACAAAATTATCAATGTATCCATTAATTTTAGCTATATTTTTAATCCGATTCATTTCATTGTTAAAACATTCTTTACTTAATGGAAAATTGACTAATCTGTGAGTTAAGAAATGAAATGCTGCATTTTGTGTTGAGGGCAACGAAATGAGTCTGATGTTATATACCTATCAGTATTAGTAAATTTCCTATAAATATCAAATTCTAATTTATCGTTATTTCTAATAACTAACGTGTCGAGAAAAGGTAATTGCCCATTGTTCTCCTTTTCGTACGTAAAATTAATTGAAGGATATTTATTGTTTAATGTTTCTAAGAAAGTGTCCAAATTTTCTGTTTTAGTATCAAAAATAGGAAATATATCGTCTACGTATCTATACCACGCCCTTGGGAAATACTTGAGTTCTTTTTTAAATTGGGTTTCTAATCTGCCCATAAACCAATTTGCAAGGAACGGAGACAAGCAATTGCCCATCGCAGTTCCCTCGAGTTGTTTGTAATATTTATTGTTGAACTGAAAAAAAATTTTGATTCATACACAATTTTGTGAGAAGCAAATATTCATCAATAATTTCTTTCTTCAAATTTTTGATTTCAAGTAGTTCCATTAAGTACTCTAAAGCTAGTGGTATGGGTACACTAGGAAACAATAAGCTTACATTAAAAGATATTGAAATTTCACCTTCTTTTAGCTATATAGTTAAAATTAATGGATATAATGATAATTTTGTACATAGATTAGTAAACAGACATAGGCATAAGAAAATGTTAAAAGATGCCACTACTCTTCAAGCACCTGAGGTTCCCAATAAGTTCATAGTAATCCCATATGATCCCAGATATACGAGAGGTCTAGTAAAAGTATTTAAAAACGTAGGTTTTAGAGTAGCCTACAAAATGGAGAACAGTTTGAAAAATCTCCTTGGAAACCCTAAAGACAAAGTCGGCTTGAATGAGAGGAGGGGCATCTATGAAATTAGCTGTAATGAATGCGATCTAAAACACGTTGGGCAAACTAAACGCTCCATAAACATTCGTTTTAAAGAACACATGGCACATTTAAGATACGGAACAACAGAAAAGTCAAGAGTTGCCCAACATGCTTTGGAAAACAATTGTCGAATAGGAAGAAATAATCTTAAGTTGATTAAAAATTTATTTAATAATAGATTATTGCATGCATTTGAGAGTATAGAAATAGTTAAATGTGGTAAGAAAGCACTAAATAAAGACAGAGGGCCTATTCGCTATAGTCCCCTCTATTGTTCACTTGACAACGATGCAGTCGGGTGCAACCAAGTGTGACCACATTTACCTATAAATAGTCTCGGTTAGGATAAGTTACTTTAGTTTATATCATCTGCTGATGATGGTAACTTGGTTAGCGAAACGCGCGTCCAAAACGTAACAAGTTGTGGTGTAGTCTGGTTAGAACTCTTGTATTTTGAACTATATATAAAAAAAATTTCATCTAGGTAGGGTGATATAATAATTTTTTTTAAATATAAGAGTATGTGGGAGAGCCCTAGGTTTAGCTTTATCAACCTAAATTATTTGAACTCATGCTAGTAATAAAATTTTAATTTTTGATAATCTATGATAGCTAATATTAGAGGTTTAATTTTTTGCTATTTGAACATTTTTTCTACAACGTAAAACTTTTATATTATTAAAGGTCTCTAATTAAAATATAACAAGGTATCACAAACCTTTGAATACCATCCTTGTGAAATCGGCATTTCGTTTTGTGGTTACCGATGGGATATTACTGACAGGACATTTTTTATCTATATGAAAGAATAATTAATTAATTAAATGAAATAGCATTTTTTTAACAATAACAATAACGAAAAATTAAAAACAATTAAATATTGTTGATTTTTTATACTTTTGGTGTTTTTGATCCACAAACTTAAAATAAGGAGAACTCGCTATTTCCATCATCCAAGTATGACTTTATTCCACAAATTTCATCGTCATTTACGTATATGTTATTTATTTGTTTGGATTCCCTTGACGCGGACCTGAAAAAGTCTTTTGCGGAGTTAATAATATCTTTCCTATTCCTGTTCTCGTTCCATACCTAAAATGTATTTTTGTTTGTAACTCAATTTGCATACATTTTATGGTTAAGCTCACCTTTCTTTTCACGCTGGCACCAATGCCATAACCTGCGCCGTTGCCATGTGAGGTTGCGAAAAAGCTCCATTCCATATTCAGAAGATTCAACTCTTCTGGCAAAAAGCACAAGGTGGATAAGGTGAACTTATTTTTATCACTAAAGACGCTTAAGTTTTTCACATTATGTTTCTAACCAGTCCAACATATAATTTTCTTTATAAATACGTAAACAGAGTACCGTAAACTTGGGTGACTTTGGTCCACTTTTCAACTTTGAACGCTTGTAACTAACATCGGGGTCAACATATTTTCTAGCTCTTGGTCTTATTTTACAGGTCTATAATAACACTTTTAATGCTTAGAGTAACAGTTAGTTCCAGGCTTACGAAATATATATTTTTTTTAAAAATATTGGTGACCAAAGTCAGAAGGCTAAGTCGGGTCACTTTGGCCAGACTATATATTACCATGAAACTACAAAGACAAACAGTTATATGAATGACTTTGGCCACCAAAAAAATATTTCATTTTAGTTTTGTATATTTTGCATAAAAAAACAACTAAAATATATTAAAAAAACTTATTTTATTTAACAAATTAAAACATAGCGCAAATTTATTCGCAAAAAATAAACTACAGTCCTGTGTGATACAAAGAGAATAAAATAATTATGAATTAAACATTTTGTTACAGATGAACAAAATATTAAACATATTTTTCAATTTCTGGGATTTTGAAAAAGCCTCTTTTAGATGGGGTCGGTGTGTTAATCACCTGCAAAATGTCATCTTTTCCATATCAGAAAAAATCATCCTTTGTTGGCCATTTCCACTTGAGGTGAGAGATTTTATTTTATATTCGTTTGTCTCTACATTTATTTCCAAAACTTGACCAGGATATATTCTTTTTTCATAAAAAAACAGAACGAATTTACCAATTTTAATTGCTTGGTCTTCACCATGACTATCTTTCGTTTCGAAATCACTTCAAGATTCAGAGTCGCTGGAAATCCGCTCGTTTGTTTTCTTTTGGAAGTTTTTTTCTTGAATTCCGCTAGGGCCAGCTTGTGGGTCTCTCTGAATGTCTATGGTTGAAATACCCATCCCTGCCTTCACATTAACTTTTTTTTTCCTTGATGTTTTGTTTCCATAATTTGAAAACCTTCTCTCTTCTAAAAGATCAATCACGGAAGCACTGACGTTAAGTTGTATAGTGGGATCGAGATTATTGTTGGTTGGTATTCGATCTAAAACTTTGGCCCTGTTTAGAGGAAAAATTCCTGCTTTTTCGAATCCACTTTTTATATTGTTTTGTCCAGATTCTAATAAATGTTCTGTTAGTGACTTCAGAAGTCGAGGAAAATGGGATTTAGGTACGGTATTATTTGCTCCAGTCAGTTTATAGTTGGTGATAAGTTGTCGCCATTTTATTTTTAATGGCCGAAAGTACGCAATATTTAGTGGCTGCGTAAGATGTGTCGTGTTCGGTGGTAAGCAAATAAACTTTATGTCATGCTGAGAACAAAGATCCAAAACGTGCACGCTTAAATGCGATGCAAGATTATCCCCAATCATAATTTTGGTTCCTTCTAAGCGTCTCAAAGCAGGTAAAAGTAAAAATTCGAACCAGTCCTCGAATATAGCGCCCTCAAACCATCCACTTTTTGTACGGTTGTAACGAGTCCCAGCAGGTCCACCTTCCATCCAAGTATCATACAAATTTGTAGCCTTATACACTACGTATGGGGGTAAAACTTCACCACATGCATTTCCACAAAACATTACACTGGCAGATTGTTTAGACCAATTTAATATTCTTTCTGGGAATTTACAACCCCGTTTGGTGATGACTTTTTTGTTACCGGGGTCATCTGACAAATTTGTCTCATCATAATTCCATATACTTTGTGATGGAATTCCGTGCAATTCTTTTTCTAAGTTATCAAAATACGAATTTATTATTTCAGAAGAAATAGTAGCTCTAACGGTTTTTATATTTGCAGCAAACCTTTGTAACAGAGTTGGGTGCCTTTTTAAAAAAAGCCTCACCCATTCAGGTCCTGCAAGATTATCTTGAAATTGTCTCGTAACTACACCCTGTCGATCCAAATAACCTTTGATGATTCTTTTCAAATCTAGTGCATCAACAGGGAAACCATATGTAGATGTTAATATAATGTGTGCCTCAATTTTATTTTCTTCCTCCATAGATAAAACCGTCTGCCCACCAGCAGTTTTTTTATGTAAACCTTTGATCTTGTTCTGCAGTGTCGCACGTGGTATTTTGTACCTTTCGGAAGCTCTTCTTTGAGATATTGCTCCTTCGTTAATCAGTCGAACAGCCTCCTCTAAATTCGCCTTGCTATAATTCACGTAATTTTGTGCTCCCTGCAACTCTTTTATATCGGCCCATTTTCGTAAACTATCCCCCAAATTAGTAAATGAAATAGGCAACGTTCACATAAGATAACAAACACTCAAAACTCACAT
Organism: Kuschelorhynchus macadamiae; assembly: GCA_030620095.1. Classification (NCBI taxonomy): domain Eukaryota; kingdom Metazoa; phylum Arthropoda; class Insecta; order Coleoptera; family Curculionidae; genus Kuschelorhynchus; species Kuschelorhynchus macadamiae. The sequence goes on from JAUTXW010000347.1 coordinate 745,545, forward strand.
AACAGAAGAAACTAAAAAACGTTCAGCATAAACAGCGCGAAAACAAGTAAACAATGCGTCGAAACACGACAGATATGACAGAACGTTAAAAAATAAATTGATTTTACAGATATCTGCAGTGGCCAAAGTCAGGCACCAACCTGTCAAAAAGGTATTGGGCGACTTTGGCCATCCTCTACCGTAGGTACTGATAACTAAATTATTGCAGCTATTAGGTTACAAGATTCCTTAATGTTCGTTAATGTCATATTTTGAGCGCGACCTCATAGGTGGCACCAGGTAACTCGATATGAATAAAGTTTTTAAGGATAGTAAAATTAGTATTTTCAAGAGCGTTTTTTTATACGCTGTAACTAAAAAGTAGAAAAGTTATTTTGCAAATATGACTAACCTTTATATTTACTAAAGTGTACAGAATCATAAAAAAAATTAACTTGCAAATATTTTATGTTTTAATGCACATCTACATTATAATAATAAATTTTGAAAAACGGCCAAAGCCACCCAAGTTTACGGTATTTATCATGTGTTAAATAATTTCTTACTACAGAAAATGAATAAATTTCATTTTGTCTTAACCAGGCTACGGCATTAAAAATTGTTACTTGTTCATTGTGCCAGTGAACACTTTTTATTTCATCTTGTAACATAAGCGTAAAATTCTCCGCAAAATCAATTTGCAAAATAACTTCTGCTTCTTCAGTATTTACCCTTTTGAAGTCAAAGTACTTCTGCTGATTGTTTTTAACAAAATGATGTTTTCTAAAAGGGACCAGTTGTTTCTCCAAAATTTTAATTGTTGAATAAATTGTTTTAAACTGAATTACGACTTGTTTGTCCTTCAATACTAGTCCACTGTTTAATGTTCACAGACTCTTCTGGGTCGGATAGCAATGGCACATGAAAAGAGGTTAAATCAACTTCGTTGCAAGCAGGACATTCGTTCATCATACATTCCTCTTTTTCTGCGTCATACGTTTGTATGTCAGAGCAGATATCTCCTTAATGTTCTGTAGTTTTAAATCGGGCTCTATTAATTCTAGTAACCTATGTATAATTGCAATTTTTTTGTTCTTTTCTTTCGGCATTAATTTGTTTGCCCGTTTGACTGCTTTTTTCAGAGCCTGGGGCGTTTTGAAAGCTAAAAAAAAATATTCCTTATTTTGCATTTTTGACTTCTTTTTTTGCCTATACAGTCTTTTCTTGTGCCTCTCGTCTTCGTTATTTCCCGCCAATATTTTAAATTTTTCTATATATTTTTTTGTGCATTTTTATTTAAATAATTTTGCTTTAGGTACTGATTTTCATACACCTTTTTACGATATTTTTTAACACGTTGCTTTGTCTTCCCTTTTTGTTGTAATAATAATTTTTGTCATCTGATTATTAACGAGGAGTTCGTTTAAAAATGGCGCTGGTAAGGCGCAAACCGATAATAATAGAGCATATGCCATAACTCCAGTTATTAAAATCACCGTTAGTGGTATTTAGGTAAACATTTAGTAATCACATTAACAGGTCTATTATATTTAGCAAATAATTGTACACTTTGTCCCAGATTGCTTGTAATCACAGGGTTTCTCGGAAATCAGCAGAGATATAACTTTGCGGTTTTCGCGACCCTGTGTCACTTTTTCGAGAAACTTTGAATGCCGCAAACAGAATTGTGCCACATCGTTTCGTTCCCGAGATACAGGGTGAAATAGAGATTTTGCGCTTTTGGGGGTGGTATCATATTTCGGACACCCTATCAGATAGAGAAAAGGTAAAAACTGCTATGGATAGATATTTTTACGTAGAATCCAGTATTGTAGTCGCACAAATTTTTAGACAATCCGTTTTTGAGATATATAAAATTCGCCTTTTTTTTCTCTTTAAAATGATGTATCACATTATGCAATTTTGACGTAAACTAAACCTTATAAACGCTATATTAAAAGAAAAACGTAAGTTGGCCATGGAAATATGGGTAGATATTAAAAGTGTCCAGAAGCAAAATTAAACAACATACGAAATTAATAAGCATTTTTTTACTATGAAATAAATAAACTTAATAATCTTGATAAACGTAATCACAATACTAAACAAATTCTACATAACTAGAAAAACTGTTCAAAATGGCCGCCCCCCTCACGAACACATAATTGGCACACAGTGCGAATTCCTCTTAGAGCATTCATCATTATTATAGGTCTATCTTCCAATGATCTAAATGCCTGAATGGTTGCATTTTGCAGCTGCTCCATCGTATTGACTGGATTCAGGGAAATTTTGTTTTTTAAGTAAGACCAAACGAAAAAATCTAATATTGCGAGGTCTGGCGACCTAGCAGGCCACCTTACTGGTTGATTTGTACCAATCCAGCGATCGTGAAAATTTTCAAATAGAAATGGCCTTATAATTTGCGCATTGTGGGCAGGAGCACCGTCCTGCTGAAAGTAAATATTGTGCAGATTTGCTAGCGGCAAGTTATCCAATAAATCCGGTAGTATTTGATTTAAAATTGCTAGATATCTCTCTGCTGTTAAACTATTATTGTAAATATGGAATGTAATCTTTGTTCCCAATATAAAGCAGGCGACGCTAAACCCAAACCTTCCTTGCTGCTGACGTTCTTTTGTCAAAAATTGGTTTTCCGTATACCAGTGCCTATTATTATGCCTGTTAAAAATACCACTACAGCTTATATAGGCTTCGTCGGACCATATAACTTTGCTACCGAAGTCAGGGTCATTTTGGGTTTTTGGAAGATACCAGTTACAAAAATTTGCATCTCTAGGATGCAATTGTTGTACTACATTTACTTTATAAGGCTTACATTTATGTTTTCTTAATATCCTCTGCGTTTGTGATTTTGATACCCCCACTGTTTCCTGAATATGCCTACATGAATTCGCGTGATTGGCCTGAATACTTGCTAATACAACAATCTCATTGTTCTCGTGATTTCGTTTATTATATGTTTTAGCCCTGTGCTTTGAAAATAATCCATCATTAATTAAATTTAATTTAATTCGGCGAAAAATTGCCTTGTGTGGCTGAGGCCTTTCTGGATATCTACGATATAAAAAAAGCTTTTGGAAATAGTCCATGACTCAAAGTGGAATTGAAAAAAAATTTTGAAAGGAGGTTCATAATAATTTAAGCGCTTGGTGCTTACCTGTTAAAATATAAATCAGATGCTTGATCACTGTTTTCATGACATTCAATAAAACAAACCATCATATCATACTTATGACTATTTTCAAAATTATTCATTTCTTCTTAATATCTATTAATTTACCTGTTAGAATTATTGGTAACTCGTATGATAAGAGGATAAACACGGCAATATTTGATATATTTAAGAAACAAATAGTTTTGATTTTGGTTTCCATGCCATATTTCGATGGCCAACTTACGTTTTTCTTTTAATATTGCGTTTATAAGGCTTAGTTTACGTCAAAAGTGCATAGTGTGATACATCATTTTAAAGAGAAAAAAAAAGGCAAATTTTTTGGAACCAAAAAATACAGGGTGTCCAATTTAAAAAATACTAAGTTTGGGCTATATCTCAAAAACGGTTTGTCTAAAAAAAATTTCGACTACAGCATTGGACTCTACGTAAAAATATCTATCCATAGCAGTTTTTACCTTTTCTTTATCTGACAGGGTGTCCGAAATATGATACCACCCCCAAAAGCGCAAAATTTCTATTTCACTCTGTATCTCGGGAACGAAACAATCTGGCACAATTCTGTTTGCGGCATTCAAAGTTTCTCGAAAAATTGACACAGAGTCGCGAAAACCACAAAGTTCTATCTCTGCTGGTTACCGAGAAACCCTGTGATTACAAGCAATCTGGGACTCAGTGTACATTTTAAGAAAGAGAACAAAACAATATAAAATGTCACTCATTTTTTATTGTTTGTATAACAGCAACCTAAAAGCATGGAGCCAAAAATTGTTATGGCTTTTACTAGAATTTTCTAGAATTTACAGGTTTAATATTTGTTATGCGCTTGTAGCCTTACTTGAATGGGCTATTTCAATTTAACCTATTTTTTCTGATGGGACAAAAAATTGACATTATATAAAAACTGTTATTACTTTTAAATTACTTACTTGGAAAAGAAATAACACAACAAGCTATTCACCAAATGCACACATCTGGACAGAACTGGCACTTTTGACACATTAGCATTTATTTTCGGCCGCATGATAGCGATTTTGCTCAAGTTACATAGTGGTAAAAATTCATTATTGCCACGTTATTTTTTCTAACCAATATATACAAAAAGTTGATAGTTATATATTTTTTTAAATGTTGGGGTTATTATTTAAAAAGATAAGTACATTTATTCATCAAAATATGTTATTTTAAAATTTGCGGCCATATCGTATTGCGCGTGGAATCACCCATCTGTTAAATATATTTTAATAATTTCGGGTAACAAATATAGGGGCATTTTTTGTGGAAAATAGTTTTATTTTTACATTTTACAAAATTTTATTATGCATTGCCACCGAGTATCGCCTGGCACAATCACACATTTTTTTTTTTATTGTGTTCTTTTTCTGTTATAAGCAGCTTGATGTATTTTTCTTTATTTATTTACAACGATTGTACTTATAGTGACAATATAAACAAAAATAAATTTTTGGTAATTGTCAATACTATACATATGAGCAGGTTTTAGACCATTAATTTTAAATCCAGAATTCAAATTGCACTTTCTTTCTGCACTTATTCCATATGAAATCAATCTCTTTTTTTTGCTATAAATCCAATTATTCGCCTATTAACAATTTATAAAAAACTCAAAATAATCATATTTTTACAGTTCACTTTCTATTCTTATAACTGAATCAGTATGTTTACCTAATAAACACCTTTAAGGGCAAGGATCCCCTTCTAGGCCCCCGGCCCCCTTTTCTCCGCCGCTCTGTAGTGAAATAATCGGAAGCTGGATATAGGTCATGAACAGGTATTTCTGTTTAATATCACGCCTGCTTTTAGTAAACCAAATTAAACAATCTAAATTATGTGTTGTTGTCATGTTAAATTAACACACTCAGTGTATTAATGAAAAATTAAGACCTTCAATTAAGCTCGAACATTAATGTTTTACTTAAACAGATCGTAATTAAAACTAACAATTAATTACTGTCAGGTGACGCTGGCTGTCGAGGCAAGTAGCGGCTTTTTCCTTTGTAGTAGAGCAGGCCACAAAAAAAAGTGTGTTATGTTGTGTCATATTAAAAACCAGATGATATTTTCCAGGTGCATGTATTTATTCTGATAAAGGATATAGAATAAAGAAAATCAGTAAATTTTCTTTACCCGGAACTTCCCTCTTATGAATATTTTCTTTTATTAAGAATAGTGAAGTGTGACCCAGTTAAGTTCCGTACAGAATTATTTAGTAATAAATATATATAACGGCGTAGCTACATCTCCACCAGCCTCCGCGATGCGGAAGGGCCACGAGGTCAGGGGGTCCGGTGATAATCGAAAATGGGTTCAAGAGGATTATGAGAGTATGGATGACCTTTTTTTAGTCATCATATATTTTCCCGCTAAGCTTTGTGGGCTACATTTATTGACACCTAAAATACCTTTCAGACTTCAGTTATTTTTCTGTTTTGAGAGGGGGCCCATTACCGAAAACCGCCGGGGGGACCCAAAATTTTTAACTACGCCACTGCATATATACTGTCTTTTAAATATGTATAAGATGTGTGTACCAATTTATTTAAAAAACTATTCTTTTAGATATGGGTCCATACAAAAAAACTGAAATATTTGAAAATAGTTTTATTTGCTATTAGTATTATATATTACATGTTTCCGATAAAAAAATGTGGCGTCTCTTCGACTAGCTATAAGTCGGTCATTCGGAGCTATCTGATTCGAGGCGTGAACAGCCTAGTTCATCTTCTGATGTCTCGTCGTCGTTCTAACGTTCTTCTCTGACCTCCGATGGGCCCGTGTTGACAGTAAACACTAAGTTTTTAATTGCATCATCCAAAAGGTGCTCTTTTTGTATGAGCTCATCCTCATCCTGTGATGAACACATGTTTGCTCCGACACCTCCTCAATTTTTTTTCTGGTCAGCGCCAGCCAGATTGAATGTTGTATTCCGCGCTGCTACATAGTTTTTCACTAAAGCCCATATTTTTTCTGGGTGATACGGAGGCAAACGTAACACACAGTGACCACGTCGTGCTAGTAATTCGTCCAACTTGTATTGCGTGGGAAAGCATTTGTTGTCGAAAATAATTTTGTACAATTCTGGTTTGGTTAACCTTGGGTCTGCTGGCAATCCCTTTTCTTCCAACCAACTCAGCATTTCTGCTTTTTTGGAAGAGGTGGTAATATTTTTCTTAACTGGAACGTTGTGGTACGATGCATTATCAATAACCAGAACTGACTTCTGGTAAATTTGACAGAAGTTGTTTCACAACCTATGTCATGAATTTTTTTTGGTTCATCTCGTCGTGATAATCCCCTGTTTTTGTTCCTAAAAAAATGTATATGAACGATTTAAAAGCAAGGAAATAAAATAATTAAACTGAATTACGTGGAATTGGTTTCTTTAGACATTTGTCGCTATCGTCATACCAGCCTTTGTCCTGCACATGGCTACTGTGTATATACGTATATATCATCTTTTTTAAAAATTTTATAGGTTTGACACATATATCAAACGATTCGCATAAAATGTTCTCTTATCTTGCATTTTTTGCCACTTAACTCCAATTTTTTTTCAGGATCCGGCTTAAGGTGTTTATACTGAATTCACCGATATCTTCTGATAGAACTTCTCGTTGGCGCATTTTTTTCCAAATCCCTGTAATTGGAGCCCATTATGTTTGTATCTTAATAAACAAATGAAGATTCTTTCTTTCTCACAAATGTATTTGGTAGGATTACCGCTTTCGAGATTTCTTACTGCATGTTTTCATCAGATCCCAAATGCTTGAAAAGAAAATTACATTTAAAACAAAATATATTTCACTAAGAAACACAACAATACTAAAATGTCAAATTAATTGGCTATCTAAATATTTTTTTTAAATTAAATTAAAATTATTTAGATAACTAACTAATTTTCTATTTTAGGATTTTGGTTGTGTTTTATATTCAAGCACGTTTTGTTTCAAATGTATTTTTCTTGTCAAGTCAAAAAATTTGTGTGAAAGAAACACTGTTCAAACGAATTTGTCTTATTTGTACTGTCGGTTGTGAATTAATATACAGTAATCAACTAAAATGCTTGTACGTCATAACGCGGCCATTAGTAAACTTCATAAGATGCATATAATCTTTGATGACAAAGCAGGGAAGGAGTCGAATTCTTTATTTTAATAGGCGATTCGTAATTCTGATTCTATTCCTTTTTTATTAGCTCGAATGACTTTTTTATTAGTGCGAATGCTTGCTATAAAAATAAATTAAATCCTAAAAAGGTTTTATTCTAGGAAATGGAATTTTACCGATTTAAACATTTTATTAGGACGTATTTTGTTTTGCCGTGTAAAATTCCCATTAAAATGTTTCCAATCTAACTCTGTTTTCCACTTTTTTCTGTGCAAAAAAGTCAATTGGATAAGCATTATTTTGTACGTGAATTTTCAGTATTTTATATTTATATATATTATACAAATATTTTATCAGTTTATTCCTACATCTGTTTTTATTTTCATGAAAATTTCGAAATTTCCAATCCGATAAGTAACTTCTTGAAAATATTTTTTTACATTTTGGTCGGCTGTCATTTTGTACAGCCATATTGGATTTTTAGCAACATTTTACCATTTCATTTTCATGCGACTCATTGGGCAAAAATTGAAGTCATTCGAGTAAGTAACAGATTGACGGAAATGAGAGAACATGTTTTTTGGTGTCCAGGGTTATTAGGTCGCCATTTTGTTTTGCTATCTTGGATTCATACCAGAATATTACCTGGTCATTCCTATGTAATTCAAGATGAAATAACATATTATTTTTCACGTTTTAGTGCATTTTGGGTCGTTTTTATTTTTTTATAAAGAATATTTGTTTTCTCGTTTCTAATGCAAAATAAAAACATTTAAAATGCCTTTAGCAAATACTCGTGCATTGTGATCTATTTTAGACATTTAAATTATTTTTAAAGTAGAACAGTCTGAGCACGCAAAAAGCTTTTCACTTTGATTTTTAAGTATGACAACAAAAATATAAAAGACAGATGGGTGCAAGGCGGGACGCTATTTTTAGGAGATTTACGCTCATTTTAGTAAACACTTTTTACGCTTTCGCATAATCCAAATAAACTTAAGAACGTGTTTAATTATAGAATTCTGTATATGTTTTTAATAACATATTGTTTATTGTGATTTCCATCACATTATTTTTTATTTGGTATTTGTAAATAAAATTAATTTTGATAATTACTTACTTTACACCGTGGCATGATTCATTTTTCATTCTCGGTGTGCTTATGTGAAATTGAGAGGCACGTGTTTTTATGCGTTTTAACTTGCTATACCTCACAAAAGTACGTTTTTATGGGGACAAAAATGAAATATCTTCAAGAGAAAACTGACTGTGGGAAATAATTGATTTCACATCTAATATCAGCCCTGGATTATCCGCACCTTATAATAATGTCATGTTTGTGATAGTTCGGAAACCGTCTTGAGGTAAAAATACGTCGCATCCGATATGTTTAAAATTGACCTGAAGATGGTTTTGTATGATGAGGTTGAAACGTCCTTTCGTAATATCATTACCAAACTCGGCATTTGGTTGTTTTAGGTGGTACAAAAAGACTTTACTTTTGAAAATATTTTATATCTGCTCCATAAAATAAAAGGCTATGAGGTAAAGTAAGTTAAACCGTAAAACCAACAGTATATACTAATGATATCATATAGAGAGTGTTCAAATTTAAATACCAAACTTTGACATCATCAACTAAATTATTTCAGTTTTTTTTTAATTTGCACTCCCTGTATATTTTTATTTATTTTTGTAGAGCATCAAAAATATACATTTTTTATTGAACACATAATATACTTATCCTCAATAGTTTTCGAAATATTTTAAAATTTCGGCAATTTGAGATAATTTAAAAAATGGTCAACTCGATCAAAATAGCCATTAGTAGCTGTCGCGAATAGACGAAAGAAATAGCCAAAGCAATTGATGTAGTATTTAAAGCACACCACACAGATCTAAAACATCGACGAAACGGGGAGGTATGTCAAAAGCAGGCCGTTTCCATGGATATACAGATTTGTAGCCAACCGCGAATGATCATTGCACTGTTTCCATAGTTGTATTGTATTATGAAATCTTGGCTTTGTTTCCTAGGAACAATTCGCCAGATTGCTCTCCGCCCGGGGCTTAGTCAGAGCTGGGGCAACCCTCATATATCACGAGATGACACTTTCTTTCAAGCTATCCCCTTACCCCTCCCACTCCCGCCACATAGCGGCCATTACGCTAATATTCTTTGTAGAACTGCGGCAGGCGAACTGGATAGAATGCAACACGTTGGACCACTTATGTTAATAACACAGAGGTCTGCCTTCGACGAAACGAACCGAAAGACTGGTTTCCATAGTTACTCACATTCTTTTCATAGACTCAGATTCGTGTGCCAAACTTTAAAAACCAAGTCAAATACTTGGTGTCCAATTTAAAAAATACAACTTTTAGTTGCCCTACTGTTTTGACGCATCCCGTATGAATAAAAATATTTTTAAAATATGCACAACTTACATCTGTATACCATAGCAGATACAGTTTATTTCTGAATTTTACCTATTCGGCGTAAATTTACTTTCTTCAATCGTTGTCTCACCCTACACAAATGAATCCGACAAGTATTCAGTAATAAAATGACAGTAACTTTAAACGCAATTTGATATATAAAAGTCGGGTTGCTGTTTTATGATCGGACGTCCTTTGGTGGTCGAATTATTCCATGATTAAAACTATGTTACAATCCAATAATAACGTAGACATTTCAAAATATTTCAAACTAATTACCTTTCAGAAAAAAAATGGAAAAGGTTACACACCCAAGAAAGCTACGATTTTTACGAGTATACAAATTAGTGATTTTTTAAATATTACTCCGGATGAAGTTTATTTAATGGCCAAGGTTGTTGTTGTATTTGGGATTGCAGGAGTTTATCAAATGTGTGAAATCAGCCAAGTAACATTAGATAATATTGAAGATTCGGGAACGTTATTAATTGTGAAACTTAAGTAAACAAAGAATGATGTAAACAGGAGATTTGTAGTTACTGAAGAATGTATACAATTTTACCGAATGTATATAGTCCTTCTTCCAGCAGCAGCAAAGGATCGCCGCCTGTTTTATGCATATCGCAATGGAAAATGTATCAACCAGGTTGTGGGTAAAAATCAATTTTATAAGGTACCTGAAACATTCATTTCGAAAATTGTCTGCTACACTTTTAGTTAAATCTGTGGGAGACTTGATGGCACTAAAGAAACATGGCGGTTGGAAGTCATCAACAGTCGCTGAAGGGTATGTTGATGAATCGGTAGCACACAGGACAGAAATAGCTAATAAAGTGTTTAGAACATGTGGCAGTGCTGAAATAACACCCGATTTGCGACCAGGTAGATCAACGGCAGCTGTGCCCATGGCAGAAAAAAATTTAATTTCAGCACAAGTAAATTCGACTGTTGTGCCGAATAGTTCAAGGAACATGTCATTTATGCACATTTAATAATTGTACTTTTGATATAAAAGAAATGTAACTTTTATATAATAAAATATTCTAAAATTAAATATCTACCGTTACTTATGTAAATATATATCCGGAAAAAAAGTTCTCATTTTGTCTCCGGGAAAAAAGTAATTCATAAAAAGTGATATTTTGTTACCTGTCAACAGTGGTTAAATGTCAAAAACTTTTTTCCCGTCACAAAAAAAAAATAATGTAATGAATTCTTTGCACAAGTTTATTGTTCATCGGTTGGGTTTAAACAAACATCTAAAATGTAGTTGAAAAAATAACTTCGAATTTTTTTAGTTGATTTTGTATTGATTCCTCCCTTCCTTCGTAATTAAATAATTTGGATTTTTTTCTAGTTCTGTGTGAGTGAGATGCTGATCAGTTTCTAAATCGTTTGCAATTCCTTTAGCAGAATTTCTTAAAATTCCGTTTTTCTATATTTTTTTAAAAAATGTTATTACAAATTGACAATCTAATCCTCCCTTTGTAGTAATTTAATTTTGATAATATATCGTATCAAATAATAATGCTGCAAACAGTGGCGGCTGGTGCATAAGCTGCAAAACACACCTAATTTCAACAGTCTAGATACCTAAGATCCCTAGAGATTTTTTCTTTAACGGCAACAAGAACACCGCAAGTTCGCGGCTTAAAAATCTCCAGCGTAGGCTCGTTCTACCAAGCTCGCGGGACTAATGCGTGCACAGCGAATGGTTTTTGAAAATGACACGTAGGATTGGTCGAGCTTCGCACGTTGGTTAATAAGGCGATTTAAGAATGATTTGCGGCTGCACGGCGTGGAGGCAGAACACAAGAGTTGCTTTGTTTATTTCGAATCATGCGCGCGACCGTATTTTGTTGAATCGTTCGTTCTATTGTTTCTATTATAGCATATATACGAATTCAATTACTTACAAACTCATAGTTTTAGTTCTTTGGCGTACAAGATTAAAATTATAGAACTTGGTCGGCCGACACCAATGGCGTATATAAGGGGGGTTTGTGGTTAATCCCCCCTCCCCCCCCCCCGAGCCACTTTTATTGAAGGTAAAATGATAAAAACAGTATAAAGCAGGGGTCTTTTTTCCAGATTCCGGGTAAAAGCCCCTAAGGCGGTTTTACCTACAGTTAAAATAAAGTTTTTTGGTTGTTGAAAATTTTCATCTCTCAACCCCCCCCCCCTCAGAAACGCCAGTTTAATGATGAGTTAATTATAAATGAAGTGATGACGTCTTTTTTGAAATCACTTAAAACAACCAAACACAGACATCAGTTATGGTTAATTCTGACCATCATCAATCCAAATTTTGGATAAAATTTATCAAGAAGTAGACAACAGGTTTAAAAACTTTGAAGGCCTAAACTTTCTTGAATTGTGTGATTTTAACGCGTTTAAGGGAAAACATTTTCCGGAAACCCAGTTAAAACGTTTGATGCGTCGTTATGGATAGTATTTTGATTTAGTTTTTTTACGTTCGGAACTAACTGTTATATATGAGACTAAAGACATCGAAAAAAAAATTCTGCAATTGAGTATTGGCTTGTTTGCAGATTTTTTTTTAACAAACGTATATTTAGAGGTAGTTAAGTTATGTGAGTTAGTATTGACGATTCGAGCTACTAGTCCCTCCGTAGAACATAGTTCCTGCTATTAAACGAATAAAGACCTTGTTGGCGAAAACAATCTTGTACAGACACTGTCGCAGCATCCGCGTTTCTACGACGAAATTTTAGACGGGTTAACAAAGAAAGATAGACGAACAAATAGGTAAGTTTTGAAAAAATGCTTCCTTTGTTCCAAATTTCACCGTACTCCCCTGCTAGCGCCCGCACTGGTGATTCAAATAAAGCCCTCAGGAGAGTGCCCAATTGTGATGTCACGATCTGTGTCCGATGCAAAATTTAAGGTTAGCCGATATAGGTTTTTAATCCATTTCAAGATAAGAATTAAATCTACGGTTTACGTATAAACAGGGGAGAAAAAGCTAACAAAAGCGTAGTTAAATTATGCCCCTCTAAGAAGCAAAAATGACATTTTGAAACGCTTGTCATCTAAGCAAGAAAACCTGACCGCGGTAGTTAACAAGACGACTCTCACACCTTCTTCATCTTATCTGCTAATTAAGAACTAAATATAAGAACGCCATAGCTCACATACGATCTCCCATATGGCTTGTTTAACACTAACAGAACGACTTTAGTAAATGCCTGCAATAAAAGTTACCCTCTAGGGAAGACGAGACGTGATGCTGCAACACGTTAAGAGATTTATCTTTATTTGGGGTCCATAAATCCGGTTGAGATTCCTTAAGCGCCAAGGCTTTACCTTATCCGTGGGTCCTAATCTTCGGCGACCTTCACCTAAACAAATTTGCTTTGCATATATGTAATTTAGGTGTTTGTGATAAGGACGATGTCAAGGTGACTGTCTTGTATGGTGGGTTTTTAGCGATGCACTTCTTGAGAACAGCTTAAACATTCTTTGCTTTGGTTTCGTTTTTAAAATATGTAATTCATACAGTGTCGGAGTGGATTGGTGATTAGTCAATTAATCGTTCAGACGCAACACAAAAAATAGCACTAAATAAATTAAATAAATACGAAATTGTAGTGGCGTATTCATGATTTAAGAAGAAAACTACTTTTAGGTTTTACGCCAGGAATTACATTAGAGATCTAAAATACTATAAAAATGTTTATAAAAAAAAATGAAACCAAATTCAAAAAAATGGACTAAAAATTGAAAAACAATATTTTATTCCACAATTTTACACCGTGAAGTCGGCGGCATATTAATAAAGACAGTAAGACCTTATACGCGTAGTCTTAGATATCGAAACACCGAATTGACTGAATATATTTCTGTGATTAAATAATTAAGAATAATAATAATTTTCCTGATATAATGGTGAACGCGTAGAATCGAGACGCGAGAGTAGAATATTAAAAAACTTCTTGCAATATATCTTGGCGCCAAAAACAGAGTGGCGCCATTCCGCCATTTTTAACATTTTTTTTTTAATATCCTTGCTATGGGACACCTCAGCAATATCCTGAATATCCCCTGAAAATTTCATCTAAATTCGTCAAACAATCGCGGAGTAATCGATGTACGAACAAAAAAAAAACAAAATGGCCTCCATTCCGCCGCGTTTTTTACATTTTTTAATATGCTTGCTATGGAACCACTTCAGCAATATTCTGAATGTCCATTGAAAATTTCATCGAAATTGGTCCAACCGTCGCGGAGTATATAAACATAAAAAAAAAACAAAATGACCGCCATTTTTAAAATTATTTTTAATATGCTTGCTAAGAGACCACTCCAACAATATCCTGACTATCCTCTGAAAATTTCATCCAAATTGGTCAAACTGATATCCTCCTTCTTTTTTAAAGTCGGTTAAAAATTATAATGAGGGTAGCATGTTAATAACGTTTTATTTATACGGATTGTATAAATTTTTCGAAAATGTCAATAAAATACTAGTTTTTGAGGTTGCACATTTTCATGAACACCCTGTATATATAAAATTATATAACGGGATAATAGCAAAAGAGATGCCTATTAGCTGCTTAAAGGGTCTTCAACCCGCGGCTCTCGGGCCGCATACAGTCTGCCGTCTATTTTCTTGCGGTCCCCAGAGGGTAAAGAAAATATTGTATCGCGCCGCGCTTGCGAATGACACTCCGAGGACGCTAGCACCATCTACTTAGAAGAGATCCACTCTGTGAACTCGTGATCACGACTACCCTTAAGGCCAATAGATGGCGTTGCAGTTCTATTGAATCTTTCTAATGATTCTAGAAGAGATTCAAAGGTACAAAGCTCTGTCTATATAGCCGGCATCACACGGCAGTGGCCAGTTCTAATTCCAAGAGCGAACGAAGCGATGCAAGCGAAAGAGTGCCAACTAGCAGAGAAGTTGCTAGTGTGCTTTGACGCGTGTAAGGCGGATAGTGAACTAGTTCCTCAATTTAGTGACCCCGACTGGCTGCGCGACTTTAGATTTCTCACGGACATCACGCTGCACCTCAATGACTTGAACACCAAACTACAAGGAAAAGATAGTCTCATCAACAACCTACCTGACACTGTGAAGGCATTTGAGTTTAAACTAGATTTATGGAAAAATCAGTTGTTGAAAAAACAGTTTACGCACTTTCCTAAACTGAAGAGTTGCGAATGTACAGATGTAGATAAATATGTCCCAAGCACTAGATTTACTCAAAAAAGAGTTCCAATCAAGGTTTTCTGACTTCAGAGATAATGAAAATTACATCAATCTCTTTGTCCGACCATTCAGTGTATCAGTTGAAGACATGCCAGAAAACTGTCAGATGGAGCTAATCGATTTGCAGTGTAATTCGGATCTGAAAGAGAAGTTCGACATGGATCTTCTTGATTTTTATTCAAAATATATCGATCAAAACTCATTTTCTGAAATCCGAAAACATGCCCGGAAAATGATGTATCTGTTGGGGAGCACATATGTGAGCGAGCAGCTGTTTTCTCGTATGCAGAATGTGAAGTCTAAAGCAAAGTCGAGAGTTACAGACGCACATCTGGAAGGAAGTTTGTGGGTTCCAACTATAAAAATAAAACCAAATATCGACACACTTGTCAAAAATAAGCAATGTCAAAAATCGAATTAATTGATTGAACTTTTTAACCAATAAAGATTATTACACTTTGAAATTATGTTTTTTATTTTATTGATATGGTGGTAAAGTGACGTGGACCATTGCGGTCCTTCGGACGATGTGACTTATACCTGTGTGTTTTTCTATATTATTATTAAAAAAAAACTGGTCAACGGATCCCAAATTAAAATATATGGGACCACCAGAGAACCGTCCTCTACAATATGGCGTTTGATTCATCATAATCGGCCAAGCCGTTTAGACAATACGCCCGAACAAACATTAAAACAAATACATACAGGTCGAATTGAGAACCTCCTCCTTTTTTGAAGTAGGTTAAAAGTAATTTTATCTATTTACCTTAAAATGTTAAACTCTAGTTTTTAGTTCTGGGTCCACTATGGGTACATCTTCAGCAAACTAAAAAATAAAAAACTAAGCGCAGTATACCCATTATGTTTTATTCATTGGCATTTCGTCAGAGATTGGCCATTCGGGTTAAATATCTGATATAAAACAGTGATATGCTGCTATTAGTTTTTTATATTTTAGTTTGCTGAAGGCGAGAGTAGACTTTCCCCCAAAACGTCCAAAAAAGTAGATTTTTTCAGTTTTGTTCCCCAGGTACCTTCACAGTGGACCCAGAATTAAAGGCTATAGATTAAAATTTTAAGGTAAATAGATAAATAATGTTTTTACGAAATGTATTTTTTTATGTATGTTAATTTTGAAATAAAAGACATTTATTATTATTATTATTATTATTATATTATTTTTAGTATTTTAATTCTCTATTATAATTCGTGGCGTAAAACCCAAAACAATTTAAATTACTAAATAAATAAGTTCACCAGATATTTTTTTCAATCACTTCAATTTGATCTGATATAAATATAATAATCAAGGATAAGCTTAGTTTATTAGGTTGTCCTATATCAAAAAAAGCCTTTAATAAGAATTAAAAAACAAAATTACACCTTTAAAAAAACTTTCAAATAACCTTAAAATAACCTATGGGATCTCCTTTATTACTTGTGGTAGCGAATATCTTTATCTTTAACATCCGCTCCACTAAAACCAAGCCTCGCATGGACAGGATAATCTCCTCACATCTCTGAACGACCTTAATCAACAATATCATAATATCAAGTTCACAATGGAAATTGTGAACTTGATATTATGAATGGAACGATTCCCTTTCTGTATGTGTTGAAGGACAAGTATAGAAAACCGATGCATACAAATGATACATAAATGGAAATTCCCATCACCATCCAGTACAAAAGAAATCGGGTATTGACTCACTAGCATTCAGAGCTATATCAATTTTTGATCAAGATTTTCTTACATCGGAAATATTAAAACTGACCAAGAGAATAGATATGGTACTGAAGATATTAAGCTTTCAATTAAAAAATATAATAATCCAGTTCCGCCAAAGGAGAAAGATAAGAAGCCACGGTTAGGTAGTGTTGTTCTTCTCTACATACATGGCACTACAGGCAAAATAGGACGATTACTTCGGCGGTCCAATATACGTATAATCTTTAATATACAGAAGAAACTTAAAAAGAAACTCACAGCTGAACAAAACACACTCTTGTAAAGGAAACCAATGGCAAGATTTTATAAAAGAAAAATTGCGAAATTTTTAAACTACAAAAAATATCACGTATTTGTCTACATCACCGTGGAAAGATCTTAACACAGGAATTTAAGCTTTCAGAACTAAACTTGTGCATTTTCATGTTTTATTATTTTTTTATTTCGAGTTAACAGTAATATAAAAAATAAACCTATATTTACTATAGAAGTAGATAAAAATTAAATATGCAATTTGTTGCGTTTTGAAGAATTAACACCGATGCAGCCATTTTTTTCAAGATCTTCGGCTTGTAACAACTTAACAGCTCAGAAGTCACTGCTTGAAAACCTGGTATTGATGTGCATTCTTGTCTTGCTACTAATGTAGTGGAGGAAGAAGGTGCTTCCAATTTTTGATTTGGCTGATTGTCTTGAAGAACGACAGCATCTGCCTGAAGAATTTGGTTTGCTATCTTTTTTATTCTCAATCGATACTTCAATGTATGATTCAGCATATAGTGGCCGAGAATCTCCTGAAACAGTGCCCAGTTTAGTTTTCAGGATTTGGAAAACATAGAAAGCTAGGAATATTACTAGGTATTTTCTTGAAGGTATTTATACCAACAGCACGTTCCTTTATGGTAGGAAAGAAATAACCATTGTTATCATGTATTTGCTGGTCGTAATGACTTATGTTTTATATAGTGATTAATATATCTTACTCCGTTTTTATTGGGATCACACACTACGAAATTTCTTAAAGAATGATCTTTTGTGTCTTGAATTTTTATCACCAGTATATCTCACCTTTCTTCGATGTCGCTTACAAGCAAGTTTCCCAGTTCTACTCTTCTGCAAGCTCCCGCGTTACCGAGAACTATTGCTACCTTATTTATCAAGTAACATTGGACTTTTTTGGCCCGAACCCAACATTTCTTCGTTTAATCAATTGTTAATATCGACTTATACCTACATTTTTACGAAGTTTTAAAGATAGCTTCAACATTCAAAACTTTCACCATAGCATGGACAGTACAAAACGAGAAGAAAATTGTGTGCCATAACTAATTGTAGTATAGAGATGAACTAGTAAACCTGTGGTACTAATTCAAGATGTCTGAACTAAATGGCGGCCTAATAAAATATTTAAATAATCAGTCTGAAAAACTACTAATTAGATTAATTTCAAATTTTGTGGAAGCATTAAGTGTGATATAGAGATTAGCTGGCTGGCCAAATAAAAAAAATTAACCTAGAACAATCTTCTTATTTCAATTGACCGTAAAATTGCGTTGTGTGTCAATGAAAGAGGGTATATGCGTCCCTAAATAGCTATGTACTGAACTAAATTGGTTCACACTTTACTATTCCTAATAAAAGGAAATATTCATAATCAGGGAAGTTCCGGGTAAAGGAAATTTACCGACTTTCTTGTATTAACATATCCGTAAACCCTGTTTTTTTTTTTGGAGTAGCAAAAAATATTTGACATCCGACAAATAGTTCATGTTGATTCTATAAGAAGGACCAAAAAAACTACTATAGAAATTCGTTTTGCCCTAAATAGAACCATCTATATTTTACAGCCTTTGGAAGTCCCAAATGGCCAATATCTCAAAAAACCTGAATCTAGATAACTAAGCATATACAGTAAAATTATAGACATTCCCTTATCGTTTACAAGACCAAGTTTTTTCTCAACGTACCGATAAATCTTCGCTTTGTTTCCTACAAGAGTTATGCAAACATAAAAATATTAATTAAGCCTATATTATTTCTAATGTCAACAAACATGTACATTGGCTGTCAACAGAGACATATTAGCAAACAACTTCTTCCATATAAAGAATGTTTGATATACGATAAATAAGTATATAAATCTACCCTTGTTGTTCTAGGTCATTTTGATTATATTCAATAAGTCACTGAATATTATCAACCTATTTCACACGCTTTTACACTAAAAAACAATTACGTTTAATAATAAATCAGTGAATTCCATAATGGTGAAAAAAAATGTTTAGCCGAGTATATACCTGCATATTTTTGTAATTTAGAACTTATTTATTATAGAAATAATAGGTAGTTATTCAGTACGTATTTATTTGTCCTGGGATAAAGGAGAACAATAGCAGCAACTTTCTATTTTTGTTTGTTGCCGTAAAACTATGTATGACCAATTAAAAATTGTTCCACCTATTGTGCGTTTCATATATTTTCAAATATTTTACATATTATGTTAGGTAACACACAACAATACTGAAAGTATGGGTAAAAAACTAGTCTATTCAGTTATAGTTCAAATAAATGCATTGTATACGGCGACACGGCCTTAAAGATGTGGAATATAAATTATAAATTTCTTGATTGTATAAATGTATAAAAAAAAATTGACTTCACCTACTTAGTTTTTTGAAATTTGGGAAATTAATAACTTGGTTCTTGAGACATACTCTATAATGGCCGGTTGCAGAAAGCTCAATTACAGTTTAGAATGTTTAAAGGAATGTCAAATTTGACAGCGGGTTTCTAGATTTCTGTAAGCAGCTTGTCAAATCCGAAAGCTCGGTTAAATATTCTAGACAGCAATTAACCGAGGGTGGCCTTTAAATTAATACAAAGTTTAGTTCATCGTTTAGAAAAGTTGTCCTCATTGGTTCTAGTATTTATTCCTGGGGTAGGGTTACTGTAGGTTTACATATTAACAAATTTTAGTTAACGCTATGTTGATAGTTATTGATATAATAATAGTTATTGTTATATTGATATTTTTTAATTGAACCTATTGTTATTTGATATATCGATAGACTTGTCCAAAATATAAGGTACTAAATGGCACCTTGCATTCCGCCCGCTTATTAGCAGAATTCAGTGGCGGTTTATTAATAGGAGCTGCAGCATTGGTCACAAATTTCAAAAAATAATAATTTTTATTCAGCTTTAACTTTTATCTGGCTAATTTTGTTCACTCCAGAAAAGCATATACAGGGTTATTCACGCAACCCGTTCATTAAAAGTTTTTGATGATGCCATTTAGATACAAATTTCAAATTTTGGGATTAAAGTAAGGTCAAGGGGTACTTCTTTTTGAAATATTTTCAACTTCCTGTCACTTCCGGTTTAACCGGAAGTTGGTATCAACTTGCTTATTTTAAATGGAACACGCTGTATTTTATGATATTTTTGGATTCTACGGAGAATTTTAATGCTATTTTATGTAGCATGTCCTATACCTAGGTTCAAACGTTCTTAAGATACTTGACCTTGAACCAAAAATGAGCCTTCGGGGTACCAAATTTTAAAATCTCATATTTTTGTAAGTTTTGAAGATATCATATTTTGCAGACGATCGGTAAATAATTTTAGGTTTCTATTTTTTTTATTGAATTTGTCTATTTTTATACAGGGTGTCCTAAATTCAGCGGCAAACATTCACATTTTCAAAGCCGCTAAAGTCCGTTTTTTTAAATGGGACACCCTATAACTTTATGCACTATCAAATGTAGAATTTAATTTTCTATCGAACTTTATTAAGGTTCCATATACCTATTCGTAACCATTTTTGAAATAATCAGGTTTTTATTAAACTATCAAGTTATAAAAAATGTAATAAATTGTTTACATTATTTTTAACCATATCTACTAAGTTCGAGACTGTTCTAAACTTGTTTTAGTGAACTTAAAAATTATAGCAATCTAACAATCAACAATAAATAAATAAAATAATAAAATTGAATTATAACAAATGTTCTATATGCTGTCCGTTCATTTGAAGACACATTTCAATTCTTCTTTGTACAGTTGCTGTGGCCCGTTGAATTTGTCCGTTTTCTAATTCGGCAAAAGCTGTTCGTATCCTGTCCAGTAAATCTTGTTGGTTATTTACTGGGGAAGCATAGACTTTACCTTTGATAAATCCCCATAAATAAAAGTCTAGGGGTGTTAAATCAGGCGATCGCGGGGGCCATCTCCAAGGGCCATTAGGACCAATCCAGCGATCTTCAAAAATTCGAGATAATTGGAGATAAACTGCAGCGGAATTATGTGCTGGTGCCCCATCTAATTGATACCAATAATTTTGCAGCTCACCAATAGGAATTTCTTCTATAAATTCAGAAACCGTCCCTCGTAGAATTTCCAAATACTTATCACTGTTTAAATTGTCTTCATAAATACAGTACCGCACCTGATCATTTAATACTATACCGAAAACATTGAAGCTAAACCTCTCTTGAGAACGCGTTTCGCGTAAAGCGTGCGGATTTTCTGCTGCCCAGAAATGTTCGTTTCTTCTATTTGTTATTCCCTCTCTAGAAAATTTCGCTTCATCAGTCGTAAATATTTTTGGAAGGAATTGAAATTTTATAACAGTCTCCATGAATATAAAATAGATTGAGAATATCAGCGTTTGAGTATTCTTCCATTTCGATTTAGAAGATTTAGTTTATCACTGACAGCTTTCGATAAATAACGCATACTAATCATCTGTCATATACCCAATTATTTCGAAAATGGTTACGAATAGGTATAGGGAACCTTAATACAGTTCGGTAGAAAATAGAACTCTACATTTGATAGTGCATAAAGTTATAGGGTGTCCCATTTAAAAAAACGGACTTTAGCGGCTTTGAAAATGTGAATGTTTGCCGCTGAATTTAGGACACCCTGTATAAAAATGGAAAAATTCAATGAAAAAAATAGAAACCTAAGATTATTTACCGATCGTCTGCAAAATATGAAGATTATATCTTCAAAACTTACAAAAATATGAGATTTTAAAATTTGGTACCCCGAAGGATCATTTTCGGTTCAAGGTCAAATATCTTAAGAACGCTTGAACCTGGGTATAGGACATGCTACATAAAATAGCATTAAAATTCTCCGTAGAATCCAAAAATATCATAAAATACAGGGTGTTCCATTTAAAATAAGCAAGTTGATACCAAGTTCCGGTTAAACCGGACGTGACAGGAAGTTGAAAATATTAAAAAAAAAGAAGTACCCCTTGACCTTACCTTAATCCCAAAATTTGAAATTTTTATCTAAATGGCATCATCAAAACTTTTAATGAACGGGTTGCGTGAATAACCCTGTATATCGACGTTCCCTCATATATATTCGTCTTTTGACGTCATGCAGTAGTTCCCGCACTGCGAAGTGACGTTTTCATTCTTGTCCATCCAATAATAGCTTGTGGTTTGCGTTGTGACCTTCAAGCGACCAATAAACTACAAGCTTTATATCAAATCTGCAAAGATATTTATCGGCAATGTTTCGTATTAATCCGCTATGTAACTGTTGGTTTGCCTAATATTTCTATTTACTTTTAAGAGTGTTTTTGCATAGTCGCCTCGTTGGGGCTTAAAAAGATTGGATTTTCGACTTAAATCGTAGCACTGTCAATGTCTAAAATCACGAGTCGCCACTGGGGCAGATGTATGTTACGTGGGTGTTTGAAGTATAGAAGAGTATACACAAATTTCGTTGAATTTTTAGTATGAGCCTCGTGATTCAGTGGCAGGGTTATCCTTGACTTTATAAACCAGAAAATGTACCCTTTTTTGACACCATTTTGAAGGGTTATCGTAAATTAGACATTTTTAAATATAATTAACCGTGGAAGAGTAAATTTTTTTTTCAATAAAAAATCACTAAAAGCCTAGTTTTATTCTTCCACTACAGGCAAGATTTTTGCCGTCGTTTTTACGGAAGTTTTACGCTTGCATGCTGCTATTAATTCTTAAAATATGTAGTTTTCACTAATCTTTATTATACTAAATGTTATTTTTTATAAACTCTTTCTATTTTACTGAACGATTTTCACCCATCTTTTGAAAAATGACAAGCGATTGGTCTGATGATATGTCGCCCACTGTGTGCCAACGTTGCCAGTCCCGTTACTGATTTTCTAATACATATATTTTTGTTTTTTTTTTAACAAAACTTACAATGTATAAGTGTTGTGGAGTTTTTGGGGTTGCCAAATAAAAATACCAAATCGGTTTCCATGTAATTGCTGCCTTATATGTTTTTCTCAAAAATCGACCACTTTTTTCTGTCATAGCGACGAACGAAAATGCAAGAGAACCTCGCAACATTTTCTTGCTGGTTGAGTATCTTCTTTCCAAATTTTTTTTAATTGCAATCATATTTGAGTAATGTCATGAAAAGTGAGACACACTGTATAGTGGAGGCCTGGATATTGTTTGAACTTAAATACATATTATGGCCTTATTTGTCGACTTTTTTTAAACTGCACATTATTGCCTGGTATCAAATTATTTGCAAAACATTTGTCTTTTTGTTTTTGTTCTACTCCAAGGTGCATCTTTTTTGAACATTCTGTTTTTTTTGTTCATCTCGATAGCTTCGTTTATGACGAAGATACGAGGTTTTAGAGAAAAGATTTTCAAAAACGACTTTTTATTATAATTCGGAATAACAAACGTAACCAACAAACAATTAAAGTTTAAACGTAAAAAAAGTAAAAATGTATTAATTATTATTATCGTGTGTTTCCACCGCGAGCTTATATAACAGCCTCCACTCTTCTTGGCATACTCAATGGGATTAAGGTCGGCGTTGTGAGTTGGCCATTCCATCCACTGTATACTCTAGTATTCCTGTACTATTCGTGCTATATGGTATGGTGTTACCATGCATGAAGATAAAGTGTTCTTCTATCAAGACTCTGTGAGGGACAACATACTCTTCCAGAATCTCGTACACGTGTCTTTCGGCATTAAGTATACCCGTTCGAATTATGTATAGCTGGGTGCATGTTTCTGCTGAAATGTCATCCCATACCATGACAGAACCGTCTTGAAAACTCTCGACCATCTGTTCGGCCTTCTTCGCACCGTTTTTTCGCTGATATTAACATTCCTTACATACTGCAATTCACTACGGATTCGTACAACAGCGGTAGAAAGTCGATCACATAGAGATGAACTGATGATGTACCAATTACCACGATATGTGGTGCTTCTGTATCCAAAATTGAGAGTAGACACGTTGCACTATACTTCTCGAACATCCATATCTTCTTGCCACATACGTTTGGTTTCTCCCGTCTTGTAATAAAGCCACAATGGGAGCCACAACTTCTGGGCTCAAAACCATTTTTGCCAAAATGTATGACAAGACAGCCAAATTAATAATGACAATTCAATATTATTGCTTATGTCAATTATTGGCCTACCATGATTTTCATAGCTGCCTCATTCAAATTAAATGTATGACGTACAAATACCAAATTTGATACTTTTGCATAGTATTCGTTAAAATTGTGTATCTCCGACAAAAATAGAGTTATCGAGGTGAACCAAAAACCAAATGTTCGAAAAAATGCATCTTGGTGCAAAATAAATTTGCAAACTTTTTGCACTGCGAGATAGTTCTAAAGGGTTCTTAAAATATAGAATGAAAAAACTCATTTTTGATTCTCCTAGTATCCTCTTTGATGAAAGAAGTTTCAAAAACTAGAATATCATACCTGTATTTTGCCAAAAAAACAATAAAATTGGCACAAATAGAAAAAAATTATTAGTTACTAGTAAAATATCTTGGCAAAGAACTAAAATATAAAAAAGGCTTAAAAATAAAAAGATTATTTGCGAAAAAAGACGATTATTTGCGACACCCAGTATATTGTGCAAGTTTACAAACAACGGTCTAAACCCATCATTATTGTAGCTTACTGACGGTTCGAAAATGTCTTTTTATATTTTTCATTACAATTAAGAACCGGAAAAGCGTCATTGCCAGAAAAGCTCTCTGGCGGACCCGACACTTTGATTTTCTAATTCTAGGTTTAGTCGTGATTTCTAAATAGATTAGGCGGGTTCTATTTTTTAAAATAAGGTAACTATTAACTAATAATAAATGCGTCTTGTGCGGTGAAACTCGTACAGAAAAGCCACAAGAAAAGAATGAGCGAGAGGTTTATTTGCAACAAATGTGTCGAAAGATCTGGGATTCGTTATGTTGTAGAAGCTGAAAATATTCATGTGAGTAATGTACTTAGTCCAAAAGTGTATCAAAATATTCATAGAAATTGAAGGTCCTAATATCGATTAAGTTTTGTGGTATTAGTTTAGTCAATATAGTTCAATACCTATACAGTGTGGCCCAAATTGGGTATATATGTATGGGTATGTTGGAAATTACAAGAGATAGAAAATTGGTTAAATAGAGAAGCGGGGAAAGTTGTAGGGAATTCAATTGCTAATTCAATGCCGCTTTGAGAATGATTCTATCTTTTTGAGATACCATCATCAAATTCTTTTTTTATGGCAACTATTTTGTTTTTTCGCTTAATTAAACAGAACATTTTTCTCTTTGTTATGATGTAGAACACTTTTTTATGTCATGATTTAAGAATAGGAAACGGCTGTGTGCACGTAGAGGTAAAATGGGAATGTAGACACTTTTGTAATGCATTTTTTTAGTTAATATAAAAACGTAGCAGTGCGCTTTCGGCTTTCGCCATCATCAGTGCCACCTGAAAGCAAGGAAATCATTTTCTTTAAGTAGCAAGGATTAAAATTTTATCTATTAAATATTTTAAGGAAAAAAGAAACAAATTTTATAAAATGCAAATGAATATTGAGGAGATAATTAGATAAATTATTTGTATAATTAAGTGATGAAGATAAAAACAGATTGCTAAAAGAGCTGAGTGATCTAGTTAATGAAAATTATGAAAATTTGCAACATAATTGGAAACTAAAACAATTGTATAGCTCTTTGGGTAAGAAATGTGATGGCGAAAGCCGAAAGCGCTCTGCTACGTTTTTAATTGTGTTTACATTCCCAAATAACAAAATGATCATCATAAGAATTTTCGACTAACTAGTCATCCTCAATGCTACCTACCCTACAAATAAGTACATCGAATAATAAAGACCTTCAATTATAATTCATTAGTAAAAGTAACTATAACTGTTCAAAAAGTCGTAATAATACTGAAATCTTTATGTATAATAGACAAGTTATTAAAATCTGACAAAATTCACCTAATGCGTTTGACCCAAACAGGAATATAAAATAAATTGTAAACTAATGAAAAACTAATAGAAAATGACTACAGATCTAATTGGAAACCACGTCATAGCGAGGACACTGTTCAAAGATAAGCAATTAAAGACTGACTTGGTAATTTTGATTAAAGGGCCTGTCAACTAATAATAAATAAGTAAATAAAAAAATAGAAATAAATTATTGAAAAGTTACAGTGACTAACAAATGTAATGTCAATAAACTACACCAACTGTGAAAAGCAGCATAAATGTTTAGATAAAATACAAAAAAGACTAATAGATGCCTTTTACTGTTTAATCAAATTGGCAACACTGGCGACTGGTTGGTCTAAACTAAAATAAAAAAACAAAGGCCCTTAAGTTAAAAACAAATGCGCTGTTATTAAATATGTGTTACAATTTAATGTATGTTTAAATAAAATTATTAAAGGACAATGCAATACTTTGAAAGAATATTGGCTAGTAAATTGTAATCAAAATGACCTGAAAATCACTAACATAGATGCGTAGTGATGTGTAAAGTTAACTGACCTTCCGTACAAGAACAACCTGTAGACAGTAACTATAATTAAATATAAGTAATAGAAATATTTAAAATAAAAAAGAGGCGGGGTTAAGTAATCTTTGTAAAAACTGACTATATTTTCTGCTCTAAAAAGGATATAACATTACCTATGACCTAATATTAGCGAAGAAAGACTCGATGCTTTTTCTATATTTATACCTAAATAGTACCTACTTGTCTCCAAGAATTGGGCTGTAATGAAGTTATTAATCAATTTCCAAACGAAAAATATAGAAGAAATTTGATCATTATTTAAACCTACTGATATCTTTTGTTTCATTATTTGATTTCTAAGAGACCTTTAAACTTTAAACCATAATACAATATATCCGCTGGTAGAGGTGACAAGAGGACAAAACAACTAAAAAATAATTTTTGAAAGAAGACCTCTCGTATTAAAAGCTCCCGTTTATTAAAAATATTTGAATCTCATTTCAAGTTTTCTATTTTTTTTACGAGGCACTTTAAAAATACCAAAATATGAAATACTGTCAAGAGTGAAACGGTCTTATTTTTTATTTTAAGAAAAAATGTTATATAAAGAGATTATTTTAAATTCAAAACATATATTTATCCAAAATATTAGTTAAACGCTTAAAAAAAATTCGTAATTCTCATAATTTTACATATTTACCTTTAATGCCCTATTTGATTAATATTTATTTCTTTGTTTATTTATTTATTGAACTATAATTACAAATGAAACAAGTAATATGTCAGGTTGTCCTTGAAGACTTTGGGGTGTCTCTGTTAGTCGTGTGCGTGACCTTAGGTGTCTAGTAGTACACACTTATTTTCGTTCCTATTTTACTATTATTATAACTTTGACGGCTATTTTTGATTAACAAACTTACGACATATCCGGTTACGGATATATATCCTATATATATTTATCTGTAAAAATATCAAACTCAAATTAAAAAAAAAATTAGCCATTTAAAAGTTAGGAATATTAGACGTTTTTGGACAGCTGCAAAAATATTTCTCCAAAATTATTTTTTTTTGACAGATGTAAAAAAAAATGAAGTAAATGATGTAAAAGTTACATGGAACTGTGAAAACCGTATATAAAAATTTAAAGGAGTCACTAGGTAAACCCATTTTTTAATAGCTACTAATATATTTGTTGTAATCAAAAATGATAAACCGTGAAAAAAAACTAAATTTTCTAAATTTATTATCAATATCAATAAGAAATTATATATTTCTGCTATTATACATAAATTTATTATCCAAATCTCTTCAATCTATATTCCATACCAAAATAATTCACTAGAAAAAAAATACAGCTTTTAAACTAGAGTATTATCCTTCAAATTGTAGCTACCTACCTACTTAGAAACATTCAAATTTTATACTGCCAATTTTAAAAATACCCAAGAAATCCTTTTTGAGTCTCTAAAATTAAATAATTTTTACTTAAATATTTATTCGATTACACTTCTGACAGCGACGAAAGTCGAGGATGAGTGGATGTTTTGAAATTATTGATCATCTCAAAGAAACCTAGAAATTGTGCCGAAAAGCGTACACTTTTTCCTTTAAATCGAATTTTCACCTATTTCCCCAGTAGCTAGAAGAAAATATTCTATCCTTCTGTCAGGAAATAATTCCGATTACTGTTTACTTGTGAGCCCCACAGTGAGGTTAAATTTGGACTTTAAAGTGTCAACTTTGAAAAATCGCAGTAGTTTAACCGTGTAAGCTAAAATTTTGAAATTTGGTCACTATCTACCTACTAGTATCTAGTTTCTTAAAAAAATACTGCACGCCCTAGGTATATTAGCTTTCTTGTAATACAGGGTAATGTGGAAAAATGTACCCATGTTTGAGAAACTTTACAAATTTTATCTAGTATTTGCACCCCCTGTACATACTCAGAATCCTTCACAGATATTCCATTGTGTGTATATTTTTGAGCACAAGACGCCTGCTTTTTTCTATAGGAAACAAAATGTATCAAAAAAAAATTTCGACCATCAGATGCATTCAGATTTTTGTTCTCCTCTATATTTCCAATAAAAAATGTATCTCGCAAAATTTCGCTAGGACGCACCCATTTCGAGCTATAAACGCCCCAAAACACCCTTTTTATCGAACGAAAAAAAATCGTAAAACCACGAAACGGGTTCGAAGCTCAACCAAAAACAATATATACATCGAAGTTGACTTTTTTGGTCGACTTTGCGGTACTACATCTCCGGTACCAAATGTGGTACAGAAAAATCTGCAAACGAATCGTGTAGACTAACTAACTAGATTTAGACTTAAACTCCTTGATAGTAGTGATTCTACTTTAACTGTAAGTGACACTATTATTAACTTATTGCACTGAGCATTTTAAATCTTACAAAAACAAGGTATCGGACTAGAAAGGTTTCTGATTATTTGTGTAGCCCAGGGTGTAACCGAATAATGTATATACTTATATATGTATAATAATTATTCCGTAATAAAAAGCGCCGGTAGGATTTAGAATTATGAGGTGGAATATGGACAGTCTTACCTTGTCACAAAAGATGAAATCAGTCATTTGTTTCATAAACTTACAGTTAGGATTGCTTTAGCTATAATAATTAAAAGAGAGTAACCTGTTTTGTCCTATGTATGATGGATTATTTAGTGTTAGAACCACTGAATGAAGGATATATAGTTTCTTTTTTTTTCTCTCTTTATTACCTATGTTGATTTAATTGCTCTTACAGGGTATATTTAGGTGCTTAAACAGAAGTTATTTATTTGTTTTTTACTTACAGGAAAATATTTTTCTCTTGTTTAAAAATAGTACCTTTCTTTAATAGGTTTTAGTTATTTGTTCAGTGAAGTACTTCATGGGAGTGCTTATTACTTTACAAATGTGTTTTACTTTAAATATATAAATACTCTCACTTCGATTTATGTAGTTAGTTTGAAATTAAGATACTGTAATAGTTAATTTGATATTAACATAATGTACTACTTTATATTACTTTCTTTGTGTTTTTCCAAAATTTCTAGGCAGGTAGACGCCTGTGCTTTTTGTTCTGTCTTTATCAAACCCAATATCTTTACTTCTCCCTACTTTAATATTTTGTTAACTTGTCTATTATATTTCTTTATTCTTTTTTTTGTTTCTTCTTCAAGCTTTATTTGTCTTTTCTATCTGTCCTTCCTCCAGTCCTCCACTTCTTGTTCTGCCTATATCCAGTTGAATTTGTCTACTGTCGTGTTCTGTCTACTATCTCTTCCTTTATTGCATTCTTCTATCTTCCTTCTATCTCTTTGACCTCTAGCTCTTTTTATTCATTTCATAGCAGCTAAAACTATCATGACTTTTGACATATCACATATAAATGCTCGTTCACTCGTTCCACATTTTGACGACTTTAAACATTTTTTCTCTGATAAAGATTTTAACATCATAGGTATCTCAGAGAGTTGGTTAACCACTGATTTTTCGAGTGAAAATATACTCTTACCTAACTATAGTTTGGAGCGGAATGATCGGATAGGACGTCGGGGTGGGGGCGTGGCGGTTTATATTAGGGACAACTTAAAATATAACGTTACACTTTCTGAAAGTTATGAATTTTTGGAAAGCATGTGGTTGAAGGTACATTTAAAAAAACAAATTTTTATAATCGGTGTTATTTATAGACCTCCTAATTCTGACCCTGACTCCTTTATAAATCAACTTGAGGACACTGTAGCAAATATTTTCTCATGTTACGATAACATATTTTGCATTGGGGACTTTAATATTAATTGCCTGGACTTAGACCATAATTTAACAAGACGACTTTTATCTACTGTGGAACCCTTTAATCTAACGCAGATTATAACGGAGCCTACTAGGGTAACGGATTCCGGGGGATCTCTTATTGATTTAATTTTCACAAATTCTGATCAGATACTTCATACGGAAGTTGCTGATTGTCAATTTTCTGATCATTCTTTGATTTTTTGCAAAGTTAATATCATTTCAAACCCTGAAAAACCTGTCAAAATTTTATATAGACCATTAAAAAATATCGACTTAGACAATTTTCAGCACGATTTAGAAAACATTCCATTTAATTCCATTTTTGAGATGCAAAATATAGATGATAAAATAGACTTTTTAAACTCAAATCTTATCGCACTTTATAATCATCATGCCCCTATTAAAGAATTCACTAGACGGAAAAAACCTTACCAGCCATGGATTACGGATAATATTAAACGTCTTCAAAAATTGAGGGATAAGGCACTGCGTGATTTTAAAAAAAATAATTCACCTCAAAAATGGAGTTACTATAAGCAAATACGAAACTTTACAACTTCGGCAATAAGAATGGAAAGAAAAGTATACTATAGACATAAGTTTCAGAATAGCACAGTAAAAGAAAAATGTTTAGAACTTAACCAATTGCGGCCATCAAAGGTAAAAAAAATCAATAACTCATATGAAGACCCAAATGTCTTTAATTCGTTCTTTATAAACTCGACCAAAACTAATACCACTCCTAACATCAATCTAATTAATTTTTATTCAAATAATTTTAAAACTCCCGAGGGCATTCCTTTGACATTTGTGACCGTCGATAACCAATACATTTTACATATTATTAAAAAAATCAAAACCAAAGCATTCGGTTCAGACCAACTTAATATAACTTTAATCTTGTTGTGTTGTCCTCATATTACTCAATATATTACACACATTGTAAATGAGTGCATCGAGCAGTGCTATTATCCTAAAGTATGGAAAGAAGCTATTGTTACACCACTTCCCAAAGTTGATAATCCCAAAGATTTAAGTCAATTCCGTTCTATTAGTATACTTCCTACATTTTCAAAGATCCTAGAAAGAATTTTACAAACTCAAATACAAACTTTTCTTAACACTTATAATATACTACCACCAAAACAATCCGGATTTCGTCCTAACTTTAGCTGTGCTACGGCTATGGCTGATGTTACAGATCAAATTTTTCACGCTCGAGATGATAGTAAAATTACAGCTCTGATTTTATTAGATTTTACTAAAGCATTTGACTTTTTAAATCATGACATTTTAATTTCCATGTTACATTATATAGGTTTTTCAGAAAAAGCTTCAAATATTATTAAGTCGTTTCTTTCAAACAGGTCACAACAGGTAAAAATTGGACACTCAGTTTCAGACTCTCTTAATGTTGTTACGGGAGTACCTCAGGGGAGCATACTGGGCCCACTATTATTTAGTATATATACCAGCAATTTTCATACTTGTCTAAAATTTTGCAATTACCATCTATATGCAGATGACACCCAATTATTCTACTCTTTTAATTCTCTAAATTATATTAGAGTAAACGATAATATTAACTCAGATTTAAACTCAATCTTCAAATTATCATCTGATCATATGTTAAAATTAAACCCCAATAAATCACTGTTTTTGCTATTTGGTAATCAAAATATTTTAAATCAAATCGAAAATTTAATTGATATAAAAATTGATAATAAAAGTATACCTATGGTTCAAAAGGCCAAGAGTCTAGGCCTAATCCTTGACCCTCAGCTTCGTTTCAAACATCATGTTTCTTTTATACTTCAAAAAGCTTATTACGCTCTGAAATCTATATATCCACATAGGCACTACCTGGATCAAAGTATTAAAAAAGAGCTATGTGACTCACTCGTTTTGTCGCACTTCAATCACTGTGACAGCGTCTATGGACCATGTCTGGATAGTATTGACTCCCGCAGAATTCAAAAAGTTCAAAACTGTTGCATCCGCTTCATATTTGGGATTAGACGTAGACACAGAGTATCTCATAAATTCAAAGACTTATTATGGCTTAATATGAACAATAGGCGAACATTACATTCTTCCTGTTTTTATTATAAAATTTTGAAATATCGTTCTCCCCCATATTTATATAACAAAATAACATTTCGAACTGATGTATATAATTTAAATTTGCGTAGAAAAACTTTAACCATTCCCAGACATAAAACTACATATTTTAAGAGATGTTTTTCGTATAATATTGTCAAATCTATGAATACGCTCTCGGGAAATCTACTTCAATGTACATTGTCTTGTAAATCTTTTAGAAAGGAATACTTTAACCAACTCTTTGCCTCCCAATAAGCAAATTAATTATGCTTTATTAAATGCTGCTACATCTCTTTCCTTCTTTCTTTCTTTTTTCCTGCCCTTCTTTCTCTCTCTGCCCCCCCCCCCTTACCCCGTTTACCTTTACTTTTGTGCATGTCTTTCTTTTCAAACTCACAGCGCGTCTACTAGAATATATATATATATATATATATATATATATATATATATATATATATATATATATATGTATTAATATTTAAGATTGCCTCAATTTTCAAAGATATAATTAGAATATTAATTATTCTTATATATACGGCGGCCGCATTGAGAAGAACAGATTCTGCTTCTACAGCAGAAATCTGAAATGCTGGCCTTTATTTGCTATATTTATATTGCTGTGTAATATGAACCTTTATACTGTAATTGTAATTTATGGCAAATAATAAACGTTTTTATTATTATTATTATTATTATTATTATCTACATCTCCTCTAAAAACACATGTCAAATTAATCTCCCTACATTTAATAGTTTCCGAAATATACTCACCGAAAGGTCGAAAAACACGGTTTTCTGAAATGAGACGACCCACAAGTTTTCATCCTTGAGTGTAAGAGCCATAGTAACAAACGGGCTTCGCGGCCGCTTGTTAACAAAGTCAAGTCATATTCTGCACATTTTTTCTATTGCCGGTGCAAAAAGCTAAGCACTACGGGATTATTGAATTTTTCTGAACATTCCAGCTCATACCTAATTTGAATTTCACCTATCAATTAAATCTGAAATATTTTTTCATATATCGTTTGGCCCAAAAATGAAAATTAATAGTAATTTACTCTCGATAATATTTCACATTTTTGTATTTTCTATCCACCCCGTATAACAAAATTGAAATTTTCCAACGGAAACCGTATTTTTTTTTTACAATTTCTTTTAAAAATGATTTTTTTCGAAAAACGATATTGATAATTGATATTCGTTGTGTCTTTTTGTTACTTCTATATATCCCCGGACATATTGTATAGATATATGAAATATATAAATATTTTTTTAAACATTTCCAACTGATCCTAAAATGGTACCCTTCTAGAAGAAAATGTTTACAACGGATCCGAGCTATTATAAGTTCATCATCATTGTCATCTTACCTGAACCAATCTAGTCACGTGTCGAAAAAATCTATCAACCAAAACCACTAAAACCAGAACCTGTCATTAAACAAAAAGGACTGAAATCCGGATTCGGTCAAGGACCTATTATAATTCCTATTAGACGATGAAACAAATGGAAAATAAAAAAACCCTAAATGGATCCCAACTTAGCTGTCTCCCTGTAGATTTTTTGAATTTTAATTTTCAAAAGGCACTATAGTCTTTGGTCCGGCTGTGAAGATACGCTTCTTCTATAAAAAGGTATTTATGTGCAGGACATCGCTTATATTTTGAATGGATTCTTTAAGATTTGTTTTAAGAGATAGAAAGAAATGAAATACAAATAACTTAGGCTTCTTTTTAAACCGCCGGTGTGTGCTAAAAAAATCAGTTACCATCGCTAAGTAAAAATATAAGCATAAAAGAGAATATGTTTTCCTGCATTCAAGAATATAAATACTTATGTATAACATTTTTAACATCATGATCCATGTTTCTCAGGAATATAAAAAAAAACAATGCAAGGTAAGATAGCTAAAAGAAGTTTATCTATTCAATATATAAGAAATATTAAGTGGCAATTGAATAGACCCTGAAATTAAAATATTTCGTATCTAATCTGAGATTGTACCCAAATAATTTTGAACTTAAACTTAGAGAATGTCGCGCCATCTGTGAAACGAAGATCGAAACGACAACTTTTCGATTTAGCCACTGATCGTAATGTGACCATTCGATTTAAATAGGATTCGACCTCAAGTTTAAATTAAAGCTTCGAAAAGTTAGTATATGTTCTCCGAGTTATATATTACATCTCCGGTATGGTCTAGTGGCTAGGATACCTGGCTCTCACCCAGGAGGCTCGGGTTCGATTCCCGGTACCGGAATATACTTTTTTTATTAATTTTTTTTTAAAGTTTAAATAGCTTAAATGCCAATCGAAAAAAATGCTTTCTCCATTTTCTGTATTATATTTATTTTATAACTATTTTAATAAAATTATAATGTTTTTATAAAATATTTGAAAATAATAATTTTCCTTGTTACCGGTCATTTTCACTTTTATGATAAAAATAATCAGTTTTTATGTATCTATATATATATATATATATATATATATATATATATATATATATATATATATATATATATATATATATATATATATATATATATATATATATATATATATATATATATATATATATATATATATATATATATATATATATATATATATATATATATATATATATATATATATATATATATTTGAAAAACAAATTTCTGGTAATTAGGTTCATAAAAGGAATAAAACAAAATTATTTCATATACTTGTTTTTTTCTTTTCGAGTTTTTTTATTAAGACGTTTCGGTTATTATTTAGCCTTTTTCAGTGATCTTGTGTACCCTACCAAATAAATAAAAATATGAACAAGTGGTAAGAATCATGAACTAACATTATTTGAAATATGATATTAATAACTACAAAGAGGAAATATACACATTTTTTTTTAATTACTTACCCAAGGCAGAAATCATTTCACGTCAAATTACAAATTTTTAGTAAAAAAAAATATAAAACGGAATACATTGCTTAGACACAAACAGCAAACAACATCACACCCTCCATGTAGGTTAAAATTAATTTTGTAGAATGATTATTCGTTCCATACAAAATTAATTTTAACTTCCCTCCTACAGGTTTCTACTACGTACAAATAAACCAGTCCAATGGCGTATATAGACATTGCTTCTGGGGGCGCACTGTGGGCCAGAAACCTCTTGAAATGTGGAAAAAGTGTTAAGTTAGGCTTTATGCATTTTTTTTGTGATGAAACGCTTAAAAAACCTTAGTTTAGCATTTTGTAAAACATATTTGAAGCTAGTTTAGAATTTGTACAACGGTGTCATACACCGTGTGCGAAAATAATGACACAATAAGAAAAACTGTTTTATTTTTAACTTTAAACAAAAAAAACTTAATCTCGGCATACCCTGGAAAGTCTAGAAGTGTAAAAAATATTACAGATGTAAAGTACAGGGTTATGAGAAATAAATTTGTATGGTGAGACTGAAAAAAAAATAACTCTAACACATTTATTCAGAATCACTGTCACTTGAAGAATCCAATGACGCATTTGGACAAGATGCTTCCAAGAGGCTCAGCGCTTCAGGAGCAAAACTTTTTTTTGGTGTTGTGGGTTTTCTTCGCAAACTCGTTATAACTGGATCGGATGAAACACACAAATTATTATAAACATCCATATTTGTGGAAATCCTGTTACATTTCCTAGAGTTATGTTCCCTGTACCTCCGATATTCTTTGTTGCGGGCTTCTTGGGCCTCCTCGGAAAATTGGCCAATGGGCACTGGTAAAGCGTTTATAATTTCATGGCTATGTAACAGAATTTTGTGTACGCTCACAGGCATTCGATACCAAGGGTATAGGGAGAGAAAAAGCTTAGCAGTATCCAAAGTGTAGGCTTTAAATACCTCTAATTTAATGTATAACCCACTAGCGATTACCTGGAGGATAATATAAAATCTATATATTAAGTATTTATCGACCCCAGTTATGCGTGAAGATATCAAGTGGTTTTGGAAAAAAGCTCTAGCGCTATTGCCGTCATTGGATGTTCCAGCCCCTTGTTTCGGTTGATCTACGATTATTCCAATTTGAGATTTAAATTCATCTTGAATTCGACGCTTTTGAATTTTAGTTACTTCCTTGGCTTCATCACCACGGGCTTGCCATTTTTCTAGTGGTAGTCGATAACTCAGTTTTAAAAGAAACTCTAAAACTATCTAAAAAAAAAATCAAAAGTCAGACATTTTATCCAAAATAGTGATTGTTGTATCTGGGCGATCTAGGGTGTGTGGTGTAGTAAAAGTACTAGCTAGGTCCAACTAATAGCCTATCATATTTTGACCATTATACCTATTATAAAATAATATACAGGGGTGCACCATTAAAAAAAAAGATTTGCAAATAATAATACCACCAATATTAATTAGCCTTTTTCAGTGATCGGAGAATTTTAATGTTCAAAATATGATGGATTACCCTCCTGTACCTACAATAAAATATAAAATTCACAAACCTTATCCAAGCGTGGAGCGAGGATATTCCGTAAAGTAGATAGTCGTCGACTATAGGTTTTTGTAAAACTTTTTCCAAGTTATTCATCTCAACCGGAGATGCTCCGCACAGGTAGCATTTTTGTGAGGACGTGTCAGTTATGGAACTAATCATTTTCATATCCAGCATGGTCATATACAAGTTATGTTTTATAAATAACACTTTTGAGAACTTGGTGGTAAATTGGGTTTCCAATAATGCCTTTATTTGATCTTGAACTGCTTTGGTCTCATTTATGCTGTTTTCCTTCGTTTCTTTTAAAAACTGCATTTTTAGTGGTCGACATAGTTTGGTTGACGAAGGCGTTGGATTGTTCCACAACATTACTTTTTGATTTTTTTTGTTTTTTGTATAAAGCTGAATAGGTACCACACAAGTAAGAAGTAGGTTAGAATCGGTGAATCTGTTATCGGAAAAGGCCTGTTTATATTCTGCCTGACCAGAACTGCCATCCATTCCCCATTTAGAGATTAAAACAATTTTCTGAGTTATGTTATAGTTTTCCAGATCAAGAGTAGACAAGAGCCTGCGTGTAGTGTGGTCTAAGAGGGATTGCAGATCGACTGTTACTGAATGCTCAGTGGAAATAACATTTGGAAAATAACATCGTTTTTTAGCTTCTCTAATATTATTATAAGATGGATAAATATCGGTTTTGTTATTTTTTGCAGAGTCTCGAATATTTTGGTACTGTCTTTTGGACAATCTAGAATCTACTATCATTGCCAAAGTACTATCATCACTAAGTCGATTTATCTCACTAATTGGATTGGATTTGTGTTCAATGGTTAGTAATTGTTTGGCTGCTTGTGATTTCCCGTCTGCCCTTAAACCCATTTTAGACGCAAACAAAAGTTCATTCGTTTCAAATTTTCGTAAACATTCGGTTCTTTTAAATTTTGCAGAATAACTTAAATTATTAAAATTGTTTTCTTTGGGTCTCCCAACTTTACCGGGACAGCATGGTAAAGTTATGTATTTGTCCAGCCATAATCTATTCTTATTAATAAATTTTGATTTTATACGAAAAACTTTATTCCATTTTTGTGTAAATTGGTTATTCAAACTCTTTGATATTTGTTTTATTTTTTGTTTATTTTTCTTTTGGCAGATGGGACAAGTTATAGACAATAAGGTATTAAAAATATCATTGACATCTTTTCCCCTTTCAAAAATATCAATTTTGCGAATTCGTTGAGATCGTACGTCTAGAAAAAAAAAATAAGAAATGAAGAAAGAGAAGACCCAAAATTGATACTAATAATAATTATTTATTAAATTATCGACTTTTATGCATTATTTTAGAAAGTCGTGATCAACTACAACACTGTTTAAAAGATTTTGATCAAAATTTGACAACTTTGCAGGAACATACAATAGTTATTGGCAATAAAAAAGTGTGGAGCTAAAATTGGTCTTACATTGTAGGTAAAATAATAGGCAAATAAAAATGTCAATTAATCAACAAGTTGCAAAAAGTTGCACAAATTATATTTTTTTTTGAAAAGTCATAAGATTAAAGAAGAAAACCAGGTATGACAAAATACGTATCTGTGTGTAGAACATTAAAATATTTTTTGTCAAATAACTTAAAATTTATTTTTTTACAAACATTTGCACTAATATGTAAGAATTCAGAAAAAAGAACTAATGGCCTAAAATAATTATTAACTTACCTGCTTGAACATCATTCATCACAAAATATTTTGTAATTCACGAAACACTTATTTTCACCGGTTATATTATGCAATTTTTAATAAGGTAAATTAATAACTGCTAACAATAACAAATATGTCAAACTTTTGAACGTGTTTGCGCATCTCCATGACAAGATATCAATATAATTCGATTGTTTTGGGATGCTTCATAGCCTACTTACCCATAATAAATAAAATTGTGAAGATATTTGCAGTTTAATATTTTTGAATAATTCACTATTTTAAAGGTTCTCTGGCCCCACAGTGGGGCGGGGGTTAAGACGATGAAAATTTTCAATAACAAAAAAAATTTTTTGTTTTATACCTAATAAGCGTAAAAAAAGGCCATTACTTTATTTTAATTGTAGATAAAACTGGCTCTGGGGGTTTTTAACATCCCTTATATGTGTCACTGACACAAATCCTATAAACTATAACTAGTGTAACTTATTTGAATGTTTTTACCAAACAGTGGGATTCTGTACGAAAAAAGTTGTTGGTAAAGGCGAATTTAGCTGTTTTTTATTCGTTTTTATTTTATTTTTATATTATTATTTATTGTTCATAAAACTTTATTTTCATAGTCTATAAAAGTAATTTATTAATTCTCTATAAAATAAAATGAAGGAAATGGAATTTAACAGAATACTTGAATATTTTGTTACAGGCCGTAATTGTTTGACCCAAATTTGAAATCAGACGAATATGTAGTTTTTTAATAACAATTTCTTAATATTTCGTAATAGGAACTCCCGGAATAAATATGAGCCGACATATTGAATTTTCACTAAAATGTTACCATTCCATCCCCTTCGTTTTCAACCAAAATGAACTATCCCCCCGCACAACAGTAGGGTAACTACATATTTTGCCCCCCTCCGCAGTTTTCTACAAAGGACCTCCCTATACAACATCATCTAATTATAAATAAATGTAACTTCAAAAACAGGGCCGAATTTAAAACTTATAGGTCCTAGGACTTTAAGGTCTCTCGCAAAATAACTAACAAAAACAAAAGGTCCTTCATGTTGTTCTTTATTATTAAGCTGTTATTACCCCTCTTCCAATAAAATATAGTTTCCCTTGGGCTCTATTATCACCGACACCAGTGGGCCTCTGGCATCCACGGGCTCCCCCGCGGTGCGGGGGCTAGCTACTTGAGTACAGGCAGAACAACAGAAAGACAGAAAAACAGACTGATAGACCGACGGAAGTGGGGGAATATGTTTTTCGGTAACTAGGAACCTAGAACACAAAAATCTGCGACTGATTACAATATTTCCAACTTAAGAGGGAAGTAAAAGCATATAAAACAATTGACAATACTTTCCCTTGATGTATGCTAGTACTTTCCTTGGTATCCACGATATGTATAGGTATTTCTTTCCTGATTGTATCTTTAACAAATAAGCTAATACCGTGTTGTTTTATTGCAGACTACCATCAAGGTATACGCCAAATGCCTCCGACCGGACATCGAGTACAAAACGCTCAGCATCACTTTCCACACCAGTTGCAAAGAGGTGGTAGGCACGCTGTTGGGAAAGTACAAAATGAAACATAGGGATCCGAAGCTGTTCTACCTGAGCATGGAAGTGACTGTCAGAAAGGCCGGAGTCAGGACTCATTTGGCGCTAGACGAAGAAGCTAGACCGGCGGTTCTTCAAAGTTGCCATCCTAAAGGTGACTCCAAGTAAGTAAACGTTATAATTCGATCTGCAGATGTTTTTCTACGAGAGCGTAGAGTGGACGCTCACACCTCAAATTCTTAATTCAGTCTAGAACTTGTCTTTTATTTTGAATTCATCTTCTAAACTTTGACTTTAAACTCTAAATTCATTCTTCAAACTCTGAATAATTCTGATTTTAAATTCTGAATTCGACCTTTAAACTTCAAATTTAGTCTTTAAACTATTAATTTAGACGTTAATTAATTAATTCTGAATTCAATATTTAAACTATTTATTCAGACGTTTAGCTATCAATTTAAAATATTAGGAGTTAAAATGTTGAATTCAAATTAACTATGAATTCACCCTTTTCTATTTAAAGACGCATTCAGAAATATTCAACTAGATTGCTTCGTTTCATGTTGGTGATTTCTGAGTAGATTGGTTAATAATGATACTAGGCAATAAAACTCAATAGCTAGTAGTAGTAATTAGGGAGAGGTCTAGAGACCTGACTGGTAGACCAATAAGGCCCTTTCAGTCTACCCCAGCTCCTCCCTCAACCACCACCCCCCACCAGGTGTACATCCTTGAATCTGCCTGTCCTTACTATGTAAGTCTGTATATCCTTCCATGCAAGATCCTTAACTTCGTCCCTATGCAAGACCGTAGTGCCGAAAATATCTCGTCGCAGTCTCGCTCGCGCGAGGAAATGAAGCGGAGTTTCCTCCTCTTCCTGACACTCCGTGCAGATAGAATCTTCCTCAATGCCTAACATAAAGAGGTGTCTCCTCAATCGACAGTGCCCCCGTTACTATTCCTACGATGGAATTTAGAACTTTCCTGTTTCGGGCTAGTAACCACTCTGTTCGGCCCTTATCGGGCTTCACAATGTAGTCTTTAGCTTGCCTCCCGACCCCGGACTGGCCCCATTCACGTTGAAGTTCATGTTGTGCCCATTCGTCGAGTGCTGGCCTTATCTGCTGCCTAGTGATGCCTAAAGCTGGTTCTGCTCCTACATACGGGCTGGTGGCGCCGAGTCTAGCAAACTGATCTGCCCTCTCGTTGCCCTCAATCTCACATCTGTCCTGGCACCCAAACCAACTTCACTCTTTTACGTCGCGCCAACTGCTCTAGCCTGTCACCGCATTCCTGAACCAAAACTGATCCCGCCGTGGGTGAGTCGAGCGACTTAAGTGCTGCTTGACTGTCTGGGCATATGACAATCTCTCCCTCTGCCCCCTCTATGACTTCCTTTATCGTTATTAGAATGGCATGTACCTCAGGCTGAAACACCGTTGAAAACTTCCCCAAAGGGAAGCTGGACCCGGTTTGTGTAGCCTCAATATAAACTCCAGCACCAGAGAATTGCAACTGTGTCATACGTGAACCATCCGTATAGCAAACAATTGCCTCTCTGGAGAACTCCAGCCTGTTTCTCTCCCAGTCCTCTCTTTCGGGGATTGAGATACTATAACCCTTAAAACTCAATAGCTAAGTACATAATTATTTAATGTTTTTATGTAGTAGAATAGATCATTATAGCTACGCAGTAGATCGAAAAAGACACGGCAACGTCCGGGGGCCCCCCTAAATGAATCCGAGAAATTAACGCGCAATGTTGCCAAGTGTGTTGAGGAAACCGGCAGACGAGAGTAGCAACCGTCGACGTGTGCCAAAGATAATTTGTTATTTATATTGTTTCCGCCAAATTTCGTTGATTATGAAAAACCGGAAAAACCCGCTTGTCTTATTCACGATGTGTTTCATCATCATCATCATCATCATCCCCCAGCCTGTTGAGTCCACTGCTGAACATAGGCCTCCATTAGACGCATCCAATTTGCTCTGTCTTGAGCTTCTCTAATCCAGTGACCGGCGACTCTCTTAATATCATCACTCCAGCGAGTTGGTGGTCTCCCTCGGCTTCTTTTGTCTGCTCTTGGTCGCCAGTTTATTATCCTTATTGTCCATCTATCATCTCTAAATCGTGCAACGTGCCCTGCCCATTTCCACTTTAGTGTCGTGATTCGTTCTATGACATCGTCGACTTTTGTTCTTTGTCTTATATCTACGTTTCTTATCCGGTCCTGCAGTTTGATTCCTAGCATTGCTCTTTCCATTTTCTTTGGGCCACCTGTAGTTTACGGATAGTATTTTTGGTTAGTGTTAGGGTTTCTGCTCCATATGTTAGCACTGGCAAAACACATTGATTAAATACCTTCCTCTTCAGACTTATTGGTATGTCGCTGCTAAATACATCTTTTAGTTTTCCATATGCTGCCCAGCCCAGACTAATTCTTCTATTCAATTCGTGTGTCTGATTGTCTCTGTTTATCCTAATTCCGTGTCCCAGGTAATTGTATTCATTGACCTCTTCTATAATAGCGTTCTCTAATGTAATGGTTCCTCCGAGAACTAGGTTTGTCATGATCTTCGTTTTCTGCCTATTAATACAGAGCCCTACTTTTGCCGTCGCGTCATTTAGTTCTTTGATCATTGCAGCCGCTTCTTCGAAGTTATCCGTTATGAGCACAATGTCGTCGGCAAACCGTAAGTTGTTTAGTTTTTTCCCATCGATGTTAATGCCCTTTTCTTCCCAATTGAGTTTTTTAAAGGCATACTCGAGAACTGTTGTAAATAATTTGGGAGACAAGGTGTCTCCTTGTCGGACACCTCTTTCTATACGGATTCTATTACTGTCTTTGTGAAGTTTTATACTTGCTGTTGAGTTATTGTAGATGTTGTATAGTAGACGGGTATATCTATAATCGATGCGACATTGTTGGAGAGCTTCCAGGATGGACTTTATCTCAATCGTGTCGAAAGCTTTCTGGAAGTCGATAAAGGCAATCACCAGTGGTCTGTTATACTCGAGTGTCTTCTCAATAAGTAGTTTCAATGTTAGAAGGTGATCATTTGTTCCGAATCCTGTTCGGAAGCCTGCTTGTTCAACTGTCTGGTAGGAGTCTAGTTTTCTCTCCAATCTTTTGCTGATTATCTTGGTGAACAGTTTGTATATATGAGACAGCAAGCTTATTGGCCTATAATTGCCTATGTCGGTCACATCACCTTTTTTATAGATCAGCATCATTGATACGTTGTTCCATTTCTCGGGAATAGAAGCATTTAGTAAACATAAATTGAAGAGATCCCTAATTTTTCTCAGGAGAATCTCTCCACCCATTTTAATTGCCTCCATTACTATTTGGTCATCACCCGGAGCTTTGTTGTTTTTCATTTGATTCAATGCTGATTTCACTTCATCTATGGTGATTTCTGGTAGTTCTTCCGACCCTTGATTTATGACTCCAGTAGCCTTCTTTATTTGCTTTGGTGACTTTTCCATCTCTTTGCTGCTTCTATATAATGATTCATAAAATTCCTCAACGATTTGAAGTATCTCATCTCTGTTTGTTGTTAATTGGTTATTGTTATTCTTAAGTTTTATAATCTCGTTTTTACCGTTTTCAAGCTTTCTTTTCAGGACCTTCAGGCTTTTGTTATTCTCTATGGTGTTTCTGATTTGCTCGTTGTTATATCTTCTTATGTCTTTCCTGATATGTTTTGAGATGTCTTTGCTTCGTTGATTTAATATTTGAATATCAGTGTTCTCTCTCTTTTGTAGGTTTCTCCGATCTTGTATTAACTGTTTTGTTTCTCGGCTTAGTTTGCTTTCTCTCATATGTCTTGGGCAGCATTTATTGACTGCCTCGATAACTGATTCTGTGATCTCCTTGTTCAAATCTTCGATGTTTTCATGATATGAGCATTTTGATAGTGCGCTGTTGATAGCTTCTTGGTATTTCTCAATGTTGTCTGGGTGGATCCATTTTCTAGTGGCCTTTATTTTGGTCAATCTATATCTTTCTTTGCCCAAATCGAGATTCACTGTAGCTCTCACCATTCTATGGTCACTTCCTATATTGACTTGGTTCAGCACTGTTACATCCTGTATTATGGACTTCTTATCAGTAATAATAAAATCGATCTCATTTCTAGTCCTTCCGTCTGGGCTTATCCATGTCCACCTTCGGTTTGGCTTCTTGTAGTAGAAGCTATTCATCAAGAATAGACCATTGGCCAACATAAAGTTTAAGAGGGTCTCTCCACGTTG
This sequence comes from Kuschelorhynchus macadamiae, assembly GCA_030620095.1. Taxonomy (NCBI): domain Eukaryota; kingdom Metazoa; phylum Arthropoda; class Insecta; order Coleoptera; family Curculionidae; genus Kuschelorhynchus; species Kuschelorhynchus macadamiae. The sequence continues at coordinate 789,966 of JAUTXW010000347.1, forward strand.
GTTCCTTTGCCCGCTTCCGAAGTTTCCCAATGATACTTCCGCCTCGTCTAGTTTGGTGCCCACTTTTGCGTTAAAATCTCCGCATATGATGGTAAAGTGGGAATGTGTGTCTTCCAGTGCTGTTTGGAGGTCGTCATAGAAGTGTTCGATATCCTCGTCATAGCTGTCCGATGTAGGTGCATAGGCTTGGATGATTTTGAGGCTGTATCGTGTGCTAATTTTCAGGATTATGAAAGCAACTCGTTTGGAAATGCTTTTTACATTGGATATATTATCAGAGTGGTTTTTATGAATAATAAAACCGATTCCCCCTCGGGCTACATCTTGGTTTCCAATGTAGTAGAGTGCGTGACCTGATTTTAGAGTTCTCCATCCCTCTCCTTTCATCCTTACCTCGCTAAGACCGACAATATCCCACTTTATCCTAGATAGTTCCTCTTCCAATTCCAGGACCTTGCCCTCCGATGATAGGGTTCGGACATTGTACGTTGCAATGTTCAGTTGGAGTGTCTTACCTGCCAAATTTCCATCCCCCCCAGATTCCTTGGGACTGACCGATACTCCGGTGTGAGATTCTGGATGTATAATCCTACTCACCTGGGGTAGTGTAGTTTTGTCATTTGGCATTTCATGCGTTAATGGGAGGTGGCACTTAAAACACCACGCTTGCCGTGCGGGTTGGTGAGTTTTCTTTCAGCCGCTCCTAACATGGAGATCAGACGCTGTTGGCAGCCGCCCGCTCCGGGTCAGACGCTGCCGAATTCTTCTTGTATTATCCCCGAGAAGAAGGGTTGCCACTTACGCCAGATCCACCGTATCGGGCTTGTCCTTCGCTTTCATTGCCGGTGTGGTCTTCGCCCGTTCCCTGGGCATGGGCAAAGCGTTATACCCCGCAATACTGGGTCCCCAGCAGAACTCAGCCACCGATCCTGCGGATCGGGCCCACCCCCGCGACGTGGACGCGCCTGCTGAGAGTTGCCTAGGTGGATTCAGAGAAGTAGACTCTGGGTCCCCTAGGCCGGGTTAATGCTCGTGTTTGATGCTACGAGCAAAGGCACGATGTGTTTAGTAAAGAAGAAATTATTTAGCTTCTTTTTGATAACCTAATTTAAAAAAGTAACAATTACATTTTGACTTGTTTCGAAAGTGTACAAGGTGAGTCCTTATATTTTGACACCTACCTACAGGGTTTATTAACGAAGACAGAGAAAAAGTGTACATATAAAAGCTTTAGGGTTTTATTTAAACCGCCAGAATCCGTTGTGAAAAAAACAAACGACTATCGCATGCTTATCTATATGCCCCAAAAAATATAACAAAATACGTTTTTTTTTAAATGGAATAATTTAAGTACTTTGGTAATGCAACCCGTTTTTCAATAATTTTGGTTTAACTGTAACAAGTTTTGTATTCATTGCAGTTAAACTAAAATAATTAATAAACGCTTTGGGCCAATATAATCAAATTATATATTTTTGATATCAGTATAGAATTGCTTTTCATAAAAATAAACAATATACAGGGTATTCCATTAAACAAAATGTATTTCTTACTTTATCTTCGTTAATATATAACCTTGTAGGTGGATGTCATATTATAATAATTCACCTCGTACATACAAGTATCTCAAAAAGCAAAAAATGTTTCTCTCCTGTATAAGTTAATAGGTTTAAAACTGCTTTTTGATCAAAATAATATTTAGCCTCGTTTTTTTGATTTAGTTATTCAGGTTTTTGTAGGAATAAGTTTGTTTTCTTTTAAAACATACACTTACTCCTAGAAAATTTATTTCGAGCTAATCTGTGTTAAATTTCAACCCCAAAGATTAACATCAAATTCAGAATCCTTATTTCAACTAAAAGATCTCTTCTAATATTTAGTTAATGTAAACGCCGCGTCTCGTTCCCGTTCGCGATTCGAGGGTTACCTCTCGAAATAATATAGTTTCGGCTTGCATTGATGTCTTCGGACCGATTCAATGCGGCCCATTTAGATGAGTTATCTATTGCATAAGCTATAATGGATCTTTGGTGGTAGTTTTAAATTAAAATTTAGCTCCTTTGATCAAAAATTACTTATTTAACAAGACGTCTACCACATTTGGAAATGTACTGTAAATTCGGAGTGGTTCGAAAATGTAAGTGAATTTTAATAACCTATATTTGCCAATTTAAAAAAAAAATGTAGATATTATTTTAATAATAATGGATTTTTTATATGTATTTGAGTAAGACGATTCACGCATTTCTCTCGGAACTTATAGTGCATGGTTATTAAGGATATTTTAAAATCACATAAACATAGTTTCAGTACTGCTGTGACTTTAAACCGATACAAATAATTTAATATGGAATGAATTCCTTAGATATTTTTTGCTTATTTTAAATAGCAGAGATTTCCTTAGCTGAGGTATCGTTTTTTTTTAAATATGTTTACCTTATTTTAGAGATAATTGGTTTGGTTTAAGAATGTCTATACTGAAATGTTGGGATTATATATATTTTTTTTCAGTAATGGGCTTTTGTGAATGAATGGGTTTCATTCATAGGGTATACATATAGTAGGTATATAGTAAATTATACGCGTACATTCTGCTGGTTGTGAATTGGTAAAATGTTATTGTTTTATGATATTTTATAAAATATTACAGAAATCTTAGTTATTATTTTCGGTTAGTAGCTATTTTGTTAAATATATTTGTTTTATGTAATTAAATTAAAATGGTAATATTATAAAGATTATTATACCTAATTTGTAATCTGTTACTTGTTTCTAGTTTAAGATAAAATAATATCACTTATTTTGGTTTGAGATAAAATAATATCACATTTATTATTTTTTTTAATGAATAGGATTCTCTTAGAATAACGCGTTGTCCTTGTTAATTGTTCGATAGCGATTCATATTAGTTTATCTGATTAACATATATTTTACTGGGTGTTGCTTGTTTTTTATTGAACTAGATATATTAGATGAATAATTTACTGCTTAAGGCAGGCGATTTGAATATACGGTCTATATTTACAGGTTTTCAGGAGTTTAAGACCGTAGTTGTAAGGTACGATTTTGATGTTTTGTTTCTTACGGAAACATGGCTTACTGGTGATAACTGCATCAATGTTTTTGACATTCCTGTCTATAGACTGGTTCATAGGGATAGAGTGGGTAGGGGTGGTGGGGTGGTGAGGTTGCCGCTTATATCAAACAAAATTTACATGCAGAATTAATTACATTTGAATTTAATGTAACAAATTATCTTGAATTTTTGACTCTGAAGCTTAAATTGAAAAATAAATATTATGCGTTCTGTGTTTTCTATCGTCCGCCAAATACAAATTTTAATGAAATATCAAATGGCTTTGACAATATTTTCTCCAGTATTTATCCTACTGTTGATGAAATAATTTGTCTGGGGGACTTTGATATTAATTTGTTCAATCTAGACAACCCTCTCACTACTGAAAACTATAACTTTATTCAAATAATCAATGAGCCCACTAGAATATCCAAAACATCGGTTTCTCTGCTAGATCCTATTTTTATAACTAATGAGTCTATGCTTCCGAGATCTGAAGTTGTATCTGGGGGGGAAGTTTCAGATCACTGCTTGGTTTATTGTTGTTTAAAGATCGAGAAGTCTCATTCGGAGCCAAAAATTATTACCCATAGGGACTATACAAATTTTAATATTAATTTATTCTTACAAGATCTCTATTTAATACAATGGGATGAAATATTTTATGAAATTAATATAGACAATAAAATTACACTTTTTAATAACTTTTTACTTTCTCTTTTTAATAGACATGCCCCTTTTAAAGTAGTCAGAGTCACTAAACATCGGGCCCCTTGGATTGCACCTAACGTTAAACTCTATATGAAACAAAGGGAACGCACCTTGCATGATTTTAAGAGGACGCGGTCAGTTGAGGACTGGGAGAATTATAAACGCTTGAGAAATTTCACTGTGTCTTTAGTTCAAAGGGAAAAGCGTCAATATTTGAATTCTATTTGTACAGAAAGAGACCCTAGAAAAACTTGGAAATTTCTAGAATCATTCAATTTATGCTCTGGTAAGCAATCTAGTATTCCCATAAATTTGTCGGATCCAAATGAAATCAGCGCATATTTTGGTAAGTTTCTTCAAGATGTGTCCGAATGTACCGCAAAAAAAATGTGTTATGAAAATAATTCTTATTTAAACAATAATACTCAATTTAGTTTTTAATTGACAGAAATATCGGAAGAATATTAATATCAAAATGTTAAAATACTGCACTCCATTTATAGATAAATATGTCACACACATTATTAACTGCTGCATAGAGTCAAATTATTTTCCAGATCAATGGAAAATTTCCATTGGAAAACCCTTACCAAAGATTAAAAATCCAATAAATTTTTATGATCTTAGAATTATCAGCATTCTACGGTTCTTTCTAAAATTTTCGAAAAAACTTTGTATAAACAGTTATTTCACTATTGTATTATTAATAATATTATAACAGAAAGTCAGTGTGGTTTTAGAAAAGATTTCAGTACATCGGTGGCTTTGGTAGGTTTAACAGACGATATAATTTGTGATATTGATAAAAACTGTATATTGCATTAATTCTCCTAGACTTTTCGAAGGCTTTTGATACGGTTAATCACGCACTTTTGTTAGCAAAGCTTAAATATTATGGATTTTCTCAAGCATCGATTGATCTAGTTGAATCATGTTTTTTAAATAGATTTCAAAAAATTGTTTGCAATGACGCATTTTCAGAACAAGTTCAAATCTACTCAGGTGTACCACAGGGCTCCATTCTTGGGCCCCTGTTTTTTATTATCTATACAGCTGATATTTTGTGTTCACTGAAACACTGTAAAGTTCAAGCCTAAGCTGATGAAACACAAATATATTTTCACTTTAAACATTCTGATTACGAAGATGCATCCAATTTAATAAATGAAGATTTAAACTTATTAAAACAACTTTCTTTGGAGCACAACTTAAAATTAAATCCTTTGAAATCTTCACTAATGCTTTTCGGCCCAAAAAGCAATAAGCAGTTTTTGAATGAGAATCTAAATATTTGTCTCGATGGAGTCACGCTCCCAATGGTTAATTCTGCCAAAAACCTGGGTATTATATTGGATACTTAATTGCGTTTTAAAGAATATATTAAATCTCTAATTCAGAAGTCATACTTATCTTTAAAAATATTACCCAATAGTAGACATATACTTGATTTCTCTTTACGCAAAATGCTTTGTGAATCACTTGTTCTATCTAATTTTAACTACTGTGATTTTGTGTATGGACCCTGTCTTGATTCAACGGACAAAAGTCGAATTCAGAAAGTTCAAAATACCTGTTCACGTCTTATTTTGGATCTAAGAAAATATGACCATATCTCTCATACGTTTAAGGAGCTAAATTGGTTGAAAATGGAGAACCGCCGAACACTTCACTTGGGTAATTTTGCCATGAAGATCTTAAAAAACCCTGTATTACCTTTGTCTATAAGAAACAAGTTTATATTTCGTGTAAATGTTCATTCAAGAAATGTCAGATCTATCAATAAGATAATAGTACCCGTCACCAGACTGCCATTTTTCAGAGGTCATTTACTTACAATGGTATTAAACTTATAACTCTTTACCAAATGAACTTACTTGTCTTGAAGAAACAGTATTTAAAAAACGTTATAAAATTTATTTATTTACGGCTGAGTGCCAACACCCATAAATATTTTATATTATTTTGCTTTTTCACACCCTTATATAACGAAACTTCGTCGTTCTGGTAAATTATATTATGTACATATATTCTTATTGCTTTATATAGCGTTTTGTAGAATTAATATGATGACTCTCGGTTTTTTTTTATAATTTTGATTTAAGAAATTAATTTATTGTAACATTGATTGACATCTGCACTCTGTAATAATATATAATTTAGGCAAATATATTACACGGTGAGTTAAAGTTCAGTAGAGTAGCCTCAGGCTAGACTGCGCCTTATTATAGATATAAACATACTAAACAACCATTGTTGCTGTATAATTATAGATCTTTTTTTAGAAAATAGATTTAAAAACTTGAGAAGTTAACAAAATTATTGTAAAGTTTGAACATTCTGCATCTAAAAAACGAATGTAAATATTTATATTAGTTTAGAGTTTGTTTTCAGATTTTTCGAGTCTACAAATTATAATAATCCCCCCTTTTTTAAACTTTCCGTAATAATTGTACAGTACCAACGGTTCTTTCATATAAATGTATGATTGATATGTCTGGTTAAGTTAAATTTTTGTGTTAACATAACATTAAGATTCATGCAGGGAATTAGAATACTTTCAGTAACTTGTTTAAATAATACCTTTATTTTCCAAAGAATTTTGTATAAATACTGATTATTTTTAAAAGAAAACATTTATATACATTTTTGAACTACTGCGTATTACCCAAATACCATAAATAACTTCGAAAATTATAATGCACTAGTAAATGTTCTAGGTTTTTTTAAAAATTAATTGTACCTAGTTGACCAAAGGGATATTATCTTCTATTTTTCATTACTATTGAAAAACATGAAAAAAAATCAATTTTTATACTTTCTTATTAAGTTTCAATGCGAATCACCCACATGAAACGAAGAAATCCAGTTTACTTACTATTTCCTAATTCATCTTTACGTGAAAGTATGAGTTCAGTTCAAATTCCTAGTTTAAAGCCTGAATTGAGGATTTAAAGAGCGAACTATAAAAAAAAGTCTTTCCTCTCCACTATTTCCTATATCACCAACTCAATTCACCAAGTTTAGTTTTGATATATTTTCCTCTTTCAGATTCTCCTTACAAACGCGCCGCGGTGGACTAGTGAAAGTACACGACTCAGTTTTAAATAGCAACTCCCAGTACAAGTCTCTGCTAATCAGTGCAAGAACCACGGTAGATGAACTTATCGCACTTCTCCTGAATTGCTATAATAGCAAAGAACGGGTGGAGCAATTTTCACTTTATGAGGTAAATCACCAAATTTATTTATTATAATTTGTTTATATTATAACTTGTATTTATTACAGCTAGTTGGGCCATTATCTAAGTCAATAATCCATTGTTGCAAATAATCGATTTTTTCGATTAATCGGTTTGTTAAATAATTTAATTATTCGATTATTTAATTTAACTATTTATCGATTTTTTTTGATTAATCGATTTTTTCGATTAATTGTTTTATACGATTAATCAATTCTTGGTGCTTAATTAAACCAAAAAAATCGATTAATCGAATTATTCGTAAGCAAATAATCAATATTTTAAGAAATTGGTTTCAATTATTGTGTATATCAACTTACTAAGTTGTTAATTAAATGTTTTTAATGTGCTGATAGAAAAAATGCCACCAGATTTTTTCTATCAGCTCTAGTTTTTGAGATACAGGTTACAGGTTAATTGATATTTTTTTCTGATAAAGGACAACAAATAAAGAGATAAATATGTACTTAATCGTCAAAATAGAAATTTTCCAGAATCTAATTAACCAAATGGATATCTGGAATTGTCCCTGACCCAATGTTCCTATACTAGGAACTACTCAATACACTGCTCTTAATTCATTTTATACCTGTAATTGCCTATAACCCGATCCTTCTATACCTGCTTGGCTGTACTCGATTTAGTATATTACTGAGTTTTCCCAAGTAAAGTTGTGCTATCATTTTGTGTAAATTTTGGTCATTTTGTAGTATCAAGACACTAAACTGAAACAATGGCATCCACAAGCAGACGTACCTGTATAAATCATCCCGATGTTTTTTGTTATGTGTGTGGTGAATACACTTTGAAAGAGAGCAGAAAAACGATTTCTGACTTTGTGAAAAGAGCTTATCTTGCCTATTTTGGCGTTCATTTAGGAGATCAAGATAAATCTTGGGCCCCACATTTTATATGTAAAACCTGTGCGTTTGCGACAGTGGACAACTGGAAAGAGGAAGTGCCTAAAGTTTGGTGTACCAATGGTTTGGAGAGAACCGCGAAACCATCATGACGGCTGCTATTTTTGTCTCGTTAATATTAAAGGCATACATAGAAACTATAGACACAAATGGACATATCCTGATCTAGATTCTGCAAGAAGGCCTGTAGCGCATTCGGAAGAAATACCCGTTCCATCATTCAGCAGTCTACCTGAACTGACAGAAGATTATACAGAAACATCAACGTCTGACCAAGTTCAAAGAATTCAATCAGAAAACGGCAGCGAATTTGAAGCAGATTTAGTAACTCCGCAGTGTTTCAATCAAGAAGAACTAAACGATTTTATAAGAGACCTGAATTTCTCAAAGGAATCCGCTGAATTACTTGCATCCAGATTAAAAGAAAAAATCTACTTTAGCCAGGTACTAATATTACATTTTATCGTAAAAGAGATAAAGATCTGCTGCCTTGGTATTCTGTAACAATATAAAAGGTCTCTTAGAAAAAATGGGTTTGCCTGAATACACTCCAGATGATTGGCGCCTTTTTATTGACAGTTCAAAACGTAGTTTAAAATGTGTTCTTTTACCTAACGGTAACAAATATGACTCAATTCCTATTGGTAATTCTACTACCATGAAGGGAGAATATGAAACAATGGCATTAGTTTTGAGAAAAATTAAATACGAAGAACATCAGTGGGCAATTTGTGTTGATTTAAAAATGGTTAACTTCCTCCTTGGACAGCAGAGTGGTTATACAAAATATCCTTGTTTTTTGTGCCTTTGGGACAGCAGTGCTAAAAATGAGCACTGGGTTAACAAAAATTGGCCTTCAAGAGATGTCATGATTCAAAGAAAACAAAACGTGATCAACGAACCTTTGGTTTTAAGAAAAAAAACCTTACTTCCGCCCTTGCATATCAAGCTAGGTCTAATGAAGCAATTTGTGAAGGCTTTAAATCGAGAAGAAAATTGTTTTGGGTATTTGTCGCGTAAATTTCCTGGCATCAGCACGGAAAAACTAAAGGCTGGTATATTTGATGGTTCTCAAATAAGGCAACTTGTTAAAGATCTACAATTCACCACATCAATGAACGGGACTGAATCTAACGCTTGGTGTTCATTTGTTCAAGTAGTACAAAATTTTCTTGGCAATCACAAAGCAGAGAATTACGTAGAATTAGTGGAGACCGTGCTTTCACATTTTAATATTCTCGGCTGTAACATGAGTATAAAAATTCACTACCTCCACAGCCACCTAGATCGTTTTCCAGAAAACTTAGGTGATTGTAGTGAAGAACAGGGGGAAAGATTCCATCAGGATATTAAAACTATGGAAGATCGTTATCAAGGACGATGGGATAGCCACATGATGGCGGACTACTGCTGGAGCCTTCAGCGAGACTGCCCTAGTAAATTCCATTCTAGAAAGTCGTATAAAAGAAAATTTTTATGTGATTAGTGACTAATGTAATTATGTAAATTAAGTTGCAATAAACACTTAAATCCATGTGTCTTTGTTTTTTTTAACTGGCAATAGTAATATTATATATTATAACAGTTATAACGTAAAATATATACACAATTTTTTTTAAAATCTAGATCTGATAGACAAAATCTCATAACTTTTTTACATTCTGCATCCAAAAATTACCCAGGAACAGTTAAAAAATCGCAGGCACCAAAATGTGTGTTGGTAATCTATTATATTGCTCCTAATTATAACTTCATACATATTTCAAACCACGTAAACAAATGAAGTATAATCAGACTTCCATTCGGTATCAAGTTTTTACTTAAGAGGAAATATTTGTTGACTACCATTAATCAGATGTTTATTTTTCAAATTTTTGGAGTCAGAAACAATGTTTTTTTCATTTTTCGGTTCTTTTTAGGTTAATCCAGAAAGAGAACAACAAAGAAAATTACACCCGGACGATCGGCCACTTCAAGTTCAACAAACATGGTTGCCCTCCCACCAGTGCCACTTCCTAATAAGAAAAAATCCAGATTATCTGCCGTTGTCCAGGAGAAAGGTATGTATCTACTATTTCCCTCATTAAAGGCAAACCAATAAAAAAATTTAATTTCTACTATTCCTACCAATAAACTCGTGATTAGAGCGATAAAACCCCTACAAGCCCGTTTCTCCTTTTCGTTTTACCGTTACTATGTTAAAATCATTCAGCTAATTAATAGAAACTTGTTATGTCCCGTAAAATTCCAATAAAAGAAAATTAGATGAAATATTGACAAGTGAACTCCCGATGGGACAAAACGTTGGCACAAATAAATTTGGATGATATTTACGACATTTTGCAATAAAACTATTGGCTACAACAAGCACTTCCAAGTTGGCGGAGTTCTTCACCGATTTTTGTTTTAGTATGAAAAATCATAACTTACTTATTTAATTTCTTTTATTCATGAAAACTTCTTCTAGTCAAATACGACTCAAGACTGTGTCCATTCAAGATGTAATGTCTGAAGAAACTAGTGTGTAGCGAAACATGTCACGCGTTTTTAAGTAAATATAGAGAAAGTGACATATCGTATTACAAATCAATATGAAAAAATACTGAGTCTCCCTGACATACTTCTATGTTGGACATTTTTTCTTCGACGACGACATTGAAGTTAGACTTAGACGTTTTAGACTTACTCCGATATCCTCTTAACATTTATTTTAATTTGCCAACGTATTCCTTATGTCGACGATCATTGTCTTTTTCATCCTTTAAATTATAATAAAAATGTAAATAGACTACCCCAATCGTAATTCCGCCCATTCTTTGGCTACATAAAGTTTCAACAACTTGTCCTATTCAGATTGGTGCGTCCGAAAGAATGAATGTATAGAGCTAGAGTAACTGACTTCAGTTTATAGATTCTAGTTTTATTTGTTTAAATCGAAAACACTGTTTATAACTTAGATTTTTAATTACAGGATTTTCCTATTTTATTAAACTCATACGCAGTAGCCAGTTTATTTAAGTAAGGCATAAAATAGGTGTTCTATGACGCTGAAGTTTTGATGTTCGGCTAAATATTGTATTCTAACTATATACATAACAGAGAGACACAAGATCTTGGCTGTGTCATTCATAAAATCCTGTATGCTTTGATGCAATGATTAAAGTTAATAAGCATGTACTACAAGTACGTGTGACAAAGAAAGAAATCTCTATCCGCCTTGTCCGATCGCAACGCTGTAATGTTATTATGGCTTATTTTCTTCTTGCCTATGACATATGTATGCAGTAAGGCGCTCGATATTGCGGACATAGGAAATATGCGGGCGAATTTGGCTGTGTTCATACGTCTGCTGTTTGGCGGGAGACGATGTTAGTTTTTTAGAATACTTTATTGTAATCTACTTGTACTTGTACATATTTTTATTATTTGGTCGTATAGCAAGGCTGAATTTTTTGTGAAACTGTAGTAATGGAAATGGCAAAGAACGATGACAATTTTTTAAGGAATATTGTTTTTACTGACGAATCAACATATCTGGGGTGGTATGTTGGGTGAAAATATGATTGGCCTATTTGTAATCAATGGTTGTTTAAACTGTCCTAAATACGTTGACCTTTTACATCAACAAATCGTTCCAGAAATTAGGAGGCCAAGGTTCAACAGCATTTGGTTTCAACAAGACGGTTGCCATGCTCATAAAACTATAGCAGTTCGGGAATACCTTATAATGCAACCTTTCCAAATAGGCTTATTAGTGGATGTGGTACCGTCTTATCGCCTGCTCGATCTCCTGACCTCTCGCCAAATGATTTTTTTCTCTGGGGTTACTCCAGTTACTTAAACTTATGGTTTCCAAGGGAATAGGGCCAATAATCTTCAAGAATTACAATTAAATATTGAAAATCCTTTCAGGAATATTAGCCCTAACATGCTTAATAATGTTAGAAGGCGTTTTTATGACAATCTTGGATAATATTTAGCACAGGAAGGGGTTTATTTGAAGATTTACGGTAAATTTAATTTTTTATTAGAAGTAATTTTAATTTTCATTAATATTTTTTAAGAATAAATTTTTATTCTTTTTATGAGACATTTTCTTCAAAAATTAACAAAGGGGTTTTTTTGAACATTTACGTTAAATTTAATTTTTTATAAGAAGTAATTTTTCATCAATAATCACCACTTTCGATTTCACCTCAATAATTCTGGATAAACTGTATCAAATGTGAACAAAAAAATTATTTATAGAGGTTGTAGTTTGTAGATAATTAAATTCTAGTTTAAACATTTGGCCAAAAAACCCACAGACTAATGCAATTTCTTAATAAGATAATGGTTTATTTCTTATTGCTCTCTTAGGGAAAACCCAATCAAAATCGAGTTCTGACGCCGCCCTTCAGGCGGCGCGGCGGCGAGCGGCCATAAAACATAACAAAATAAACAGAAATCCCAAAACATAATGCATATTTTAAGATATGCATTATTTCCTTCAAAATCATAAAAATATGCAAAAGATTTATAAAATATGGCCTTTATTAATAACATTTCTGTTTACTTTGTTCTAAATGCAAATTAACGTATTACGTCTCAGTATTTTAAAATAGTTTATTGCAATTTTTTTATGTCAAACATCGGTTTTGCCTCAGAATTTATGAATATATAGTTTAGATAAAAGAGCAATTACAAGTTACATTAACTTCTAAACTAATTAACCGTATTTACAAGTTAATATATAAAATATTAGAAAGAATCTCGTATCGCGTATGCCAGTTAATACAGAAAAACAACAACATTTTGACTTACCCAAGAAAAGGGATGTTAGGAGTTAAATAGTCTAAATTTTTTACACACCTACGCACCATAATGCCCAAGAACTCATACAGAAATATTCAAAAATAAACCAACAACTCAAAAAAAACTGCAATTCACAAAAATGTGACGGTGTTGCCGTTTTTTAAGCAATGGCTTTGCATATAAAGAAAAAACAGGTTATCTGGATAATTACTTGTTTATAATAATTATATATAGTTAATGAAATATTACAGAAGTTATTATTACAGTATTTGATCCACCCTAAAATTTAAGTTTAACATTATTAGCAGCTAGAAGTTTTGTTCATAGACATTTATTATGTCTATGATTTTATTCTATCTAGTATAGTTGACAACACCCTTTGGAAACAACCAAATCAGGATACTAGAATAGGCCAAACAAGTAATGATTTTGACAATGTATGACAAAACAAATCCATCTGCCTGTTGTTATGTCTATGATTGTAATAATATGTTTATTTTGCAGATATTCTGGGTATCAAATCTACCTCCACTCCCGGCTTCGAGGCTATTCAAGAGCAACACACCGAGTAGTAACAACAACAGTAACAGCAACAATAACAACCTATTGCAGCTTTCTAAATCTTCGACATCTCTAGTTCCTTTCAAGAAACCCGAAGATAAGCCAAAATCGAGTTCACAACCGAAACCTAAAGAAGCGGCGATAGTCAAACATCTCAGTACGGAATTGAAAGTTTTCGAAAACAATAATAGTATAGTAACGAAGCAAAATGGTCAACCTTCCTATGCAGATTACGAGAACTATTTTTATATCTGAACCTATACATAGTTAGTTATAAAGTTGTTGGATATTTTTATCTAAAAATTAGAAGATTCAACTGAAGGGCTACAAATTTTTAAGGTACTGAAATTTAAAGTGGTAACCTTAATGAATACTATTTTTTTTAGAAATAGAATTTTACGAATAAATTAAATTATTTTTTGCAAAAACGATAAACTAATAATAAAATAAAGAAAATAAAAAAAACGACAATAACTCAGAAAACTAAAAAAATAATGTGTTGAACGACCTTAAAAAATTTACTTATTAAAGTCGGAGTCAGACTATTTTCTTACTGATTACTAAGTACTAAGAAAAACCATGTATTTAATTGCTTTCGTTAAGAATTCGCACATTTTAATGATATAATATGGTCTAATAGATCAAGTATTGTCTATTTATTATTGTTTATTAGTTTAACACCAATTTCAGTAAGTTAAATTTCCAACGTGAACAACGTTGTTATTTTTCACTTTTCGATGTTTTTTATTTTTAGTATTTTTACTTTTTTTATTCTTGCTTTTGAACTTATTTTATATTTTGTTTTTTTATCCATTTGTTTTCTTTTCATTCTTCACCACTTTTTAAGTATCTCAGTTGCGTTTAAAAATGTTAAAATTTTAAACTTAAAAACATTATTTGTCTTTACTTGCAAACCATTCCAATTTACTTTATAAATGTTTTTTGGCTTTTGAGGAACAAAGAACAGTCTAGCAATACTAAATGGTAATAGGGTGAGTGCTAGACCAATTCAAAACCAATTCCATCATTTTTTGCAGAGCAATCAATGACTTTGGAGCAGAGACGTTGTTATTTTATTTTTTTATACATATGTTTTTATACATTTGTTTTCTTATTTTCAATTTTAATTTTTATTAAGAAATATATACTTACGAATTTCTGTTCATTTTTCACCACTTTTTAGGTATCTCAGTGGCGTTTAAAAATATTCGAATTTTAAATTTAAAAACATTATTTGTCTTTACTTGCAAACCATTCCAATTTACTGTTTAAATGTTTTTTGGCTTTTAAGGAACAAAGAACAGTCTAGCGATACTAAATCCGGGTAATAGGGTGGGTGCTAGACCAATTCAATCAATGACTTTGGAGCAGAGACGTTGTTTTGCATCAAGAGTACTGTACATTTAATGTACTTAGGGGAATGGTATCAAATGCAATTATCTTACCAACAGCGCTAGGTTACTCAATTGTTCCAATCAAACACATATCGAATTTTTTCAGGCAATAATTTTCATTAGTTTTGTAAAACGTAGTAGAACGGTTTCTTATCGGTACTAGAACACACTTTTAAACTAATATTAACCTTAAGGGACCTGCATATTTTTGTGGGCTCCAAACAACTTAATGTGTTGTGATACGGCGGACATGTTGTCCTCTCAATCACTGTTATCTCAAGAGTAGAATGCATTGCTAGCAGGCCACCATGCAGAGATGGTGTCTTGGAGAGGGCAAATCATTTTGCACGCCGTACCAAGCAACTCTGTTGACCTCGGAATATCTGGCCATAAAATTAAAATAATTGTATGGTCGGGCCATGAATTGATTTTGATCACAAGGCCTCCGCGCTTAGCCATATGTCCTATATTTCAATTGTGTCCTATATTATATGTCCTATATTTTAACAAAAAAAAATTAGGTTAGGTTTTTTTAAACATTTTAAATATACCGGGTGTTCACCCTTTTGGCCAAGGCAGCGTTGCCGTATTTCGTTTTATTTAAAAATTTTTGCCACCAACTTTTGGTTATTAAATGTGACGACAACCTTTACATATTTTGATTTTTTGTGACATGCGATATGTCATTTATGTCATTATGACAGGCAAAACTATATTTTATGTTATTTTTATTTTAGATTCTAGAGTGCTGTTATTTACATTAATGACATATTTTATATTATTAAATATCATTTGCATTTTTAATATTTAAATATTACCATATCTAAATACCCATGATATACAAAGCTTTTGTTTTGTTACATGGTTGAACTTAAAATATCACTATCAGTCATAATCAGCAAACCCATATAAGGTGTCCCATTTAAAAAATAAAAGTTAATAGCAGAAATTCGGAAATAAAAAACGATTTGGCAACGCTTTTATTGTAAAAAAAAATTGAAATTATGTTTTATTTAACCAACCAAAATTTTCTAATATGTTGGCAAACAAAAAAGATAGAATCACTTATTTGTTGCTCCCGGTATAGAAACGTTACCTTATTTTTACCCTAGCTATAGTTATAATAATGGTACAGGCAAAAGATAATTTACTTACAGCTGCAGATGGAATAATTCATGTTTCTGAAAAAAAAACATCAAAAACAGAATTAAAACAGACGTTTTATTCTTTCGTAAATTTTAGTGCGTATAAAAATTCCTAAATAATATTTGTTCGGTTTAAAAAAGTAAGATATATACCAAATTTTAATTTTTACGGAAAGTAATCGATTTTTAATTTTTTGTTTAATATTTTACATTGCAAATATGTATTCATTTTAAAAGGCCTGTATCTGGCTCTAACAATCTTGGAGATATTGGCGTTTAAAAAACAACTAGTATAAAAAGAAGAATTATTAAACAGAAAAAAAATCTAATTATCCAACCGATTTTTAGTATTATCTTTAATTACTCGGATTTTCTAGTACTTGAATCACCCTATACAATCTAGATAAAAATATTCAACAAAAACAGGGTGTCCCAGCCGAGAGTTATCGATTTTGAAGGTTAATAATTTCTAAACGGTTATAGTTAGAACAGCGCGGTTTGTCTTGATCGAATTCTGTAACTCATAAGTTTTTTTTATGGAAATTATTAATTTTGTATTACGTCTACAGAGTGTCCAAAAAAATTTTATAATTTGAAAAATCTCATTTATTTTAAATGGGCCACCCTGTATATCCTAACGTCAAGGAAATGCTTAAGGTTTTCAAAAATCACTATAACGCCTGTCCATGACGTATCCCTACAGGAAAAAATCCGAAAATGTTAAATCTCGAGAATAAGGCGCCCACTCAATGGGACCAACTCTTTCTACCCACTTTGCTTCAAAGGTCACATCTAGTAATTCTCTTGCTGTAAGAGAATAATGTGATGGGGCACGAACCTGTTGAAAATATGTTTCATTTAAATGGCCATCTTGACGGAGTTTTTGAAAAAAATGATTCATAAATTTTACAATCCGGCAACGTATGCGCTTGTCAACTCAGGCATAATTGTTGTATCTCTATAGATGCAATATCCGTAATCTGATTAGAAGGATGCTTCAGGATATCATACATCTATGTATACAAGACTCCTTTGATCTTTCATTGGTGAGATCATAAATGTGAACGATTGAACCACATATACAACGATTATTCTAATAATTATCATCAGTGAAATATAATTATCTACTTTCCTTCATTTGTGGGGATATCATTGGTCAAATTATTAATTTTTTGACCACACGGTATGATTTTGAGCAAGCAAGAACCGTTTCATTGACGTTAAGATATACAGGGTGTTCCATTTAAAAT
Organism: Kuschelorhynchus macadamiae; assembly: GCA_030620095.1. Taxonomy (NCBI): domain Eukaryota; kingdom Metazoa; phylum Arthropoda; class Insecta; order Coleoptera; family Curculionidae; genus Kuschelorhynchus; species Kuschelorhynchus macadamiae. The sequence continues at coordinate 807,055 of JAUTXW010000347.1, forward strand.
AAGTGAAATAAAAAACTCTGTCGACGTGATACAAAGTCATCAATTCCCATAAAAATTCGATCAAAACAAACTGAGCGGTTCTAACTATAACCGTTTAGAAATTATTAACGTTCAAAATCGTATGGGACTGCCTGTATATAAACTGTAGACTCTGTAAATAATTCGTGTGACGTCTAGTTGTCTGTTTGTGATATTTATTTACATTTAGGAAGGTTAAAACCAAAGAAAATGTCATTTTCTGTGTACTATATATTAGAATATAACACGTTTGCTTTATATTGAATATGTATTATATAATAAATGACATCAAATATTATTTTTAAGCTTAAGTATAGTATTATTATTAAATATCGTTTAGCAAAGAAAATTGTTTTTTTTAACTATTTCTTGCCAATGTTTTATATTAGTACAAGATGTTTTTTTCAAATTTATTATTATTACGTGTTATTAATATCAATGTTGATTTATTTCTTCCAAATTGTTTTCAACTTGCTTAAATGATAGTTTCAGCAGCATCCAAAGCTACAATAGGTATATGAATATAAATATGTAAAAAAGTATTAGTTTATAAGTTTTAACTCCGAATTAACCAAATATACATATGCATTAACTCATTATAATCAGTTTTTAAAGGATGTCATTGAGAAAAATAGGTACTACCATAATGATAATGATAAAAAAGTAAGAGTGGTAAACGTGATAAGATCAAAAGTCTAGTAAAGAATGGTTGTTGCAGTTGGAATTTCATCTAATACAATTCGAATTTTATCCAGCGTAAGCCTGTTTTGATATTGCCTTAATTATAATAATTAATTTAAATTTTTATTATACTTTTTCAATACATTTTAAATAATTTGTTTTCTTAAATTACTCGTTAATTACCTAACGATCTTTAGTCCTACCTAATGTCAAGAAAACAGTCACTGTCTCCTAAGGAGGTATTACTCCAGGTCCTCTAAAATGGACGTTAGAGTTTGAACCCCTAATGAAAGACAATACTGCCACTGTAAAAGGGCTTTACATCTCGCCAGTGGCATATATTAAAATTGCTCCTGGGGGGGGGGGGTTGAGACGTTGAAAATTTTCAACTACCAATAAAACAAGAAAGTTATCACTTCATTTATAAAACTGGCAACTGACCCTGGGGGGGTTTTAACCTCCAATTCCGAAAAAAAGGTCCTTACATTATTTTTTTTATCATCGGCGTTACTAAGCCGCTAAAGAAGCCCTTAGTAGGGGAAAAGGGAGTAGAATTGATGTTTTGTTATTTCGTTTCCTACTTAAATGGTAGCTGATTCCCAGATCTGCAACGTTATAGAGAATATTGTACAATGTTTTAGAAACAAAAAAAAAACGGTTTTTTTGTTGTCCTCGAGCAAAACGGATAAAATTTTAGGCCCCTTAAGGGCGTTAGTTCAACTAAATTTTCAACCTTAACCCAAATCCGCCCCTCAAAGTTACCTAGGTGGTAAAGGGAACAAAATCAAAAATTTTTTGCAAAAAAAATTTCACTGGTGTATTTTGATTCCCTCTAGTCATTGACGACTAGTCAGTATTGACCTCTATTTTTGACCTAGGACGCACTGTTTTCACGTTACATGCGATTTTGGGTAGAAAAGTGTTTTTTCTTCTCGGAGTTTCTTTTATATGTAGGTCTAAAAATCCGAAAAAATACCGATGTTATTTCGGTTTTGAGAAAATAATTTTCGTCTCCGAGACGTGAAGGGGGGCTACGGGGACCTGCTCGAGTGTAAATCTTTGTCTTAACCCCCCCTCTAGCTACACGGAAACACCTTAACCTAAAATTTATAGAAATTAATTATTATCTTAGATAAAATTACAACATATCTTTTTATCCAAAATATTCGATCAAGTCTGACATAACGCACGTCTTAACAATCTCCCTGCCTGTAATCTTCTCCTCCAAAACTTAAGTTACCAGTTTTCTTTCCAACGGAAGTATTTCTGTAGTCTTTGAGATGCACATCAATATTCTGCTTTCTTCTACCAGCAATCCTTTCCACAGTTATGCTGACGATACTACATTCCAGCCTCTCCTCTCCAAACCTAAGAGAACTTGCCTTATTAGAGTATTGTCGAATTGTGGGCGATCTGACTCTGTTCTATAAATACTACTCTGTTCTGACGAATTATTATCCATCATGCCTTCCGTAGGGTCAGAGAGACAGAGAGTCCCTCCACCATCCAACTGCAAAGGACTAGGATCTTCCACTTTGTTCTGTTACAGGCAAAAGTCTTTTCCTTTTCCCCTAATCTGAAGTCTTTAAATCATCATTAATATTTCCCTCTTTTGACTTATAGCAACCCTTGTACCTAGTACTTGAACCTTCAGCCTTCCTGATCAACTCATAGATAAAAAGGTAATTGAAAAAGCAACTTTGCGATTTTTTTCTGCGTTAACCATAACATTACTTTAGTTAGAAAACAAGTTAATTAAACTAAAATCTGCAAATGACACATTAAAGATTACACAGATTAAAGTAAAAAAATGTTTTCGGGTAGTTTAAGGCGACACATCTATCCAAATTTTATACATTAAGAGTTATTCTTTGCCTGTTTTTTCTGTTTCATTTCTTTTTTTTTTTAAAGATTTTTTTTTAAATTGATATACGTTTGCTTCGAACACATTTTACAGTAACTCTGTTTAGGTAAATACTCGGAGAAAGCAACATAGCTGTTTACTTAACAGAAAAGTTAGAGTTTTAAAAAATATTGACTATATTTTTTATGGCATTGTCCAAATACCTAATATTTTAATATTAAAGTTACATATTACATTCATTTTTTAGTTTTATAAACGAAGGTGTTTAAGTAAAAAAAGACATTTTTAACGTGTCCAGATTATTTGTTGCGTTTAGAATGATAAATAAATGTCTTTTTTGCAGCTTTTTTCGATGCGTAATATAAAGAATATTATTTAAGCAAACATAAGTACGTTGTTATAGACCCAAAGCAACTGTGCAAATGCTTTCATCATGTGGGGACTGATCAGTGCGCCGATCGTAAGAGAGATAACATTTATAATAGAAAATAGCCTAATTTTAAACTTTAAAATTTGTCAGTCTGTTTGACACGTAACCTTGAAACAAAAAATGATAGTTGTTTCAAATTATTTGTTACGTTTAGAATGATAAAGAAAGAATAAAACATTATTTACAATATCGTTTGTTTCAGAGTTTTTACATCTGTTAAGTAACTTGGTTCAAAAGAAACTATCAGTTGCTTAATTAAAAAACAACGTTTCTAATGAGTTTAGCTTAATTGGTGACATCCATTTTTTATTAGATATTTGATTAAGACAAAATTTTTAGGACCTTATTACTAGAAAACTTCAGTCCAATTTCTACAATATTTGTCAGTGTTGGAACATTTTCATTAATCGTACCTATTCTTTGTATTGTAGACTTTAGATAAAGATGTTTTTTTATTTATTTTGTTGAATGTGCAATGTCGATGTTATATTAATGCATGTATAGTAAATATAACATTACTTTATTTCTCTTTGTACCTAATTATTGTTTATTGTAAATGTTCAACACCAAAGATCTATGATAGTGTATTATGATGTAATGAAAATTATATTGTGTAATTTTTAATAAATTAATTCAAAAAAATATTATGACTGTGTCTTGTTGCTCCCTAGCATATCAACCATATTACGTATCTAACAACGCACATACATATACACAGAGTATCCTATTTTCGACACTTTTGCGGAGTATCTCCCTTATTTTTAAAGATAGAAGGTTTCGGTTTTCGAAACAGTGTGCTACTTTTTTGTGAAATTACAGATGGCGCCAGCAGAATTTTCATAGCTCTTTTGGACACGGAAACTCTTTCTTATATGACTTTTTTCGTATAATTTAGTGCCATTAGAATAAGTATACGGGGTCAAGTCAAAAAGTTATCGGACTCTACTTTATTTTTTTAAATGGAATACCTCTTTATGTTTATTAGGAATAATGTTACTTTGAAAAACAAGGGCAAAACTCGAGATTTTCTAAAATTTTCTTTTGTGTCGAATTAGTGGGTGGGCTTTGGCTAAAATGTGTTAAAAACAAAATTCATGTAAATATTGTAAAGATGTAATACTTTCAACCTTAATTCAAAAGATCTTTTTTAATTCCCAACTCTTAATTATTTATTACTTCATTTTAACTTAGTTATGATGAAGTTATTGAATTTTTACTCAAAACAAAATAATAATTACCCATCTTACTTTTTAATTATAATTTAAGTTAGGAAAAACCAAATAAAATTTTTGACGGTCATTTTTTCGTATGTAAAATTGGCACATTATTCTTTTAATAGTGTTCAAAAGACTCATAGATCTTCTTTGCAAATTTCGGAAAGTTAAATCGATTTCCACACGAAGGTCTCGTACAGATAATGATATCGAGTTTTTATATTTTATTTTGCATGAAACCCCATAAGAAAAAATCCAAAATCGACAGATCCGGAGATCGAGGGGGCCATCTTACAGGTACGTTTCCTCTCTCGACCAACATATCAAAATTTTCATAATATTCGTAGACCGCCATTATTGAAAATAATGGTAAGTAAATTAAATATGGTATATGTATAATAGCAGAAATATATAATTTCTGCAGGTGCAAAACGGCCTACAAGAAGAATTGCTTTCGATTATGTCACAGGGTACCCTCCTGCGATCATGATTTCTGGGCCTCTACCCTCATCAGGCAGGCTTGTACCTAGGGAGATCTGAAATAACAGATTGCTCGATATGACAAAATCGAAAACGAAACGTCTATCATACTGAAACAGTACTGCAAGTTTCAATATGATAGACGTTTCGTTTTCGATTTTGTCATATCGAGCAATCTGTTATTTCAGATCTCCCTAGGTACAAGCCTGCCTGATGAGGGTAGAGGCCCAGAAATCATGATCGCAGGAGGGTACCCTGTGACATAATCGAAAGCAATTCTTCTTGTAGGCCGTTTTGCACCTGCAGAAATTATATATTTCTGGTATTATACATATATCTTTTCCTGCCAAGAACTTCTGATAAAGATGTGTGAGAGCGCATTTTTATCGATTTTTAGTATCTAAATATGGTATAGTTAACTAGACACACCAAAACAACAAACATATATCATTAATAATCAAAAACTGACAAAACCCTAAAGTTTTTGACATTTTGCTTCTTTTTCCAAAGAAATTAGCCATAGCCTACTACTTACCTAGTAATCGGACACAAAACAAATTTTAGAAAATCTAGAATTTTGAGCTTGTTTTTGAAAATAACTGCACATGTGTATATATTTTTGGAAAGCTCAAATTATTCCTAATAAATATAAAGAATAATACACAAGGTGTCCTGTTAAAAAAAGAACAATACACAGAGTGTCACATTTAAGTAGAGTCTGATAACTTTTTGACCTGACCCAGCGGCACTGAATTCTACAGAAAAAGTCATAAGTTAGCAGAATGCTTGAAAACGCAACATTTTCAAAAACGCTCTGTACCTCACAAACTAAAAGGGTTATAAAATTCTGCTGGCACCATTTTTAATTTCACAAAAGAGTAGCACAGGTCCCGAAAACCGCAACTCTCTATCTGTAAAAATAAGGGAGACACCCCGCAAAAGTCCCGAACATGGGATATTTACCCTGTACGGGGTGGTTCACGTAAGATTACCCAGTATTTTTTTCTGGAAAAGTACCGAGAGGAGTTACGGAAAAAAAATTAAATATTACAATTTTTTGATGTAAAGGGAAATTTTATTTTACAATATTTTTGTATATACAGGGTAAACCGTTTTCTTTAGGCCCCAATCAATCTAGTTATTTTGAATGCAACACCCTATATAATTTTACATTTTTAAATTGTCCAATAAATTCTAATTACATTATATGCAACATGTCCTATACCTAAATTCAATTGTTTTCGTGATTTTTAAATTTGAAATTTGACATTTTGAGCATTTTAACCACCTGCAAGATCTAGACGGTTTAATTTGTAACAAAGCGCTTTGCACTTTCTTATCTTGGTTTTTAAATATCTATAAGCTGAAATCAACTTCCGGTTAAACTGGAGCCTAAGTTGAAGTTAGTTTATAGATACTTAAAAACAGTGGCGGCTCTTCCATAGGGTCATTTGGTCAATGACCCCCCAAAAATATTTCAGAAAATAAATTATTCGTTTGACCGTCCCTCCTAATAGTTGTAATAAAACGCCAACCTTGGGAAAAGTTAAATACACTACACTATTAGCCACGGGCGGCCGTTCGAATGATATCGTTGCGTTCCTTAGGGATAATGGCGGCAACATGGCCGGCGATGAAAAGTCGGGAATTTCGCTAAATCTGGCAACGTCAACCAGTTATGTCAATCACCACATCATATGTCAAAGTCAATGTCGTCTACGTCAAATAGACGTTTGACTAAGGACGGCCAACCCCAAAAACAAAATACCCTAAATACTGAAAGTGTTGCCAATAGTAGTAATAGGCCCAAACTATTGCAGAAGGTTTACCAACATCTGAGGCTACCAAACACAACGAAACTAGAAAAGTCCTTGACCAAGGGCAAGTAAATAATAATGTGCAAAAAACCATCGAAATAATCAAATAAGCATTACTTCTGCTAGTTCTGGAACAGCTGGCAGTTTTACATCCCAACAACTTAATACAGGTATCTTACAGGCTCAACTTTTAAATAAAATGAGTGAAATAATTCAATTAGGCCAAAGCAGTCCTGCTGATGAAGGGAAGGAATAGCAGCAAGTGAAACCAAGAAGAAGATTTGTTATTGGAAAAAATGAAAACGCCGATATAGTTCAAACAGTACAGAAATTTATATATCTATATGTAATTAGTCTGACCTAAGAAATGCATGGAAGAGAGAAATTTGGCCCAGTGGATCCGTAGTTTCTCGGTTTTTCCCCAAAAAGAGGGTACTGACCCAATTATCAAACCCTCCAGTAAAAGGCTGACCCAAAAAGCCTCTTCTAAACACTTAAAACTGCAAGTCTACTACCAGAATGTACGAGGACTACGTACTAAATCAAATGAATTTTACACCAGTGTTTTGTCTGATGAATATGATATTCTGGTAATAACGGAATCGTGGCTGACGGACAGCTTCAATGATGCCGAACTATTCGACGATAGGTACAACGTTGTAAGGCAGGATCGCAATAATGGAAAAACAAGAGGAGGAGGCTTAATTATAGCAAGTAAAAAAATATTTGGCATTGAAAGACTGAATTTTACATGTGAGTGTGATATTGAATGTTTACTTACAAAAATTGTTTTTAACCCCCTAATGCTAGTTACAATTGCTTTGTAACCTTTTTTGATGCTGTTGAAACATTTATTTTAAATAATGGTCTCACTTTAATTCTAGGTGATTTTAATATTCCTAATTATGTAACCGGAGGCTGTGATAAAAGTTCTCTTGTGAATCGATTTGAAAATATCTGTGATCTTACGCAATATAACACTGTTGTGAATTTTATGAATAGGACATTAGACTTAGTCCTAAGCAATTTAAATGATATAGTTTGTTCTAGATGTGAGCAACCCTTGGTTAAGGAGGACTTGTATCACCCTGCACTGGATTTGTCTGTGCAACTTGATTCTAATAATGTTAATGCTGATAATTTATTATCATCTTATGTTTATGATTATTCTAAAGGAGACTTTAATCTTTTTTATTACCTCATTAGTTCCATGGATTGGTCTGATATTAAACAAGCTGGGGATGTTAACCTGGCCTTAGATATTTTTTATAAAAAATATTTCTCTGTATTGACCAGGCTATCCCAAAAAAGCATGTTTAGAATTCTGGGGGTAAGATTAAATATCCTAAATATTTTTCCATTGAACTTGTACGGAAAATCAGACAAAAAAATCAACTGCATAGATTGAGAGTGCGGGGTACTGCAAACACCGATCAAATATCATTGTATAAAGTTATCAGAAAAGAAATTAGGGCAGATACAAAGCGTGAGTATAGGTCTTATTTAAGTAATGTAGAGGAAAATATAAATATCGACCCAGACTGTTTCTGGGCCTTCGTTAGAACACGTAAAAGTTCTTACGGTATTCCAACTGAAATGCACAGTAACAGAGTCCTTACTGATCCTGCTGACATATCGAATGCTTTTGTACAATATTTTAGCTCGGTTTTTGAGAATTCTTCTGATATTAATCTAAATTATCTGGGTAAGTTGACATTTTCATCTATTACTGAAGCACATGTGAGAAATAGTGTTAAAAGGTTGAAGTCTAAAAAATCTACTGGCCAGGATAACATTCCTTCTTATATCTTTAAGGGTTCTATTGATTTTTTGGTTATGCCTATGGTTCAAATTTTCAATTTGGCTATTAAAACTAATTGTTTTCCTGATAGATTGAAGGATTCAATTGTTACACCAGTTTTTAAATCAGGTAACAAGGAACTTGTAGAGAACCTATATATAGACCTATAAGTGCTCTAAATTGTTTGGCAAAGATTTTTGAATCCATATTATACGATGATATTTTAAATATGTGTAAAGGTATGCCTATCAACAACATGGTTTTCTGGTTGGCAGGTCTACAATCACTAATTTATGCGACTTTACATGTGCTGCTGGGGTAGCCTTAGATGATAAGCATCAATTTGATGTCATAATGACAGATTGTGCCAAAGCGTTCGATAAGCTCGATCACGGGATTTTGTTGGAGAAGCTTTGTAGTTTTAAATTGTCAGAAAAAGTAGTATAGTAATGGATTACTGCTTTCTTAAGCCATAACATCTGTTTTTTTTTCTTTTAACATTTTTCCTCTTCTCTACAGTTTTTTCCCTACCACTTTCAATTGTTTTAATTATTAATTGGAAAATGGATATTAAAAGTAAATAATCAATAAAATGAAGAATTTATTGCATAATTCAAATTAAAAGTGATTCCTGGGCGAGGAAAATTTAATGGTAACTGTTTTGTTGTAAATCTTCTCAATTCCTAAAGGAAGAAGTCCTTTTTTAGTACCGTGTGGTCATTTTTCTGGACAAGTGCTGTGTGGCCAGTTTCAGAGTGTCATTGTTCTTGTTTTCGACTTGGGTAGTCTACAAGGAATGACGCCATAGCAAGGATATACTCCCGGACGTATGTTGAAAAGATTAGTGATTTATAATTTTCTTATTTTCGCTTCTTTGGATTGATGTAGTGGCCATGCATTAATTCATTAGGAATTACTTAATGCTTATTTGAAAACTACATACCGAAACCTCTCTTCAGTCTTCAATTCCTTCTTTTTATTAATTAATAATTGTCTTCAAAAAATATATAAATGGTATAAATTATTGTGAAAAAATATATATATATATAAAAATTTTCTTCTCGATTTACGTAAAATTTAAACATATCTTCTTGATTTAAATATATCAAATTTAATGTAGGTATAAATTAATACTTACACTGTGTATAAATATTGTCTATGTGGCATTGGTATATTTACTTGTAAAAATTATTATCTGTACTAAAATATTAATTTTTTAAAGATTTTTGGACATTTACATTTATCCTAATTAGGTATAAAATTTTTCTTTCTTATAAATTTTGTGAGTGTATATTAAATCAAGGTATCATACTAGTGAGTAATACCATTAATATTTCACTAATTTAAATTTAAGATTGTGGCATTTTATTTCATGGTAAATTTATTGGGATTATGGAACTGAAATTTTGATTTTCTTTTCTATTGTAATTTTCTAATATCAAATTGGACTTTTAGATTAAAATTTCTCTTATATCAAATTGGAATTATTCATGTTGTCATTTTAGAAATTTTGCATAAGGTCAAATATCAGCCGATCATAAAATTGAGTTTCATTGTTTGTTTGTTCAAAAAGAACTTCATAATATCAACTAATTAAATTAAATCAAACTGATAAAAGATCAGCTGCTTAACTAATTGATAATCAACAACCGAACACATAATTGAGTTTCGTTGTTTGTTTGTTCACAAAGAACTTCACAATTCAATCATACTGATAAACGATCAGCTGCTTAAAAAATATTAAAAAAAATCTAATTACCAACTAAATTTATTTAACCCATTTAATTTCTTTAGATCTATATGATTTTCTTATCCTTGCTGACTTAAATCGTAAGTTATTATCTTTGATAAATTGAATCGTTTGAATATTTTAACTTAATTTTATAAGAAAATGTACTTTCTAACCTTAATTTAATAATTAATTGATTTTTATGCATATATTGAGAAAAAATAAATAACCAAATCTTTTCCAAAATATAAAATATAATCATTTCAATTGCAAGAGAAATTTAATTTCACTTCCACTTCTAAACTGTTATTAATCTATATATGTGGAAATTTATAAACTGACGTATGTCAGGTACTTATATTGTAAAAATTGAAAACAATATTCAAAAAAAACACAGTCCAAGGAAAAATAAATTGGTAGTTACCTGAAGGCTGTAGGCCTAAGTAATAGGTATTGTGTTGCTTTAAGAGAGGGAAAGTTACTAAGAAAGACATAACGGATGATAATTCGTCAGAACAGAAACCGTGGTAGAATCTGTAAACAGAGATCGTGATGCAGGCTTCTTTGTGATTTTGGAATCATTTATCACGCGAATAGCTCTTTTTTGGACAGAGTGGAAGATGCTAAGGATTGAAAGAGAGGCTGCTGCTCATATATGCGAGCAATACTTAAGGCAATACTTAATTTGAGAAGTGTAAAGGGTATATAAGATGCCAGAAGGAAAATATTTTCGATCTCGGAAAAAGAAGCCCAATTTTTTCGCGGCTGCTCTGGTAATTGAGCTGATGTGATGATGTCAACGAAGATATTTCTGAAAAGTGATGCCAACTGCCAAACCAACGGAATATTCGGTCTCAAAGTTTTGATTATTTATTTTAATGCTGTGGGTATAAGCAATTGTTTTGTTTTATGTTTGCGTCACGACGCCGATTGTGGTGACAGCTTCGTATTTATTTTAGCGGTAAATAATTACATTTTATCACATCAAAGAAACTATCTATTTTTTATTGCATCTTTCGAAGTACACCCACCATAACAAAAGAAACACGTCAAGCACTTAACGCTGACAGCCCCGAATGAATCTGGGCTATGTGCGGTTGCCCGTTATCCTTAGTTAAATCAAATTCCGATCAGTGGCAGCACCACTTTGAAGAAGTTAACTGAAACTAGCCGTTGCCATGGCGACCGCATCCTCTTTTGTTCTCTTCGCGGGGTTGCATTTACTGTGGGGTGGTTAGTTCACAATAAAACAGAAATGCGATATCTGACAGTGGCGGACTAGTTTTCGGGTAATAATGTTACCACCAGATTTATCCGAATAATTTAACCAGTGTATTAAGGATTTCGTGAAATTAATCTAATATTGGAGACTGTTATCATCATGTTCTTTTTGCACTACGTATACTTTAAATAAAGGCACTTCAAAAAATATTTTATTCAACCCTTATTTTTGTTCCCCTCATTTCTAATGGGCCTTAAATCTTCAGTGTTGTAATTTATCTAAGTGAGTAATCAATATTACATGCGAGTAAAATAATATGTTTTTTCTACGGCTAAAAAACTACACGCTTGTTTTTCGACGCCTTTGTAAAGGCTATAATTAAATCAACTACTTTATACATTTAATAATGTACAGGGTGGGTCAAAAAAAGTTCACATTTTCAAAGTTTTAATAACTTTTTTATTTATTATTATTATTTAATAAAACTTTTGAGATATATTCACAAATATATTGATTATAGAGCCACATATTCAAAATAAATGAGATTTAATTTTTTTATTATACAGGGCGACTTAAAAGATGAGTTTCGTTTAAAACGCTCGCAAAAATTATTGTTCATATTTTGAGGATAAGCATAAGTAGCATTTTAAAACATTATATCACAGCAACAAAACTTACGGAAGCGTAGAAGGGCCACAATTTTTTTTATTTTTTAATTCTGAGTTTAAAGTCGGAATTTAACAAAATTCTGAGTTTAAAGTCAGAATTTAACAAAATTCTGAGTTTAAAGTCAGAATTTAACAAAATTCTGAGTTTAAAGTCAGAATTTTAAAAAATTCTGAGTTTAAAGTCAGACTTTAACAAAATTCTGAGTTCAAAGTCAGAATTTAACAAAATTCTGAGTTTAAAGTAGGAATTTAACTAAATTCTGAGTTTAAAGTCAGAATTTTAAATTCCTAGTTTAAAGTCAGAATTTAACAAAATTCTGAGTTTAAAGTCAGAATCTAACAAAATTCTGAGTTCAAAGTTGAAATTTAACTAAATTCTTAGTTTAAAGTCAGAAATTAACTAAATTCTGAGTTTAAAGTCAGAATTTAACTAAATTCTGAGTTTAAAGTCAAAATGTAACAAAATTCTGAGTGCAAAGTAGGAATTTAACTAAATTCTGAGTTTAAAGTCAGAAATTAACGAAATGCATTTTTGGCGTCGCCTGCTAAACCTGAAATTGGTGTCAGGAGTCAGGAGATAGATAGATAATTAAATATTAAGACATATTAGGCATGAGAAAAGTAACTCAATAAGTACTTGGATTTTTTAGAAAAATATAAAAATTTAATAAAATATAGGGCATTTCATTTAAAAAACGGATGATGCCTCCGGTTTGAGGTAGAAGCGGCAACACCGCACAATTTAAAATATTTTATAATGAAAGTATATTATGTTCATCTATGGCCAAAGCCAAATTCTCAAAACATCCTATTCGTTGATTCTCCAGATATTTCTAATAGGACACTCAACTTGAATCACCTTGAAACAGAGGGGGAGCTCTGTCAGTATGTTTCGCGAGACACCCTTAAATCGTTGAAACATATATGAACCATTTCTTAAGACTTATTTATCGTTTGGTATTACCTTTTTTATTTTGTGAACCTTTTAATGTATATGTTTTCTTGTATACATTTTGGCTTTTTTTCAGCAATAGAAATAAATAAAAATACATAAAATGAACTAATTAAACATATGTTTAATTTGTCAGGGACTTATTTAACACTCAAAAATCAAAATAGGAAGCTTTTATTTTGTGCCCTCCCCCTTTTATCATTTTTTTAACTATCTGTAGTTTGGTGGAACAATTCATAGCACATTTGCCATTATTCAAACAAGAATATTGAACTTGTTTTTTTGGTTCCAGTCTGTTATACAATCGTACGGACTAAATTCTGACTTTGAACTCAGAATTTTGTTAAATTCCGACTTTAAACTCAGAATTTTGTTAAATTCCGACTTTAAACTCAGAATTTTGTTAGATTCTGACTTTAAACTCAGAATTTTGTTAAATTCTGACTTTAAACTCGGAAGCTAAATTTAAGTTAAATTCCTACTTTAAACTCAGAATTTTGTTAAATTCTGACTTTAAACTTAGAATTTTGTTAAATTCTGACTTTAAACTCAGAATTTTGTTAAATTCTGACTTTAAACTCAGAATTTTGTTAAATTCTGACTTTAAACATAGAATTTTGTTAAATTCCGACTTTAAACTCAGAATTAAAAAATATAAAAAATTGTGGCCCTCCTACGCTTCCGTAAAAACTGATATACTGAAATACAAAAATTATATGTAGTAGGCTTAGGTAGACAAAAACGACCTACTGACATATTGGTTTGTACTTGACAGTTATCAATATACTAGCAAGATTAGCTGATAAATCTACAGTATTTTACTAAAATGGTGTTCACGGAGGTTGAAAAATCGGAAATCCTTGAGATTTATGTAAAAAACAATAAAAACAGATACCGTTCGCGCCAAGAGTTTATAAACCTATACGAAAATAATCCAAATCGGAGAATTCCAAAATAGTTTTAAAAATGTGTATAATCTGTTGCATATTACCAAAGCATTGATGAGAAGAAATATATATATATATATATATATATATATATATATATATATATATATATATATATATATATATATATATATATATATATATATATATATATATTTTTTTTTAAAGGTAAACTTTATTTAAAAAATCGTTGTTGTAGCTAATTAGTCACAGTTCTACAACTTTTAGAAACTCCATTTAATTCCATACAAGATGATACGCGAGACTTAGACAAATCCTACTGCAAAATAAATAAAACAACAAAATATCATATGTACCATATGAATACCATCGACATTAACCCTTAAATGAAAATGACAAAGAGAGGAAACTAATTGTTCGTAGAGAAATGTTGGAGAGGCTAGATGAAGACCCAAATTTGTTTTCAAAAATTTTATAGACCGATGTGTTGACATTTTGCACCTCAGGGTCACCTTGTATTTTTAGGCCAATGGGGATCCTCGCAATACTATGGAAATTAAAAGATCTAGAAGGCGTTCTTTGTCTGGTGCTACATACTAGGAAACAAGATTGTTGGTCCTATATTTTACCAAAACCACCTTACACGCGCACGTTATATGGATTTCAACATCAAGCTGAAAACAATTTAGACGCGTTACCGTTGATCGAGGCTAACTCAATAATTTGGCAACAAGATGGTGCTTCCCTGCGCAATGTTGCTATAGTAACTGAGTATCTTAATACGAATTATCAATTGTGGATAGGTAGATTATGGACCTATATTATGGTCTCCGAATAGCCCTGATTTGACGCCCTTGGATAACTTCCTTTGAGGAACTTTAAAAAATAAAATCTATTTTAAATCCAGCGAAAACGTAATTAAAATACAAGAACAGATATCCTACGAGATAAATAATGAAAATCCAGAGTGGATAACAAACAGAATTGAAAAATTAAAAATAGAATATCAAAAGTATATCATTATGAACTCTAGATCATATAACTATATTTTTTCCACTACCTAATACGTTATTTTAGTCGAACCTCTAAATATAATGTTGTATTTGTATTATTTTTGAACCTAAGCAAATTATAAATAAGCCTACTAGATATTTTTTAATTTTTGAAATTATTGACCCAATTCTTCAAAATAAACTGTATAAACTATACATATAAGAAATCGGCATCAAATGTTATTTTAAAATAAAAATCAATATACAGGGTGTTCCATAAGAAATAATAACATTTTGGTAAATAAGTCTGATTTTTTATGCTCAATTGTTTTTTCTGATATCATCTTATAAAAACTCTGTTAAAACCCTAAAACTTTTGTATTTAAAGTGTTTCGCTATATTCATAAGTAACAGAGATACGGGGGGGTGCAAAATATTAGAGATCTTACTTAGTCTTACAAGTCATAAACTTGCGCCAATAATATATTTTTTATTATAAGCTGGCTTTAGAAATAATTATAACTTACTAACCTTAAGGTACGCAAAGTTTGAAATAAGTATTATAGCTCCTAGGTAAAAACGAAAGTTTCAATAAGTGCCTTATAGGAAAGGTAATATCCCATATACAGCTCAATAAGTAGTACGAACATATTCCTGAACCTCATTAATATTCTATATATTTTTCTATAACCTGTATGTCTAAGAATATGTGCCTCAAATTTTATTAAAACATTTTAACAAATAAAAAAGTTATTCAAAAATTAAAAATGTGGACATTTTTTTGGCCCACCTTGCAGATATAATGAAGATGCTATATAATTGCATCTTTTTTATCTCTGCTAATTCTATACAATGAAGAAACTTGGAGTAATATGGCCCACTTTCAGCTGTTTATTCCAGTATTTTAACCTGAATGTGCAAAAAAGTATTCTTATACTAATACTTTTATTTACCATGAAATAACAACATAAACAAGAACTCTGAGCAAAAACAAATAGAAATAAACAGCTGAAAGCTCGTATTTTTCAATTGATGAAAACGGGCCTCATTTTCGCCACTTATCTTCAACACGAGTCACTTTACCCACGACACACATCCAGCTGGATTAGCCTTCGACGTTTTTCGCTCATAAAAGGGAAGTATTGTAATCCTGAAAAATCCACCCTTCGAGATTTTTTCAGATCTTCCATCGGCCTGTCTGTCTATTCGACGCGTAGCTAAAAAACTGCTTATCGGATTAACTTCAAATTTTGGTCAAAAATTAAGGGACATATGGGGATGACCTGGTAATATTTTGGTAGAGATCCAATATGGCGAAACAAAATGGCGGCCTAATGAAATGTTAAAAAAATTATTATTAAAAAACTACTTATACAATTTATCACAAATTTTGCAAAAACATCAAGTATTATGTTGGAATCAACTGGTAACATTTTGGTACGAATCCAAGATGGAAGAACAAAATGGCGGCTTAATAAAATATTAAAAAATTCAGCCTGAAAAACTGCTTAATGGTTTGATTTCAAATAGTGTGCCATAACTAATTGTGGTATAGCGATCAACTAGTAAAACTCTGTTACTAATTCGAGATCGCGGAACAAAATGGCGGCCAAACAAAATTTTTGTAATAGTGAAACAATCACCCTCTCAGGTTTAACATATCTTCACGTTTTAGCGTGCCTAGATACCAAAAGGCACATGTTTTATCAATTCCGGCGGTCCGTCTATTGGTTTGTTTGTCTGTCAGTTCGCGGCATAGCTTAAATACTACTTATCCGATTGACTTCAAGGGTCATGTGGGGATGATCTGGTAATATTTTGGCAAAAATCCAATATGGCGGAATAATGTTAAAACATTTTGTTAGAGTGGTGTATTATTTGAGGTTAAGATTCAGTAAAAAGAACAAAATACTTTTTTAAATTGTCGACGTTTCACAACTTTTGCATCCTCAAGACACATATATAGATCCTATATCCTGCATGAAACCCATATTATGAGTCTTTACCTACTCCGTTGGTCTGCATATATTTTCCAGATATAAGTTTTTCAATGGTTTTCGTTAACAATTCTCTTGTTGTTTTGTTAGAGTGGTGTATTAGTTAGGATCCAGTAAAAAAACAAGTTTATTTTTTCTATTCGACGTTTCGTAATTTAATTGTTACATCCTCAGAACACATATAGATTCTATATCCTGCATGAAACCGATATTATCAGTCTTTAACTAATCCGTTGGTCCTCAGATATTAAGTTTATAAATGTTTGTTGTTGTTATGTTAGGGTGGTGTATTATTTGGGGTTACGATCCAGTAATAAAAAAAATTGTCGTTTTTTAAATTGCCAACGTTTCGCAACTTTATTGTGACAGCTTCAAGACACATATATAGATTTTATATCCTGCGTGAAACCCATATTATCAGTCTTTACTTACTTCGTTGGTCCGCAGATATTTTCCCGATATTAAGTTTTTAAATGGTTTTCGTTAACGATCATCTTGTTGTTACGTTAGAGTGGTGTATTATTTTGGGTTAGAATCCAGTAAAAAAGCAAAAGACTTTTTTTAAATTGGCGACGTTTCGCAACTTTATTTTTGCGTCCTCAGAACACGCACATATATAGATTATATATTGTACAGGAGGGTTGGTTGGAATTGGTCAATAATAAATCTCTAGAAGCTCAGAATTTTATTCTAGTCTACGCTTCGACCTGTATAAGGTCATCCTCAGGACTCTAAAAATATTTTACATAGTTTACATCACGCGTTACATATTTAACAATAGTTACATAGTGGTTATAGATCTAGAGGAATATTATTAGACTAACATAATTAAAATGAAACATACTAAATAGCTTTAAACATTGAAACTTTCACAATTCTTTTACGAGATAATACGAAATTTACAAAGATTTAGATTGAAAATTATTATTATAAGAGGTGCAATAGTACATACATATACAAAAAGACACTTATTTTTAAAAATCAATCATACACTAATTCCTACAATTATCAGGATATTTGCTACTTACAGACAAGGCAGAACTCCATATCAATATTAAAACATATCTATAAAAAAATGACTATCCAAATAAATTGATAACTATAATTCTAAACAAATCTCCGCAAACAAATAACCAAACTCAAAACAAAAAAGAAACAACCTATCTAAAAATCCCCTATATCAAAGACCTATCTGAAAAACTATCTAGAGAACTAAATAACGATTCCCTTAACGTAGCCTTTAAAAATGAAAATACAGTGAAGAAATTCTACTCAAAATTAAAAACGACAACACCGCTTGATTATGAAAGTAATGTTATTTATCGAATTCCATGTTCTGAATTAAACCATGTAAAATATTTTTTGAGTCCTGAGGATGACACTTTCATTAAACAAAAATTATTGGAAAACAAACTAATTATAAAAAAACACCCTAATAGTGTCAACAAAAAACAAGACGTTGACAATTTAAGTACATCATACTTTAACACAATTAAATTTTATCAACACCCTCTATAGCAATAACAATATCTGCGAGCTGTAAATTTTTATTTTTTTAGAAGTGAGATATCGACTGATGGTATGCGAAGGTACAGACAAATAAATATATTTATTTTAGACTAACGTAGACTAGAATATAAAATTCTGAGCTTCTAGAGATTTATTATTGACTATTTAGTATGTTTCATTTTAATTATGTTAGTGTAATAATTCCTATAACCATTATGTAACTGTTGTTAAATAAACCTCCTGTCCAAAATATCAATATGAGGTCACGAATCAAATAGAAAATATAGATTATATATCCTGCATGAAACCTATATGATCAACCTTTACCTACTACGTTGGTTCTCAGATACTTATTTATTTATTTATTTATTAATAAGGCCATCCAACAGGCATTTTAATCTGCCCTATGACAGGATAGCACAAAGTTACAATTAGGTTTTATACAATGCGGTTGAGCAAGCTAACTATAACTAAACTTAAAATAATTTATTGCTAAGAAAAACCTAGAACTAAGGTAAACTCAGTTTGTTGAACAAAAAGTATTAGTAAAACAAAAAACTCAATAATCCTAACTCAAATTATTTTTGACATGTCTCTTAAAAGCTAGGACATTAATTAATTAAACAAATCGCAGTCGCTCTGGACAAGATTATTAAACGTTCGCGTACATCGCATAAATGGTGAGTTTAAAAAGTAGTTAGAGCTTGATCTGGGTATATAGAAAAGCAGCCTATTGCGAAGAATATATGAATTAGCGTTAAATGAAATTTTGTTTAAGCAGTATTCTGATTCGATTAAATTATTTATTATTTTATAAACAAAATATATATCAAAACATTTTCGCCGACTCTCCAATGACTGCATATTATAAAATTTTAAATTATCGGTATACGTAAAAAAAAGTCTCTCCCTATTAAAACGATAATTTAAAGCATTAACGATTTTTTTCTGTATAGATTCTATTCGAGTTATATATGTTTGATACATAGGATTCCTAACTGTAGTCGCGTATTCAAGTAGAGGTCTAACTAGTGTATTAAACAGAATGATTAATGAGGATACTTTTAAAAACCCAGTAGTAATACGCAGTAAAAAACCTAAATTTCTTAGCGCCTTTTGTGTAATTAGTTCTATATGTTTATCAAACGTGAGCCTGAAATCCAAACTTATACCCAGATCTTTGACCGTGTCGCTATAATTCAGTTTCGAATTATTTATGTACAGACTGTAATTACTGTGAGGCTTCAATATTTTCCTAGTAAACATGATGCATTGACACTTATCTAGATTAATAAAAAGCCTATTCTTTTTGCAGTAGTTCGAAAAGCAATTTAAGTCAGGTTGCAGATTTCTAAGGTCAACATCGTTATTAATGGTTTTAGAGATTTTAAGATCATCAGCGTACAAACAGTAACTTGAGTGAGTAAAACACACTCCAATATCACTTACTAAATACTAAATAGTAAAGGACCCAGATGTGACCCCTGGGGCACCCCAGAGGTAACAACTGCATAATTTGATCGAACACCATTCAGCGCTACATATTGTGACCTGTCCTTTAAATAACTTTCCATAAGCCGAAGCAAGTTGCCGTGAACTCCGAAATTTTTAAGCTTAATTAAAAGAGTAGGGTGATGGACTTTATCGGAAGCCTTGGAAAAATCGGTATATACAGCGCACGTTTCCAGATCGCTCTCCATAGTTTCATATATATTTTGAGTAAAAGGAATTAAATTTGTAAGAACAGAGCCACCTCTATAAAAACCATGTTGATTACAATCTATAATACATTTTATATTGAGAAATAGCTACTCATAAATAAGTGTTTCAAAAAATTTTCCGAAGTGACTAAGCAATGAAATTGGTCTATAATTAGCCAGGCTAGTCTTTAGACCTGATTTGAATACAGGTACCATTTGTGCGACTTTCCAAAGCTTTGGGTAGATACCAACCATAATGCACTTATTATATAATATATACAATGGTTGACAGAGACAAGGACATGACCTCAGAAAAAATGCAAGGATACAATCAGGGCCCGGTCCTTTATTTGGATCAATATTAGCTAACGGTCTTTTAATACTTTGCTCTGAGATATGATTTACGGTGAAACAATTTAAAGAGGGTACATGGTTAACTTGAGACGGGGTCATACATGGTTCAAAGACGCTGCTAAAGTATCTAGAAAAAAGATCACATATGTCTTTATTTGTAGAAGCATGTAAATCGTTATATGATAAACTATTTGGTAAAAATTTGCTAGTTCTTTTATTACTTACAAAAGACCAAAAATATTTTGTATCACTTTTTTAACACTTGCTCTAACTTTTTTCTTAAATATGAGAAACTTTTGTAGTCACCTGCATTTTTGTAGGTCTTCCACTTACCATGAACCTATATGTCCCAGATATTAAGTTTTTAAATGCTCCTCTTGATTTTATGTTAGAGTGGTGTATTAATTGGGATTAGGATCCAGTAAAAAAAACAAAAGTTTTTTTTTG
Source organism: Kuschelorhynchus macadamiae (assembly GCA_030620095.1). Lineage (NCBI taxonomy): Eukaryota > Metazoa > Arthropoda > Insecta > Coleoptera > Curculionidae > Kuschelorhynchus > Kuschelorhynchus macadamiae. The sequence continues at coordinate 827,838 of JAUTXW010000347.1, forward strand.
AATTGTCGACGTTTCACAACTTTACTGTTGCATCCTCAGAACGCATAAATAGATTTTATATCCTACATGAAACCCATATTAGTAGACGTTACCCACTCCGTTGGTTCGCATATATTTACCAAATATTAAGTTTCTAAATGGTTTTGTTCTTGTTGCTATGTTAAAGTGGCGTATTATTTGGGGATAGAAAATATCTGCGGACCAACATAGTAGCTAAAGACTGATAATATGGGTTTCATACATGACATATATGTCCTGAGGATAAAATTGCGAAACGTCGACAATTTAAAAAAAGACTTTTGTTTTTTTTACTGGTTCCTAACACCAAATAATACACCACTGTAATGTAGCAACAATTACAAAATAGTGACTTAATAAAATATTTAAGAAAACAACCTGAAAATATTATTTTTTAAATTAATTTCAGTTTTCGTACAAGAAATAAGTGTTTTTATAAAGTTAAATTAGTAAATTTTTTAAAAAATCGACGTAAAAAAATCTTGTTTAACTGACTTTTGCAAAAAAATAAGTGAGAAAATGGGATAAACTGGTGCGAATTTAACATGTCATAACAAAATGGCGGTATGTGTCAACGTAAAATCTATTTATTAAATTTATTTTAAATTATGAAAAGAAAACTAAGTTGGATTACATTTCACTGTTCCTTATAAATGGAAATATCCGTAACGAGGAAAGTTCCAGGGAAAGGAAATTTACCGATTTTTTTCATTTATAATTATTATTCAAATTATATCACAATTAGTCTAAAATAAAAATAACCCTTCAAGTGTTTATCCATCCCACGTTCCGACAAAAGTATTATCATCCTCAACGTTCACCCCTCCGCCACTGGCACACTAACCCCTAATGTCGTCTCCCTGGACCGCATCTGTCAATTTTTCAACTCCAGTTCGGTGGTGTTGTGTTGTGGTGTACATTTACATCAATATTTATAATGCAAAATGATGTGAATTTATCAAAAAATTGAAACGCCTTCTTTTAGACTGTTTTTATTATTTTTTAAATACTCAAGGCTAAGTGTGATAAAATAATCCGTGATATGACAAGTGATAAATCAGTGAATTCGGCCAGCGCACCAATTGAAGAGCGATTTAGAAAACATTCACTAGCAAACAGTTAAAAACCTCACCTCAGGACTGAAACGAAGTATGTATTTATAGAGTAAAAATGTGTGAAACTATAGTTTAAATAAACTGGAGCAATGTTCACTTCATAAAGCTGGACTATTGCTCCACAAAAAAAAATCAAATGCGTATGGGCATATGTATCGGTGATAAAACTAAAGTGCGCGTGTGCTGTTTCTGTAAGCGTTAAAAATATCTCATTAAACAATAAATAAACAATGAAATCATATGATTGCGATTCGTCCTCTGAGAGTGAAGACACATCACACGCCATCTCACGGGGAATGGTGCAGTCTCCCCAATGGCTGAGGGGAAATGCTATCGCATCAAATTGGGGATGGCAAGGGGTGCCTGTAAGTAAACTTCCGCACTCTATATTGATTGCTTCATTTGTAGGCGCTGTATTAATTTAAACATCATAGTTTTGATTTAGCCGAGCCTTAAAAGGATACGCCCAAAGCCAAAATATATATATATATATATATATATATATATATATATATATATATATATATATATATATATATATATCCAGTCTGGAAATATTGGTGTACTATTGATTTATATTTTTAATATTATATTTTAAGGAAAGTATGAATCGCAAAAAATCAACTTTTTGACCTTTAAAATATTACTTTTCTTAAGGAATCTATATACTTGGGAAATGAGTAGATTCATTTGAATTTTCAAGGTGGCTCTGACCTTTACCTAAGGTTCAGTCAGACTATTGCTAGTAACTTTCCTACCTCTACAAGTCTGCGCAAAGCTAAATAAAAACGGAATTTTCAATTATTTTTGAATTTATCATTAGTGCAAACCTACATATTTTAGGCGGTTTATTTTACAAAATGTTACTTTTTACTTTCCTTCTAAAAAGAAAGTCGTGAAAAAATCACATCAGTTTTTCACGTTTCAGGATCCTCAGATGCCTAAAAGCATATTTTTCCAATTTACGTCGGTCTTTCTTTAGCTTAACTAAATAAATATGTAAAATAGTACAAAATACTTGCAAAGGCATCTTCAGGGATCTTCCCAGCACAAGATCACGTAGCCCGCGTCTCTATTGAAATTTTCAGGGTGCTTGATAATTTCAATTGATTCTCTTATTTTTTTGTTATAATAACCCGAGACTGAAGCAAGAACCCTGGTTTCTTTTGCATTGATCATGTGTCCTGGGGTTCAGCGACAGCGGATTGAACAATTTACTCTCTTACTTATACATCTTTCACGTTCCTTAAGTCTAGTAGACACAGAGCGCCCAGTTCACCGCAGGCACAAGGATTTTTGTAAACTCCTTTCGATTGCAAAGGAATTACATCTTTTGGTGTCCTTAACCATTGCCCAATCTTTTGTGTGCCCTAATAATTGTGCAAATGTTACCTGAATAAAAAATAAAACTGCTCTACCTAATGGTTGAATATTCAGTACTGGTTTAGGTCTGAGATTATTATAATCATACCTAATCGAACGCCTAATATGCAATATCCGTTTGATTTTTAAGCTCCAGTTAGTTTTTCTGTTTTTTCAAGAACTGAATTTGTGTCACATAATAAGAAAGCCCTAAGGACTAATGAATTGATGGATTGTTTTTGAGATGGATGATGATGAGAACCAAAATTTGTATATATATACCGTGTGCCACAAAAAAGTGGCCCACCCGTATAACTTTTTTGTTTTTAAGATAATGAAATGAAACTTTGTTCAAATAGGACGAAATTTCGCATTTTTTTACTGTTACAATGTTGCCATATCTTGCTTAGTTTGGTAGTTTTTGCTACTAACTTTTAATTTTAAATGGTACACCCTATATATTTTTGGTTATTTACATTCTATACAACATTCTACGAACAGACATGTGTCATTTGTCACATTTTTGACATATTAAACTATTTTAATTTTAATTTTAAATTTTTGATCTAGAGGGCTGTGAATTATCAAAATCGATTAATTCATGCCCATGTAGTCTAAGAAAAATAGAATTTTCCCTTTTTTACTCATTTTAATATTTTTACATCGATTTAAATATGAAATAAAAATATTTTCCTGGATTACTCAATTTTTTTAAATGGTAAGAGGATGGCTCGTTAGGTCAGTCGAAAAAAACATTCCCTTACGAAGAATTTGATATCCCACTTTTTTAAATAATAAAATCGGAAATATTTTTATTAATTTACTGAAATAAAAAAAAACTCGCAAAGGTAATTAAAACAAAAGGCAAAAGTATCAAGAGACAAGCTCGTGGTCAACAGATCGTGCAATATCAATGCCCTAAGCTCGTTTATCCCGGAGAGTGGACGTGGGAAAAAAAATAAAAAAATTAAAAGTAAAAAAGGTGAGCGCCACCAATTTATTACGGCCTAAATTGGAAAGCTCCTAGATGTGTTCGGCACTCACTTGTTTCTGATACTTTCATAAAAAGAAAATTGTAATTTAAAATAAAGAAAGTTATTTAATAAAAAAAATATCCTGAAAAAGGAGAGAAAATGTGAGCTAAATAAAACACACTAAATAAAAAACCAATAAAATCTATTTAAAAAATGTTTTTTTTTTGATAAAACCTGTACCAAAACAAAACAAAAGGAAAAATAAACTAGTGTGAAATAAAAAGGTTCACCAATTGTCCCAGCGTAATACGTCACTGCAACCGGTGGAAGGTGTACAAGTAGACAGGACCTTAGAGGTTGTAGGGTGGAACGTTACTCGTTCACGTCAAAGAAAGCCTTAAAGCCCCGTACTACGTACTAACGTACGTACGTTTTCTAGTATTTTTTCTAATAATTACATAAAAATAAAATATTTAGTATTTCAAAGAAAACAGTCACTAACTGATCAAAATGAAAACAAAAATATAAATTAACGCAAACTGTAAAGAGTGCTTACTACCCTGATGAATACCAAATTTCAGTCGAAACGTCATATCGCAAAAATAAATAAACAAATAATAAAACCTTAGGAGTGAACTGAGATCGAGAAAGAAAATCTTAAAATATTTTCAACTACAATTGCCTAATTCTGTATCAAAATACAGCATTACGTAAACGTTTACATTAAAATAATTACCAAAGCTTCAACTGACTGTGGTTAATTAAAAATAAAATTAAAAAATCATACTAGAAATTAGCAAAATCTTACAAGAACCCTAGAGGCCCTGATGAATACTAAAATATAAGAGAAACGTTGTATATAAAAAAAAGAATAATATTAAAGGCGATTTGTAATAAAATGTATTATAGAAATCAAATTTATTTAATTAAAAAAAATCAAACATTACAGGAACGATAAAATATTAAACAAGTATTTACATATCAATAAATACAAATGTACTGATTTCGGTCAATCTAAATCAAAAAAATGCAAAATAAAATATAAAACAGCAAAATCTTTCGAAAATAAAAGTACTTATGTACCTGAAGAATACCCAATATTCAAGCGAAACGTTGTAAAAAAATAAACTATAAAAATTAATTCAGTGTAATAACGGTATGAAATATAAAAACTGCAAAAATGTATTTAAACCCCAATAAAACAAACTTGCATGATCAAGTTTTCTTTCAACAAATTATTTTCAGACGATCCCAAAGCTAAAAATACAACATACTATAGATTAAAAAAAAACTACGTCATATTAAATTACTGAACAGCTAGGCCAGATATTTTAATTTAATAACCCAATCTATAAAAAAAGCAATTGCAACTATTAATTTAATTCAGCTCTGTGAGGTGTACAAATGTTGCCTGATTTATACTAAAGGTGAAGGCATGAGTCTCAAATACAATAAAAAAATTAGTTAATATAGCAACTATACTGACCATCAAACATTTAATTTGCAATTGCAATTAAAAAGGAAATTTATTATAAAAATTAGCCGCAGTCCCAATACAAAAAAAATTATTATATGAGTAAAAGTTAATTTCCATATATGACCAAAAATTGCCAAATTACGTAATATAAAACCAAAAGTATTCAAAAAGGAATATACACTTTTCAAAATAGATGAAATTAAATTACCTATTCAATAGGGTTTAGTTTGCCCCCGACAGGAAGATTTCTTCACAACGTAGCAGGAAAAGGGCGGCCTGGTCCAACTTCAGCACCAAAAATCCTCTCTCAGAGAGATTACTTGGAGGTTAAAAAATATTATAAAATTCACAAATACAAAACCCCAAGTAAATTAGTACGAAGCTGAGGAGAAATCCCACTAACGGATTCACAAGAAAAACTCGGATTTTATTTTCCCCAGTTCGCGCTGAAGACCTTTCAATGTTACAGGAGGCCAGAAAAGTATTGTTTTCCTGTACTACATTCAAAAGGTAAATTTTAAATTATGAAATTCTTTAAATTGTAAGAAAATTATTTATTAATACCCTATAATAGTTAACGAAAGCAAATAACTATTTAACACAAGACAAAACATTGGTTTTCTATGCACGTCTAGGAGTAAAAATTCTTGAATCATTTCAGGAGTGACGATATTAAATGCAGGTCTAATACGATGTTCAAGTTCTTCTAGATCTCGTACTGGTGTTTTATAAACTTCAACTTTAATATACCCCTTCCTTTCCTTTCAGTTCAATAGTTTCTAAATTATTTTTTTTTAAATATCTTTTTACGTTTATTTTATTTTGTACCTTTTAGCATTAATTTTTAAGACACTTACGATCGGACACCATAGCATTTCCAAGATTTGACTCAAATATACTAACTACCTAACTAATATACAACTGTTAAAAACTTGACGAGTGTTACTGTTTTCAAAAAAGCTAAATGCCTTTAAAATATTTTTTCTTGTTCTCGAGGCTCTCTTATCCGTGCATTGTACCTTGTGATAATGTCTATTTTTCCTGATTTTATAGATGTTATCTTAGTTTTTCCGATTAAGCTGGGAAGTGGTTGGGGGTGGCGTGGGTTGGTGTCTGGGGATGCACGAGATGATGGGGGATAACTTAATTAGAGAGGAGACCAGCATAATTTAAATTCTATACATGACCTAAAGAATACAAACCTGTTTGCAGTCATTTAAATGTAAGATCACTTAATACAGGGTTTGACGATTTAAGTAATTACATATCTGATTACAAATTTGACATTCTTGGCTTATCGGAAACATGGCTGTCGGTTGAAGATGATGGTAGTGCTTTTGATTTATTTTAATTTAATCTACTTAGGAGTGATAGAGTAGGTCGTGGAGGTGGAGTGGGTTTTACATAAAAAACAATTTTAAGCACAATAGAGCTATGTTTGACAACCTATCAACCGAATTTGAATATTTAAGTTTAACATTTATTTTAAAAAACAAAAAAATCTTAATTACAACTCCTCCTTCCTCAAATGTTCAGAACTTTTTCAATTTTTTGGAAGACATGCTTAGCCCCTCAGTGCCTATGTATGACTATGTTTTACTATTGGGGGACTTTAATATAGACCTTTTAAATAACGTAAATTCTAAAAAAGGGCTTATCAAACTTTTAGATTTATTTAACCTTACTCAACTAATCAAAGAACCGACGAGAATTAACATTTCAACTAACACATCAACACTTATAACTGTAATTATTGTTAGTAAAGAAGTTAGATGTGTTTCAGGGTCAATTTTCTTGTCTCAGTCAATTTCAGATCATCATTCATCATGCCGCATTAAATTTATCAAAAAAGAGGCCCAGTTTTAGAAGGATACAGTTTCGTGATTACAATAATATTAACATAAATTCGTTCGAGTATGATGCGTTACATTTACCATGGGAGGATGTTTTTACATTTGTATACCCTTTAAAAATACCGATGACCCACAGCCATGACATTTAAAATTTAGATATATTTAGTGCATTAAAAATCTAGATCTATTAGTTTTAATGAAGGGGGTTGACCGTTTTCAATTTATCGTGAGTTATTTTGTTAATACATACAACCGTGCACAGACATCAGACATTTTTCTAAAAATTTCTTTTGTTCTGTTTTTTTTCACATTTAGCATTATTGTCTATTGCACGAGGCATCTTGCATCCTTTATACCCGACTTGTGCTTGTCGAACAGTGATTCTGTTTTTTGTATCTTTGAAAATTTCAATAGATTTTTCGTTTATAAAATGCTGGAACCGATGCTAGAACCTTGGTTTCCTTAACATTTATAATATGCCCAGTGGTATGCTAATATTCAACTACAGCAGATTCAACAATTTGTATCTTTTTAATACATCGTTCATGTTCTTTAAATCTAGTTGATACTGAGCGTCCTATTTCTCCCACATACACTTCTCCACAAGAGCATAGAATTTTAAATACTCCTTCTGTTTGAAAAGGTCCAACATCTTTCGGGGATCGCAAGCATTGTCCGCTATCTTTATGTATATTGAAGATTGTACGTATGTTAGACCGCCGAAGTAATCGTCCTATTTTGTTTGAAGTGCTTAAGTGTATTTAGGGAAGAAGAATACTACCTAACGGTTGCTTCTTATTATTTTCCTTTTGCGGAGTTTAATTACTATCGGCCGGTTGCAGAAAGCTCAATTAAAGTTTAGAATGTTTAACGGAATGTCAAATTTGACAGCGAGTTTCTAGATTTCTATAAGCAGCTTGTCAAATCCGAAAGATTGGTTAAATATTCTAAACAACAATTAAGTTTTGTGCAACCGGCTGATCTTTTAATGAATCGCATAATATCTGGTTGTTAAGGAATGGAGGGTGTCTGATGAGCCATCTCTGCCGAATGGCACGAGCTAGCAGGACTCAGACAGTCTAAGGTTTTCATATCAGGCCCTTATAGCCGTTCTGAGTCTAATAGACTTCTAAATCTAAACAGAGGCCAACTTAGAACCATTACCGGGGTCCTAACTGGACACTAGCTGGTGAAATATTACCTCCATAAGATTGGACTCGACAACGATCCATACTGCAGGTTTTGTGCTGAGGTAGATGAAATTACCGAGCATCTAGTCTATCGATGTGACGCTTTAGTCAACGCCAGACTGCTTTGCTTGCATGACACCTGTGGAACCCGAACTTGTGGGACGTTCACGACCTGAAAGGGTCCTTTCCTTTCTAAAAAGGAGTGGGCTCTTGGCCTGACATGCCTACTTGGGGGGATAGCACAATGAGCCCCAGTGAGCCTAAGTGCTGCCCTTTTCGAGCTCCCTATCTATGTCTATGTCTATGTCTAACATCTTCAGCCATTCCTTCTCAGAACTTCGGTCCGTTTCGCAGTTTCCGATGTTAGAGAATCTTGACGAGAAATCGAAATGGCTTCACATACTAGTGAGTTAATAACCGATTTCTTTTCTGTTGGATGGTGGTGGGAATTTCCTTTTAAGTATCTATTTGTATGCGTCGGTTTTCTATAAACAGAATGTCCTAATGTACCATTTTCCTTCCTTTAAACACATCCATCTAGAAAGGCAATTATTCCATTAGATTCAATTTGATATTGCGATGTTAAAGGTGGTCCAGAAATATGAGGAGATTTTGCAGTTCATGAGGTCAAACAACAAAAGCATCATCAACATACTTAAACCAGTGTTTAGGTTTTATTGGAGCGGATGTTAAAGGAATATCCTCAAAGGCCCCCATAAACATATTCGCTACCACAAGTGACAGAGGAGATCCTATAGCTGCCTCTGAGGTTTGTTTATAAAAAGTTTCTTGAAAAATAAAATAAGTAGATGCAAGACAAGCTTCCACTAGATCTATTAAGTTATTGCATACATAGCACTACAGACAAAATAGGACAATTTCTCCGCCGGTTTAACAGACGTACAATCTTCAGTACACATAAGAGGATTAGATAATACTTGCAATCCACGGAAGGTGTATATAAAATTCCTTGCTCTCGTGGAGAAGAGTATATAGAAGAAACAGGACGCTCAATCTCTACTAGACTTAAGGAACATGAACGATGTATTAAAAAGAAACAAAATTTTCTATCTGCTGTAGCTGAACACCAGCATACCACTGGACATATTATAAATGTAAAAGAAACTAAAGTTGTAGCGTCGGATCCAGGATTTTATAAACGAAAAATTAAAGAATCAACTAAATTTGGCAAACATACAGAAAACGTTAATAGAGATACATGTTACGGTCTACATCACACGTGAAAATCGATCTTACAGAGTCACGGTTCGACCAGCACAAGTCGGTTATAATAGCAAGCCTGGATCTCTCCAAGCTTTTTCAGGGTTCATATTTAGTGTAATAAAGATCCCTGAAGATACCACATGCAATGGAAGGCGAAACGTCGGATAGTAATTCCAATTTGACAGGGCCTAATCCCAAGAACCATGATTTCTTAATTAAACATTATATGAAAGAGGGTTAAATATATAAAATTGGAGGTGCTTTATTATACCACGCGTTTTCGTAAGTCACTATGTGACTGGTATGCTGAAACCGTGTCATATAAAGCAACTTTTTATACTATTATTTTATTCGATAGGGAAGTTCTTCAGGACCAAGTTCTTCAACGGCAGCCATGGACCACCAACAAAATTTCTCCTCTTTCTCTGGCGTTAACGCCCAAGAAGAACCCCAGGTGTTAGGTAGGAGAACCCCTTTGGGCGCCGTAGGTCTAGGAGGCTTCTATTTTCAAGGATGCCAACAGAATATGACCACTGCGCACGGACCTCCTTCGGATGAAAACAATCCGGATCCTGCGTGTTCTCCACAGAATAGCAGTAGGTAAGCAACATAATAATAGAGACATACATCTAGAAAATAACGTCATCAAATTTATGTAAACCGGTTCACAATTGATAAGCGATACTCTGATTTTTGCTGATACAGGATGATCCAGATAATTTTTTAAATGAAAATATCTCAGTTATTTTTGAAATTGGAAAAAAATCATTCCAGATAAAAGTTGTTTGATTCGATCTGCTTTTACCTATGTATATATTTTAATTTATGAAGGGTGTCCTAAACAATCAAGGCAAGTACCTACCTTGTTTTTTCAGATATAATATACCACGTTTTTTAAATTTTTCTTCAATATAGTGGAAGTTTTAAGTAAAAATTGTTTTTTTTTACTTATATTTTACCAAATATCTTTAAAAAATCTTCTATAAGGCGTACTTTTAATGCAATTTTTTTATTAAGTGTAAAATTCGTTCCTATTTAATACAAAGTTGACAGGTTTTATTATCAGCAATTGTAGTATGCATCAAGGATTCCATTCCTCAACGCCATCTAGAGTCAAACAAGTTATTTCTTCACGGCGACAAACGCCGGTCACGCTAATTATTGTGAAAACTTTTATCAAAAGGTACACATCTGGAGCCTTGTTCACAATTGCTCAATATCGTTTCTTGTTAGAGTTTTATATTTTTTTGAGTGAAAACCAACTTAGATATATGATCGTTGATGGATTGTTTTCAGATTCAGTGCTAAAAAACTCTCAGTTGAGAAAAAGCTATAGTTTACGATAAACTTTTTCAAATTCATTTCTAAACAATACAAAAACGTTGACCCTGGACACATATTTGTCAACTACAGGAAATGCCAGCGGGGGGAAATTAATTATAATTTCTTATGGATTTTGCCCTATTTAGAAAAAATCATCACGGCCATTGGGTTTAGGATATTCTCACCTTCATTTCTTAGATCTACATAATTGCTCTATATGCAATATTTTGGCAGATATTAAAAAAAAAACAATCCTTTGCAACTTTTTTTTTGACATTTTACTCTCCTCGTAAAGGAAAGTATTGTAGTCGTGAAAAAATCGTCCTCCGAGATTTTTTAAAATCTTCACGTTTCAGGTATCCTAGATGCCCACCATCATGTTTTCTCAATTCCGTCTGTCCGTCTATCTGTATCTCTGTCTGTTGGTCTGTTCACAGCATAACTGAAAGAGTACTTACACAATTGGCTTCAAATTTGGATCAAAAGGTTAAGAGTAATATGAGGATGAGAAGGTATCATTTTGGTAAAAACCATTACGGTGGAACAAAATAGCGCCCTAAGAACTTTTTAAAAAAATATTACTTAAAAACTACTTATAGAATTTTATATATATATATATATATATATATATATATATATATATATATATATATATATATATATATATATATATATATATATATATATATATATATCGGGTGTTTTATAAAAAAATCCTTTTATATATATATATAGAGAACTCTCAAAGAGCTGCAATTTAAAAAAAAATGTCCTAGGAATCATTATTGTTGTGAAGTAAATCAAGAATAGATAAGAATATATATATATATATATATATATATATATGTATATATATATATGTATATATATATATATATATATATATATATATATATATATATATATAACTCCACGAAAAATTAAAGTAGAGTTTCTTGGGTATTTGGTTCTTTAATGGAAGGTATTTAAGACATCATATAAGTGTACAGATTCTTACATATTACAAAACGTTTCGACTAGAATCTAGTCTTCATCAGTGCTAGAACAATTTATTAGTTAAGTTTTTTTGGAAAAGTTTAAAATATGTGTTTAGTTCGACTCACCTCATTAATTACTTAAAAATCCTAGTGGTTTCATCGTTGTGCTCTATTAAAATAATAAACTAACATTTAACACAACATGTATATAGTTTCAAAACAAAGACGAACACAGTATTTAAAACATAGAACGGACACAGTGCTCACATGTATTTTAAAATATAAACTGACTAGTCGAATCTCATATTATTCTTATTTCTACCTTAGCCTTTTTTTTTCCCATTAAATATTGATAACGATAGCATATACTGGTGGAATAATATATATATTTATTTTGATTTTAGTAGGTGGGGTATTAATTAATAACGTTGTATCATATTATCATACTTGTGGCCATTTATGCGATTTTGTAGGTATTGTGTTGTTTGTCCAATGTATACAGACGCGCAGTCAGAGCATGGTATTTCATATATTGTGGGGGTTTTTCGGTTTTTTGGGGGTTTACTTTTAACTGAACTAAAATATTTTTTGAGAAGATTATGTCCTTTATGGCACACTGAAATTTCATGTTGTTTAAAATATGATTGTAGATTTTCAGACAGTCCCTGTATATATGGAATTGATAAATAAATTTCGTTTTTTTTTATTTGATTGTTGTGGATCGTTTTTAAGAATTTTTAGCCGGGAGTTAAATAAAGTGTTATACTATATTATATATAATATAATGTTTTTAATATATATATATCTTTATATATATATATATATATATAGCATTATTTCTAAAATTTAAGTCGCATAATTTTATTGCTCTGTCTGCTAATCCGATTATAACTGACTTTTTTGAGATATGCGGTGTTGGGAGAAATAATTTAAATAACGACCAGACCAAGTTTTTTTGGTATGCCATTCTGTTTGTACTTTATTATTTTAGTTATGAAGTGTCATGTCTAAAAAATTGATCTTATGGTTGTCTTCTATTTCGATGGTAAATTGTATTTTTTGCACTTAGGCAGTCATCAACGTAACGGAGAAAGAAGGGGGGTTTAATTTTAAGATTAGGGATTGTTGCTGATTCCAATTCTTCAAATGCCATTTGAGCTATGACACTAGAAATGAATGAATGAATAGAAAACCCATAGCACAACCCTCAATCTGTCTATAAAATTTTCCTTGTACATAAAATAGGTAGAGTTAAGCGTTAGCTCTATTGCTTTTAAGAATTCTTCCAGGGGGATATCTGTATATTTTTTTATTTGGTCCCATTTTTTTTTATTAGGTTAAGTGAGATTTCGTCATATTTATATATAGATATATATATATATATATATATATATATATATATATATATATATAAGGCAGTATGAAATTAACCCAAAGAGTAAAGAGGTGTGATCTATGGGTATCAGTGGGAGGTTTGTTATTTGAACCTCTAGTAGCAATGTAGAAGTATATAGATGTAAAAGTTAAAAACACAAGCGCGATATGCGTAGGATTTCAATTTTTTGTTTGCCGTGCGATACCAACTATTTTGTTGGCTAAACGACGGCTACAAAGGATGAATATCCATAATACCGGCTTTTATAGGCCAAAGGTTCAATAAGAAGAAAGTAAATAACGTCTGTAGATAAATTAGTAGGAAGTTTAACGGCCATTCGGACAAATAATTCTGCTTTTTGAAAGTTTATTCAGGTATAGGGCCCAAAAATCATGGATTATTATACCGACAAGTCTTTAAGCATTTTTCATCATCTCTCCCGACACAATTGACGACGCTTCGCTCTTTTGGGGCTCACCAGGCCAATGCAGCCATATGGTAGAGATGATGAAAAATATTCAACGGCAGTGTGAGTCGTCGTTTCGCCATCAAAATATATATATATATATACGGCAAACAAAAAATATAAATATATATATATATATATATTGTGTTTTATATATACTATATATATATATATATATATATATATATATATATATATATATATATATTTTGCAAAAGGAAAATGTATTTTCTTGAACCATTAACTATATTCTTCAAATATGTTTTCTTGGGAATAAGGTTCCAAAATCAAAGTTTGCTTTAATAGCCAGTCATTTTATTGATAAAAGGATAAAACGTTTCGGTCTGAATGTGACCTTCATCAGTTATCTAAAACGTTATATTAATTGAAAAATAGGTACAAATCAGTTCATTTTGATTTTTTTTATAGATTGAGGGCAGGAATTTATACATTAATTTTGATTTAAGATTGATTGGATTTAAACAATTTTTTAAACTATATTATTATATAACAACGAACGAACATACATCTAAAAATTAAAATAAAATAGAATAAAAATGATTTCTTCTCGACTCACCATAGTTTATTTCTAATGCTAACATCCAATAATGGTACAAATACTCATTATTAAAACACATAAAAATTATATTAAAATAAGTAAAATGTATCTACACGGGTATATATATTTATATATATATATATATATATATATATATATATATATATATATATATATATATATACATTTTCCCACTTCACCATGGCATTCTATTGACCTTTTAAAACCAGATTATATGTTGGCAAAATAAGCAGTTTAGAAAGCCAATTCTATTTCGATGAAACTTTTACCAGAAGTTTTCAATTAGAATTTTCTCTCAGATCTTTGGAATTACGAACTTCCAGCACAAATCCGAACGTCAAGGGCAAAAGTCGTCAGTGCAAATCCGTGCGCCTCAATATAAACGCCCTGGAGCGAAAAGAATGCAAGAATTAAACGACGCGACGTTCTGAATGATCTCAGGGATGTAAAAATAAAAAAATCAGTAAATTTGCCTTTACAGATAACACAGTTTACAAACAGGGTTACAAATTCGATTTTGAAAAATAGTTTTTTCTGGCTTAACTTAAAAAGATAATTCAAAACGTTGCAACTCTTTTCCCGTTAAAAGGGGCTTTCAGATTTGCCATTTTAATTGTTTTTAATTAAAATTTAAACGTTTCGTTTCTTGGCTGCCATCATCAAACTAATTTTTTTAATGGGCGCCATATTTTTTCAACATTAAATAAAGCCTTTTATTCTTATTTCAGTGATGAATAACACTTTGTCAGCTAATACATCAAAATCTTTAATATTTTAAACAAACTAATATTTCCTTACTTGGCCTTGACTTCATCTAATCAACTGACATACTTGTCAAACTACAATACAACTAAGTCGGTGGCAAGGAAATATTTGATAACATAATCAATTCGAGAATTCTGTTTTATTTAGTTACTACTCTATCGGCCGGACAAAAGGGACACAAACAGATACATACTGTATCTAATGAAGTTTAGAATTCTTATACTAACTATAAGGTAATGACCTATTTACCATGAAAAAATTACAATTAGAAAACAACTTAAAAGTTAAGAATTATACACCAGCTACAATTTACATGAAGAAACCAAAAGTTATTTTACGCTCATAATATTACAAAGGATGTGCCGATCCTACATTGTCTTTAAAATATTTTTCACCTTTTTAAGAGTAATAAAGAAAAAGTCAATGTTAACACAATGCACATTACCATGTCTTACTATTCGACAGAGGGGCGTGTTCTGAGCTGAGTGTGCCTAAAAGACAAGTGAAATAGTTCTCTCGTCCTTAAAGACCTTTGAATTAATATTAATTTGTTCCAGAACATTGGAACAATCTATAAAATTGTTTAAAATTTTAAATAAAAAAAGTACATCAAAATTCTCCCATCTTCTCTCTAGTGACATCAAGTGAAAGTGATTATGTGCCAGAGAAATATCGTTATCGGGTATTACAAATTTTTGTTTATAAGACAAATATTTTATAAATCTATTTTGAATATTCTCCAACCTGTTACTGAAGGTAATTTGCTGTGGACTCCAAATAACGCTAGCAAAGCACAATTTGCTCGACACACAGGAGTTAAACAAACACATGACGGATTTAATGTTATTGAAGCGTCTACATTTTCATATGACGTAGCCTAACATTTTTGCAGCAGAATTAGCTAACATGAAAGTCGAAAACTAGTTTAAAGTCAAATATGACACCTAAATCTTTCGTCATATTGACTTTGTTTAATAGGGTATTTTGTAAATGGCAGGGTTGAGCTATTTGGTTTAGATTTCGTGAGAATGTAATTGTTATACATTTTGATATATTCAGAAAGAGACTATTATCATCGCAATATTTCCCTAACCGATCCAGATCACTCTGGAGCTTATCGCAATCTTCAGGACAGGTAATAGGAAAGTAAACTTTAAAGTCATCTCCATAAAATGGTTGTGACAGCAAACCCTGAAGAGAAACAAACTGCTTTTTATTATTTATATACGATTCGACCCATCTGAGAAGGCTGCCACCCACACCGACTTCAGCCAAAGGATCCAATAAAATATTGTGATTTATCTTGTCAAATGCCTTGCTAAAGTCGGTGTACACGGCATCCACCTAAATTCGTTGGTCTATGTTACCATGTAAGTATTCACAAAATATAAACATTGTCTCCAGAGAATGACCACGAATAAAGCCATGTTGTTCTGAAATTATCACGTTTTTTTACAAGGATAAAAATATATTCATAAATAATTTTTTCCAAGAGTTTTGGTATGACTGAGATCGTGCTTATAGGCCGATAGTTTGTTACGTCGCTCTTTTGACCAGTTTTTAAAATCGGCACTACCATGGCAGCCTTCCACCTATCCGGGAATTCAGCCACTCTAAGAAAGTAGTTGAAAAGCATTGTTAAAGGTATACATAAAGAATTAGCACATGTTTTAATAAAAATTGCGGGCAACTTATCTGGACCAGGGCATTTTTTAGAGCCAAGTCCGTGCAATGTCTCTAAAACTTTATTTTATGTTAAGACAATAGTCTGCAAATTTAAATTATTTGAATCACTAGGGATTTGTTTAAATTGATACCTCTCAGGTATCCTCAGAGATATATATACAATGAGGGTATAAAGTATGGAAACCTTGAGATATGTCAAAAACTATACAAGTTGGGTAAAAAAGTTTCATATAAAAGTTGTATAGTTCCTTACGATTAATGATTCAAAAATATCTTGAAATATACAGGGTGTTTTAAAATCAAGTTACCCGCCAAAACTTCAGAATCTCTAATGGAACACACTATATATTATTTCATTTTAAGAATCTACATGAAATTCTGATCATATTTTATTAAGCATACCCTATCCCTAAAGTCAACTGTTTTTGAGATAAAAAAATGAGAAAATGGAAATTTGGCTTTAAACAAAAGTAACTCATTTCCCTATGCATAGTGAAACCTGGTGGATTATTTTAGAACTCCCATAGAAACTGTCATGTACTGGCAATAAACTGTGTCAATTTTTAACATATTATTGGAGAGTTACTTTTTTCCTGATAAAAATGCTTTCAGAAAGAGAAAGAATAGAGATTCTTATGATGTTTGGATGGGGAGATCGCCAAAAAAATCTTGACGAAGTATGTGAACTTTTTAATAATACGCATCCCGAGCGAGGACAAGCAATTGCAAAATCTACAGTTAGCAAAATTATCAAAAAATTTCATGATCATGGTTGTGTAAAAGATCTTCCCAAGACAGGTAGGCCAAAACTAGATGATAATATAAAATTGAATGTTTTACTCAGTTATAACGAAAATCCACATTTACCTACAAGTCAAGTAGCATTAGATTTAAACCTTAGTCATTTATCGGTAAAAAATATTCTGCACACGGCAAAGTATCATCCCTACAAAATAAGATTTTTCCATGAATTAAATGAAGACGACTTTGACCGCCGACTAGAGTTTTGCGAAAGTATGCAAGAGCGGTGCAACCTGGATCCATTCTTTTGTAGAAATATTTTATTTTCCGATGAAGCCACCTTTTTTCTTAATGGTACTGTCAACTGACGAAACTGTAAATATTGGTCTACAGAGAATCCCCATTGGGCTCAAGTGGCTCATACGCAATATCCCGAGAAAAACAATGTTTAGGCTAGAATATTTCAAGATAGAATTATAGGTCCCTACTTTTTTGACATAAATTTAACCGGCGAAATGTATCTTGATTTTTTACAACTCGAGTTGATCCCTGCCTTAGCTCAATTGTATCCAGGTAATGAGCCCGATATGCCTACTGCAGCAATGTGGTTCCAACAAGATGGAGCATCACCTCACTACGCGCTACCTGTTCGGCAGTATCTCAGTGAAATATTTCCTAACAGGTGGATAGGACGTCGTGGTCCCTACGAATGGCCGGCCAGGTCCCCGGACTTAACCACAGTTTATTTAATACTATAGTCTTTAGTTAATGTTCGGTGACTTAACTCCCCTAGATTATTTTCTGTGGGGATATTTAAAGAGCAAAGTTTACTTGAACAGACCTTCTAAAATCCGATAAATCCCACCTACTTTCATTCGAAATCTACAACAAGAGTTCATCAGTCGATTAGGATATTGTCAGGAAGTGAACGCACAACAGTTCCAGCATTTATTACGTTAAAACGCATCATTTAGAATTTTAGACTATCGTTGTTAATCGTTATTAAAACAATTTTGTAAAACAGTTTTCTCTTTTTTTTTATCTCAAAAACAGTTGACTTTAGGGATAGGGTATGCTTAATAAAATATGATGAATTTCATGTAGATTCTTAAAATGAAATAATATACAGGGTGTTCCATTAGAGATTCTGAAGTTTTGGCGTGTAACTTGATTTTAAAACACCCTGTATATTTCAAGACAATTTTTGAATCATTAATCGTAAGGAACTATACAACTTTTATATGAAACTTTTTAACCCAACTTGTATAGTTTTTGACATATCTCAAGATTTCCAGACTTTATGCCCTCATTGTATATATATATATATATATATATATATATATATATATATATATATATATATATATATATATATATATATATATATATATATATATATATCCCTGAATCGACGGATATATATATATATATATATATATATGAGAGGTTTTAGTTCATCCAGAGTTACCATTGGTTTTTATAAACAGAGTTTTTTAAAGTTCTTCAGAAATAAAAATCAAATGGATACAAATCGGGGGGTCGATTACCACTGCTTTTTTAAAAACACAATTTTTAAAGTTCTTCAAAAATAAAAATCCAATGGGTACAAATAGGGAGACCTGGCCGCCCATTCTACACATCCTCCATTTTCAATCCATTTTTCGAGATAATCTCTATTTATGTAATCCCTTGCTGTTCTTAGATTATGGCCAGGAGCCCCATCTTGCTGAAACCACGCCTTAATTCCGCTAAGGAAATATAATACAGGGTGTTCCATAATACATACATGGTATCTGTAATATACCGTTTTCCTGACATTTCACTTTTTCTAAAAAAATTGATTAACTCTATTCTCTCCTTGAATTTAGGCAAATGCGATTTTGTAGCTCCAATAAGCATTAAATGTGCTAACTAAAGCAATCATTAATGGAATTGGGAGTCTCTAAAATCATGGATAACTTGATTTTTTCAAATGGCTCTACCTAACTTTGAATTTGCCGTTGAGAGCTGGCAATCTTAGCCGCGGAAATTTCTAGATGGAACGAGTATATTGATAAAAAGCAAAGTTGGAATCATTATATAGGTCATTTATCCGTCTTTGATATAAGTATGAATTCATTACGTTGGAAGTACCGGCAAAGTTTACTGAATATAATATACAATAAGTTCCTTCACTCCGAGTCGGAACTTTGTCGAACGGGCTAGACAAGCCTGCCGACTGGGATAAAGCCCGTGCCGCCTTGAACAAAAAACTTCCAGGGGAGATTAGAGTAATAAAATAAAAAATGTAATCGTTTTCTCCTCAGTTGCATTTTGTGGGGAAGGCGATGTCAGGCGGTGTTCAATTGTAAAATAATAATAGTAATAAAGTTTAATATTTATTACTAGTATCCGACAGTCATTAATTTAAATAAAAATTTAAGGACTTTAATATGATATTTAAAAAATCCGTTCTATGGACGTGACTATTCGTACGAGATGGAGAAAAGAAAAAGATCACAGTCGAAAAGCATCACCATTTTTTACATTGTTTTATTTATAAATGGTATAACGTTATATGTTTATAACAAGCCATGTCATAATGCAATAGCCGGGATTTTTCTAACGTTCTGGTGTCCGAATACGTAAATATTTCCCTTCCTGGAATATTGATTTTTAATGGAGAGTAGAAGTTTTAGCTAAACTAAGCCGGTAATGCAAAAGCATGTTCCTTTTTGTTTTAAGTTTTTTTATTAGTAAACTATAAAAGTTATAACAGTGTAAGAAATGCGTTCTTAATATTATTTGTTTATAATAGAGTACATCCCGGTTGGTGTTCGAAAATGGACATAGTGTCTTAAGGACTTTCTATGCGATCCATGAGGTGCATAATTTAAACATAACTTTGATCATACAGGGTAGCTCACAAAACCGTAGCAAACCAATCTTTCTATTTTTAATAAGACACAGAGTATATTCGTTTTATTTTGTTAAGCTTATTTAAAGGCCAATTCGAAAACACCATATTTTTTGGTTTAGCTTATACAGGGTGCTAAAGAGTATACATTCTGAAGTATGCATGGACAACTTGGAAACCAATGAAACCATGCTGCAAGAACAAGACAAAACTCTTTTATATTTATTATTTCCCTTATCCCTTATTAATTACCAAAGTGTTATGATTGAAATCTGAGTACCCCAAAACCCATAAAAAGGCATATTACGGAATTATTAACAAAAAATTGTTGTTTTTTATCAATTAATCCCCCACTTCACCCCCTTCTTCTCAACCGATTTTACTCAAACCATATGGATTACTACCTAAATACCAAATTTAAAGTCGATAGCACAATTATTCCTTTGAAATTTATCACATAAACTAACAGACAGACAGAAAATAGATTTCGCCGAAAATATGTTTTTACACTTTTTGGGTCGTTTTAAATCAATTTAGCGAAAAAAAAATAATTTCTTTTTGCCGATATTATAGTTTTCCATCTCTTAGAGATATAGAAGTAATAATTTAACCGCCATTTTGTTTCGCCATCTTATATTCGTTTGACAATTTTAACAGTTAACTTCTAAACCAAAATAAATTCTTACTTAAATATTTTATTAGATCGTCATTTTGTTACGCCATCTCGGATTCGTACCAAAATGCTACCCGTCGATTACTACGTAACACTTTGTGCAAAATTTGAGGTGTAGTTTTTTAGTAATATTTTTTTAACAATTTACTAGGCCGCCATTTTGGATTTTCATCAAAATGTTAACAGATTAAATTAATTTAATTAGTTAAAATTTGAAGTCAATGGGATAAGTACCTAGTTTTCTAGTTATACCGAGAAGCATTTAGACATTCCACTATAGGATTCGGCACCTGTCTTTCCTCTGATTGGCTGAAACGCGGTGCGGGAACCTGTTTCTCCTCCGATTGGCTGTTTTGAATCAAACGCGGTGCGGTGCTGAACGCCATAACGTTATGTTTCAACAGTGCCGAAATACGAAGTGGAATGTTATCTTTAAAGAATATCATCTACTCATTTGTTTTATCAATTTTACCTTATTATGTGGGTAGGGAACGTTTTTATGGCAAGAGTCAAGTATGAAAAATTATTTAAGTTGAAAATATCATGTAGTATATTATGTACAGGGTGGCCTACATAAGATGATCCTGTACCTTATCTCAGAACTTATAGAAGATATTAAAAAAGTTAAATACAAAAGTTGTTTAAAATTAGTTAAATTTTTAAAATATTATATTTGCAAATTTACAGGGTGTGTCACAAAAGTGTAGTAACTGACAACTTTGTTATTTTAAATACAACACCCTATTTTTTATTTCATTTTCAGATTCTACGTAAGATTCTAAGCATATTTGATGTAGCATACCCTATACCTAACTTCAACTGTTTCCAAACAACAAATAATTGAAATTCAGCATTTTTTGCACTTTGACTTATTATGGTGGCAAAACGGTTAAAGATAGAGATAAATAAATTTCAAATTCCAATCTTAACTTTTTAAAAGCTATCTGATGACGTAAATGTACAGTGGGTAGCATTGGTACCAAATTTGGTACCTTCGTTGATACCATCAATTATGATCATTAAATAGCTCTTGAAAAGTTAAGATAGGAATGTGAAATTGATTTTCCTCTATCTTTAACCGTTTTGCTACCATAATAAGTCAAAGTGTAAAATATGCTGATTTTTAATTGTTTGTAGTTTGAAAACAGTTGAAGTTAGGTATAGGGTATGCTACATCAAGTATGTTTAGAATTTTACATAGAATAAAAATAGAGTATTGTATTTAAAATAACAAAGTTGTCGGTTACTACACTTTTGTGTAGAAATAAGACATATAATGTTATAGCACTAATAGATTTTGTCATAACTTGCATGGAGGAATATTATCAAAAACGAATCAGAAACTTTGCTAATGGAAGAAATGCTAAACCAAGACTGATATTACGAACCCTCTTGATAAAAGTCGGCAATGTTAAAAAAGACGACATTCTATACTTGGGTCAAAAAATATACAAAGTTCCTAGCATGATGAAACAAGCTGAATATTATACTGTTTATGGTGATTATGGGGCTTGTACATGCTATGTTGGAAAATTGGGAAAGTTTTGTAAACACCAAGCATCAGTATACTTTCATTATGATGACAAACTCGTAATTGCACCTGCGCTAACAATGGAATCTCGTTACCTAATGGCAAAATTAGCATTTGGAGATGATGCACCACCCATATCCTTTTATGCGCCATTAGTGGAATCTTCCAATGAAATTCGAGAAAAAACTAACTTGACATCTGATTCAATGCATAGTGATCCAATAGCACCACTGAATTATCCTACAGATTCAAAGATTTTTGAAAAACCCGATCACAGTGATAAAAAAATCTGTTGAGGACTTACAAGAATTGTTTTCACTTATGAAGCAACATCATACAACTTTTAGAACTTCTTCCGCATCTAAGAAAAAAATAGTGCAAAGGCTTAAAGCTATAAAAACGAAAACCTCATGGGAAACATTTCTTTGCACTGCAGGAAGCTCTTTGAGTTTAAGGCATAGGACAGACAGATCAAGATCAAAGTTCAGCCAACATCAATAAGCAGAAGAAAAGCGGGGACGACAAGAGGATGCAGCAGACTTCCCTTAGGACGACCTGCTAAGGGTGAACCTACATCAAAGAAACGAAAACGGAATTTGGCAGAAAATGTAGAAAAAAACTTTCCTAATGCAAAAGGTCATTGAGAAAGCAACACCAAGGTTTTCATTTTATTTTGTATGTAAACTTCTCAACATTCCAAATGGGCCACCCCTTTTTCGGCTTGAATTCAAAACGCTCAAAAAGTACTTGTTCGATTTTAATAATTTTTCTTTTGTTTGAAAGCCCCAAGTTTCTACTTTATAATGCTTGTTAAGAGAAATATACAGAGGTAAGAGCCGCGTTGACACAGGGTAAAAAGAAAATGTATGTTTTTTGTCCAATTTTTGAAACGTACTGTAGGCTTCAAATGTTGAACTTTTCTTATTTTTGCTACTGTATATCAAAGCCGTACATTTTAGTTTTAATTCATTTTTTTATTTGTTGTTTTAGCCCAATTAACAAAAAAGTTATAGCAATTTCAAGAAAACAGTAATTTTTTTCAATAAATAGCAGGAGTTTCAAGCGTACAGTGCGTTTCAAAAATTGAGCAAAAACATACATTTTCTTTTTGCCCTGTATCAAAGCGACTCTTACCTCTATATATTTCTTTTAACAAACATTATAAAGTAGAAACTTAGGGCTTTCAAACAAAAAAAAATTGATTAAAATCGAACAAGTAATTTTTGCGCAAATGCGTTTCGAATTCAAGCCAAAAAAGAGGTGGCCCATTTGGAATGTTGAGAAGTTTAGTATAGCTTCATTGATTTTGTGTATTTTATTTTGTGTATTCATTTATTTTTTCTATGTGTTGCCTGTCTTGCTATTAAATTACTTAAATATCAAAAAATATGTTTCAATGTAAACGTAAGGAAAAATTCTGTAGAAAAAAATAAATTAATGTAATATGAATATTGGGGTTTTTGGGTAAAAAAAAGAAAATGCAAAGAAAACCAACAATCTATCTCAGAAATGAAGCTCGCATAGATAAAAATGTACCCAATATACATGATTTTCAGTTTAAATAATTTTACATACTTGAATATTGCCATAAAAAACATTCCTTACCCATATAATCAAGTAAAATTAATAAAACAAATGAGTAGATGATGCTTCTTTAAACATAACATTCCACTCCGTGTTTCGGCACTGTTGAAACATAATGCTATGGCGTTCAGCACCGCAGCACGTTCAGCCAATCAGAGGAAAGACAGGTGCCGAATCCTATAGTGGAATGTCTAAATGCTACCGGGAACGGCCAGAGACCGACGGAATGGAGAAAACATGTTTGTCGGTATCTAGAGACCCCCTGAAACGTAAATATCTGAAAAAATCTCGGAGGGTGATTTTTCACCATTACAATACTTCCCTTTTACGAGGGAAGTAAAAATCCTCGTCTTCGGCTCAGATTTTTAAAACCAGTAGCGCTCATACACTATTTATGAAACAAATTCCTTACAAACTAGGTTTTCGAATTTTTTCCGGAAGAATCAGACACACTGGAGATATTACCCCCCAAATTTTAGCTACTTTTTGGATAGGTATAATGTGGGAATCGCATTGTACTGGAGGCGTTGCTTTAAAGGTGACATAAAGCTTTCGTCCGTAAAATAACTGCTGCAAATCCTAAATTTTTTTTGACAGGTCAACTCAGAATTAATATCTGCATATTTGTGGTCCCCAGTAAAGCCTAAATGCGACAATATGTTAATCGTAAACAAAATCCACTGTGTACACACCAGCGCCTCGCACAACTGAAAACGGTGGACTGCCGAGAACCAGCTGCGGTGAGGGGAATGGTATAGGTAGATCGGAATTTTCGTCGAAGTGCAGAAACTTATATTATATTCAGTAAACTTTGGTACCGGTTAACGTTTTTTACCAGGAAATTCCCTTGTAATAAATATTTCATTTAATCATGGAAAGTTAAAAATAACCCAATATAAAGTATGTACCATTTACTAGAGCCAGTGGAGTATTTAGAACGCCTTCCTGCAGGTGGGTAATTTGGCCACTAAATAAAAATTAAAAAAAGAATCGATAAATTTCATTTACTCAGAACTTCTCTCGTTATGAATCTTTCCTTTTATTAGGAAAAGTGACGTGTGAGTCCAATTTAGTTCAGTACATAGTAATTTAGTAACATATATATTATCTTTTCAAATATTTTTATTATTTTATTTATATATATATTATCTTTTCAAATATTTTTATAGGCGGCCAAAAATATTTTCAGCAAAATTTATTGTAGAAATTGAAAAAGAATGGCCCTAATAAATTTAAGTACCTAAATACTTAGTGAAAATTACCCAAACCGAAAAGGAAAGACCATGCCTACATACACGGGTGTTCAACTAAGGCTGGCTCTACGCCATATCTCAAAAAATATTAATCCTAGAATCTTGAGGAAAAAACATTATGTAGGTAAATCGACCAAGAGAAATCACTGGAAATTATTTTCAAATTCGAAAAATTTCTGCTAGGAGACGTAGCAGTTAACTGAAAACTGGAAATGGTGATTTTCTCTTGAATTTTTCAAATTAAGGTTTGTCGAAAATATAAGCATTGTATTCTTCAGATATTATGCAACTTTTTGTTATTTATCATTTTTTTCTATTTTCAATATTAAAGTGGTGGGGAAAGGCCAAAAGCGCCTTTTTTGCTCTTCTTGTAGAGCTATTAAGTGTAGCGTAATGATTCTTCTAGTTCTAGTCACTAAATGTCGTTTTATCGTAATTCTTCAAAAAATATGGATTTTTTTCAAAAAAATCAAATCGTATTTTAGGAACGTATGTGTGTGCTTGATTAGCTATATATCCAGTACATTCCTTTTTTATATGAACTGTGAGAGTTTATTGAAACACTGTTAAAACGAAATAAAATAAGTCTATTGAACTAGAACAACAAAATTCACATCCGACTTCTTGCAAGTCCAAAAACAGAGTTTTCCTCTAATATTAATACAAATCTCAAGAAACATAAAGTTCCACCCCCTGTGCCAAAATTCCTCGCTTTGATAGGTCCTATTCGTTGGCAATAGGGGTGTTTTTTGTCTTCGTAAACTTTCCCATGGTCAAAATAAAAACATTCATTACAGATAGTAAAATGGGAATTTGGAGGAAGCTTTACTAAGAAGGGTCGTTTCAGTATTTTCCTATCATAAACAATAAATGCAATAAACAGTTTACTATCATACTTACTAACATATTTTAAAATCGTACAACGAAGTGTTGTAAAAATAAAAATTAACGGATAGCATACAACAACCTTAAAACTAAATTAGACTCTAAATGCTGATGGAAATTCCCACAATTATGTACAGAAAACTAAGTACCTACAAATTGTTACATTTCTCAATAGCAATAGATAATTAGCCTAGATTAAAAAAGTAAATGTAAAATAAAATAAATATGTACAGTATGTTATGCAGTAACAATGAAAAGAAAAACAAATGTATACAGTGTGATATGCGCAAATTTTAACTTTGGCAGACAAATGTGGGAGACATTCAGTCGCCACAGTATGATATGACTTTTTGTCAATATTTGTTTTAAGGTTATAAAAGGTAACGTTTAGAAAAAGGAAAAATCCCAGGTCCGTACTTGAATTAAAAAAGTTGATAATGGTTGCCCGAATTCAAAACGTCGGATTCAAAAACTAACCACACCAGTTTGTAGAGGAGAAAATGTGACAATGATAAAGTGAAATTTATTTTCATCTACCATTTCAACTAGGCCTACAATTTTAGAAAACGTAAAAAAAATTGTTTTTTTTATTATTATTATTATTCATATAAAACACTCTGTATATTATCAACAGAAAATATTAACAAACCTTATAACGCTACAATCGGGATGTTTTCAGCCGATATAAGAATAATATTAATAATGCATATATTAATGATAATATCGTCCAAGCGTCATTGCCAACTACCGAAAATTTAAATCGAAATATTTAAAAAACTACCTAAGCAAATAACAATAAATCAAATATCGTTGAAATCGGGATAAAAAACTCTATCAGCGCAACATCAACACCCTGTATATCTAAAAACTACACCATAAAAAATTTGTCCAATTTAAAGAAACTTTTGTATTTAACTTTTTTTGTATCTGTAAAAATATGAAAGTTAATAGGGGGGTGCATTTATAACCGAAAACCCTTTACTTTGATTGAGACTCACTGGTACAAAAGTGACATTATGTACCGAGGTCGCGGGTGGTCGCAAACCATTTTTGGATTGGTCTTAGAAAGAAGGTTCGACACGTTAAAAAATTTATATTTTAAATCTCTGATAATCCCTTTTTAGGAGTATTTTCTTGGTAAATGCCAAAAAGTAAAAAAAATTCGGAAGATATTTAAAATTGTTGTATAACTCAAAGCCTGCAAGGTATATATAATAGCTGTTTATTACCTTAAAGACCTATGTTTAGTTATTGGAGTCCCTACATACTTTCTCAAATATAAGCTTAAAGCGATGTAAAAAGTAAGCCTTATGTGATTTAAGTTTGTTCTGAAAATTATATCAAAATGCGATTGTCTTCATTTTACGATGTAAATAAAATGGCTAAAATAATTTAAAACAAATATCTAGATGTTTTAGTGCTAAACAATTCTTATAGTATCATTTTTTCAAAATGACATCTTAAAAAAAAATTGTTGGAAACATTTTTGTCCGCCTAATTTGTATTGCTGGGACTAATGTGCGCCGCGAACCGAGAAACAGACGGACCGATGGAATTGATAAAAATATTTTTTGGCACTTAAGGACGCTAAAACCTGAAAATATGTAAAACTTGAGAGGGTAATTTTTTTTCACGATTACAAAATATTTTATTTGACCGCCATTTTATTCCGTCATCTTAAATTAGTTCCATAGTTTTACTAGTTGATCCCTCTACCACAATTAGTTATGGCACACAATTTAAAATCAGATTAAGTAGGTTTTATTAAGCCACCATTTTTTTCCGCCATCTTGGATGCGTATCAAAATTTTACCAGTTGATTCCTACAAAATACTTGATTTTTATGCGAAATTTGAGTTAAATTGGATAAGTAATTTTTTGGTAATAATTTTTGATAATAATTTTCACATACATTTTAACATTTCACTACGCCGCCATTTTGTCTTGCCTTATTGGATTTTTACCAAAATGTAACCAGGCCATCCCCATATGAACCTTAATTTTTGACCAGAATTTGAGGTCAATCTGGTATGTAGGGGAGGTCGGGTACAAATGTAACAATTTTTACGTTTAATTTTTTTTTCGCCAAATTGAACCAACTTAAAAAGATGAAAATTTAACCTAGAGTAGTTTATAGTTTTACCAATTATGAGAAAAGATACTTTTTTTAAAATCCTTAAATATTTTTATTAAAAAAAATTTTTAATGTGGCCAGTCAAAGTGTTACAAGCGTACCCGCTGTGGGGACAGTTGTAACATACTGAGGGACAATTGTAACAGCCCATTATACTTTTGTTTTGCTTTAATTTTTAAGAATAAAACAAAGTTATAACTCTTAATAAACATAAAAAACATAATGCAACTTATAATATCAAAAACACTTTACATGGTAACTACACCTTATCACTTTCTCCTTCTTGGTCATCGTCTTCATCGCAATGTAGGCAATAAAAAAACAAGGGTCTTAATTTATGGGCACATTTTTCATGTGCCCATTCCTTGCATTTATTGCATTGGATCCATACATCATTGAGTTTGTCTGTATAAGGTTTCAAACAATACAGACAAAAACAATCATCACCATCTTCCTCCGAAGAGCCTTGCACTTCACTCTCTTTTATTTTCTTAACCTTCTTACTTGATTTTTTAGTTTGTACTGGTCCTTTTTTTTCATCAAAATCACCTATTTTTCTGGTAACTGCCCCAACCTTTTGCTTTCTTTTTAGCTGTTCTTGGTCAAGAATATATTTTTCTGGAGTATCAGTTAAAACGGAGCTGCCCATTTTTCTTCTTTTTGTTACTTTCCGTGTAGGGTTAGCTGGAGCCTTTGGAAGGGGACGAATTTGTTCTAGCTGCTGAAAAGACGCATCAAAATCAACAGGGCTATCTGGTCGCGTGCTAGGTCCTGGAACAGGACTATCTGCCCTCGCGCTAGGAACCGGAACAGAAGTATCTGGCCTCGTGCTTGGCCCAGGGACCGGACTATCTGGTCTCATTCTTGACCCATCATCATCATTGGTGATGTTACTGTCTTTATCAAGAGGAGTTTTATCGGCAGTGATTGTGCGTTCCCTATCAGTGACGGAGGAAGGTGCAAATTCATTATCTCCGAAAACATCCCTATTAAACGGCCATATTCCGGAGACCCGGAATCCTCCCATCACATTGTTTGGAGTTGTTGCCTTTGGAAATGCCTCAGCAACTACAGTGGGTATATCGTAAATGGTCAATGTTTGTCCTGGATGAGATTTCATCCAGTTATCAATAGCGATGTTGACAAAGTGCTTAAAAGGTCCATATACACCACGGTCCAAAGGTTGAAGCTTATGGGATGTGTGTGGTGGAAACGATAAAAGCACCGCACCGTTCGCTTTGCAGAAATCTATCATAGGAACATACAAATGTGAGCTATGGTTATCTAATAGCAACAGCACTTTTTTATCCGGGGAAGGTCTTACATGCTTTACAAAGTGTTGCATAAAAATTAAAAAAGTTTCCTCATTCATCCACCCTGAACCATTCGCTTCACCAATACAACCCGTAGGACCACCTCGAATAAAGTGGGAATGATATTTTTTTCGTGGAAATATAAAAAGGGGAGGTACGGTATTTCCCGCAGCACTAACAGCTGTGCAAACAGTTACCAAAGTGCCACGTTCCATGGAAGTAACAGCTCCAACTTGCTTTGTTCCTTTAACAGCTACGACTTTATTTGGTTTCTGCACGGTTGTAACTCCCGTTTCGTCAACGTTATAGATATCGGAGGGTTCGAACTTGTGCAATTCTAAGAGTCTTGAAAGATTGTCAAAAAATTTATTGACATTCACTTTATTAAAATTTATTGCACGTGCATAACTGGTTGCCTCAGGAGTTCTTATAGAAATATCTGAGTGTCGATGCATAAAATTTGTAAACCAGTCTTTTCCAGCAAGGCCATTTGTCAACCACTGCTGGGGAACTTCTATATTATTTTTTAAAGCAAAATCATGGACCTGTAAGAAAAATAAAATAGGTACAACGAACAAAATATAGCGAAAATAAACTTATTATTACCAATTTTCGGATTTCTTTTGGAGTAAGACCGAAGTAAATAGCAGTTGACCTCCGTATGTACTTTAAGAATGCATTTTCCTGCTCTTTGGTTAAAATTCTGGTATGTGGATTGTAACCCATTTTAGGAGATTCACCCGCATTCATTTTTTTATGTATCTGTTAAGTGTAACATGGCATATATTTAAATCTCTTGCCACTTGCCTTTCTGTCAAATTTCTCTCTATAACCATATTTGCTGCCCTTTTCATAATATCATCTGATGGTCCTCTCTCAGTTTTTCTTATTCTTTGACGCAGCATAATGCTAAAAACAATAATTTTATAGAGATTTGTTCGTAGGGGTACAAATGTAACATGTAACAATTGTACCCATTTGAAATGTTACATTTGTACCCTGGCAACGTTGGAGCACATTTTTATGCATATCTTCACTTAGCAGAAACATAACCTCAAATACACCATAGGTGTTTAATCACACATATTTCACAAAATATTTAACCACACAGAAACATTTAACAACTTTACTTACCAGATATTATGAGAAAAACTTTAACACAATCACAATTTTACTTTACGTCTTTGAAATAAATATTTTAATATATTTCACTATTCGTCAGGTGTAAATTCGCCGTACTTCCAGAACATTTGTGTATGAATGCAAGCTGTAATAACGCGTAGTTGCCAAAGTTAAAAATTAATTTAGTAAATTTTAGGAGCCGCTGTTACATTTGTACCGCGTTACAACTGTACCCGACCTCCCCTAGCTTTTTGTTAGGTTATGAGGCCAGATAAAATTTTCAACAAACAAGTGTTAACAATAATTTTTTGCTGAAAACTATATAATATTCCTTGGCATAAAATAAGATGAAAATGTTACATACATAGGTCCAAAGAGGCTTCATTTTCAAGATACAAGGTGTTTAACTTGGTTATTTTCCTGTACATTTAAACCGAACATTATTATTAACATATATAAGTTTTTTTTTTATATTTTTATATTTTGACATTAATTTTCGCCCTTTACTTTTTGAAATACCAGCTTTCTT
The DNA here is from genome assembly GCA_030620095.1 of Kuschelorhynchus macadamiae. Classification (NCBI taxonomy): domain Eukaryota; kingdom Metazoa; phylum Arthropoda; class Insecta; order Coleoptera; family Curculionidae; genus Kuschelorhynchus; species Kuschelorhynchus macadamiae. The sequence continues at coordinate 858,884 of JAUTXW010000347.1, forward strand.
AATTTTGTAAATATTTGCCTATATTTATTTTGAGGTCAGCCCCGAGAGTTTTACTGATCGACCCAAACTAGGTGTCAACATTAGTGCTATAGCTTTGCGTAGTCTCGTTAGTACCTGCTGAAATTTCGGGTCCAGAGTCCCGAAAACGCAAAGATCTCGGAGGGTGATATTTTCACGATTACAATACTTACGAGGGATCTAATTCGGTAAATAACTAGTATGCAAAATGTTTAATTAGAATTCTATTTCAGATCTTTAGAATCCCGAACCGCAGGTCCGAATCCGAACATCAAGGGCAAAGGTCGTCAGGGCAAGTCAGTCAGGCTAAATATAAACGCCAGAGAGCGCAGAAGGATGCACGACTTGAACGACGCTCTGGACGAACTCAGAGCTGTCATCCCGTATGCCCATTCGCCGTCTGTGAGAAAATTATCGAAAATCGCGACGCTTCTGTTGGCCAAAAACTACATCCTCATGCAGGCCAATGCTTTGGAGGAGATGAAAAGACTCATTGCGTATTTACAGGGTGAGTTGCTTTCGGAATAATTTTTCTCTTGCAAATAAACATAGTCGCATTTATCGGCTACAGCCCCATCGTTCAAACTTTTATAAAAAAAAATGTGTTTTCGCACATTCTACATCAACATAACAAGAAATCGTGTTTGTTTTGATGCAGTGGTAACATGGTGCTACTTTTTGTGAAACAAAAGATGACCCAAACAAAATGTTCACAGCCCCCTTCGTTTTTAAGATACAGTGTGAAATTGAAAATATTGCATTTTTGGGCCCGTCTCGTATTTCGGTTGTTGTTTAACTTATCGAAAAAGTAAAAACTGGCTCTGATACAGCTTTTTACGTAGAATACTGTGGCCTCTTCAGATTTTTTATGTGAGCTGTCGTTTTTGAGATATAACACAAACTTATAATTTTTTAAATGGGATACTCCGTATATTTTTATATTATATTATTGAATTCACACTAGGCTTCTCGAAAATATATAATAGTATATACTTTTCTATTCAAATCGCCCAGTAATTTGCATTTTTTTAGAGATAGAGTAAGTTTTTGGTAGTAGGCTGGGATTGCCTAAACAAAACAAAAGAAAATTGTTGTCATGTTAAATAAATCTCTGGTTCGATTTTAAGCTAGATTAGATAACCGCAACAATTATTTTAAATTTTATGATAAAAAATGGCTAGAAACTAAACGATGTTAACGAGCATTCTTCGCATTTTATAATAAATACATTTTTATGAAGCTGTTGGCATTTTAAACATAGGTATCCAGAACGAAGAGAATCCTGTTGTAATACATATCTTAGAATGAAAAGACATCTAGTTGATTTAGGATCTTTCAATAAGCCGCGAAACCTATAACAAGGAAAACGAGGAAGACGTAGTTAATGTTCTGGCGTCCACTAATATAGATCCTTCAAGTTCTTGCAGAAAAATCCATCAGAATGTTGGGGTTCCAAAAGTCCGGGTACAAAAAATTTTAAGGAAACAAGGTTATAAACCATTTAAATTCAGATTGGTGCAACACTTACATTCTGATTTTCTGTAGGGGAAAGTGGGGCACAGTGTGACACGGGGTACAGTGTTACAATTGGCACTATAAATTTACGCGATACTTCACGGCGCTGGGATTTTAGCCACTCCTTATTGACAGTCGAACTGTCAATGTTACGTATTTGTTGTGAAATCTGAGGTGTTTATACTCTTAAAAGTAAGTATTTCCTATTTTTATAGTTAAAAAGTAAATTATTTACATATATATCAAATTGTCTACTAGCATTTTGCAATAAACTATTGCATTTTTCATGATTCAAGTGTATAGGGACATGTTTAAGGATGAGCATGCCATGTTAAACATAACCTAGGATATTTTTGTTTTCTTACAAACTGGCCTTTTTTGGCAAGACTCAACTGGGGCACAGTGTGATACTCGACTAAGGGGAACAGTGTTACATGTAACACTGTGCCCCGCTCATCGGAAAATAAATTAAATCAACTATTTTCTTTCAGAAATGGTTCGCAATAGAAAAGAAAAGAGAAAGATTGGTACTTTTGATGAGGAAGCCATGAAAAGAGCTGTTATAAATGTAGTAGATAACCACGTATCCATTAGAGAAGCAGCGCGAAATGAAGGTTTAGTGCATATGACATTAAAACGATACGTCGATAAATTCAAAAGTTCTTCTGACGCAGACCGTTTAAATCATCGATTTACTCCCAATTATGAGATAAACCAGGTATTCTCAAAAGAACTGGAAGAACAACTCAGAAATTACCTGCTTACAGCCTGTCGAATGCATCATGGTCTGACAAGAAAAAATGTTATATCTTTAGCTTATGAACTGGCTAAGAAAAATAATTTAAAATATCCGGCTAACTGGGACAAAAATCAGGAAGCTGGTGTTGACTGGCTAAGTGGCTTTATGAAGCGACACCCAACTTTATCAATAAGAAAGCCAGAAGCTACAAGTTTAGGGCGCGCAACAAGCTTCAATCGTACAAATGTCAATGAATTTTTTAACAATTTATCCATGGCTTACACAAAATTTCCCCAGGGTCCTCTTCCCCAAAACATTTACAATCTTGATGAAACTGCACTAACAACTGTCCATAATCCACCAAATATTATTGGACAAAAAGGACTTAAACAAATTGGGCAGGTAACATCGGGTGAGAGAGGTGTGCTTGTGACAGCATGTTGTTTCATAAATGCAATGGGAAATTCTGTACCACCCTATTTAATTTTTCCAAGAGTACATTTTAAAGATCTAATGCTAACAGGAGGCCCTCCTGGAGTCACTGGTGGTGCCGCAAAAAGTGGATGGGTGAATAGTGAGATATTCATTGAGATATTGAAACATTTTCATAAATTCGTAAAAAGTACACCTGAGGAACCAGTCCTTCCCATTTTTGATAATCATGAGTCACATATTTCAATAGGCTCAATCGAGTTTTGCAAGAATAATGGAATATTGCTTCTGACACTTCCTCCACATACCAGTGGAAAACTACAACCACTGGATAAGACAGTTTACAAGTCACTTAAAACCAATTTTAACAGTGCTTGTAATGATTGGATGGTCATGAACCCGGGCAAAACAATCACTATCTATGAGATAGCCGGCCTACTTGGAACCGCGTATCCAAAGGCTTTTACGCCGAGCAATATAATTAATGGCTTCAAGTCAACTGGGATCTGGCCTTTGAACAAAGAAATTTTTAATGACGACGATTTTCTAACTTCTGCAGTGACAGACAGGCCGGAGGAAGAACCGCAACATTCACCAAGGCCTTCAACCTCACAAGCATCGCCAGAGCAGGTAAACTTTGCAAGTTCGACAAGAGATTTAACTCCACATAATTCGCCTATACATAAAACTCCCGAACATTCACCACAAGAAACAGAAAATATTAATAACATAGATGAACCTGCTGCACCTATTAAAAAATTGATTACTCCAGTCGAATGTAGACCGTTTCCAAAGGCTTCTCCAAGAAAAGAGAAAGTCCAAAGAAAAAGAAAGCGGAAAAGTCTCATTCTCACAGAAACTCCCATTAAAGATAAAATTATTGCAGATTTAATGAATAAGCCAACGGTCAATCGCAAAGTATTTAAAGAAAAAGGAAAGCAGAGATTAACAAAAAGAATTAAACAGGACACTAGTTCAGAATCGGAGAATGATTCGGTGTCGGTGGTCGACAGTTGTGACAGCGTTGGATCTATGAGCGAAGAAGAGTTAGATGTGAATTTCGACGAAATCATCATTGGAGACTATGTTCTCATAAACGAAGGAAAGACTAAGGGACACAACATTATGTCAATAGGGAAGGTGTTGTCGAAACCTAGCACCGAAATTCATGTTCAATATGTTAAAAGACTGTTTCCTGCATTTAAATTTATCCATACCAACGAAGAATACACTTTCGAGATAACAAAGATCATTGGTAAGCTACCCCATCCAAAGCCATCTGGAGGAACCAGTAGAAGATCAGAAATGTTAGTGTTTCCTGTTGATTTGCACATGTACTACAATGAACTGAAATAATGTTTGTATTTAATAATTATTTTTTTAAATATTCATACAATTTAATGTTTTAAGTTACCTATGTTCAAGTTTTTTTCGTTTTGACAGCGACTGTCTTTTTTAATTTTTTTTTCCTACTTTAAATTGGGCTTTTCATTTCAGTTTTTACTTCTAATTTGTATTTTTTTTTTAAATAAAAGCACTAAAAAAAGCTTAAATCTTGCTTCATTAAAAATGTAACACTGTTCCCCAGTACGTGTCACAGAGTACCCCACTAGAGGGGTACAGTGTTACATTTGACAATAATACAAATGACCAATTTTTAGAAAAAAGTGGATATATTTAGAGCAAAGGATTCATAAAAAATAAAGTTGACAAACATCAAGAACCATATTAAAAATAAAATCGACATCCTAAATTGATAATAAAAAAAAACATATGCTGAAACAGTTTTTGTGTAACACTGTACCCCACCTTCCCCTAAATAGTATCTAGAAAAATGCGACTGACTTTTATAGAAAAGTAATATGGTCCGATGAGGCATATATAAATAAGCAGCGCCAGAGTATTAAATAGACATAATTCTAGATACTGGTCGCAGCATCGAATATTTCCTCGCGAACGACAGGGTAGGTTTGGGTTTAACATTTCTTGTTTTTTCATATTGGGTTCAAAAATAATGTGTTGTATATACCAGGGGAGCTTAGATACACATCGGTATTTACAAATACTGAACTTATTCTACCGGAATTACTCGATGATCTGCCTTTGGCCTATTTACGCGACATATACTTTCAGCAGGACGCAGCACCTGCTCATAATTCGGGTAGAATAAGGGACTATATGGAAAATTGATAGGGACCAATGGTTCTGTAAGATGGCCGGCGAAATCGCCGGATCTCTCGGTTCTGGATAACTTCCTGTGGGATACTTTAGAAAACAAAATATATAGGACAAGACATTACACCTTAGCCGATTTAATAAATGCCACAAGAAGGGCAACAATGACTGGTTAGTATTTTCAATGCCTTCAGAAAGAAGAATAAGGAAATTATGTAGGCTTTGTGTAAGGCAAAATAGACATCATTTCGAGCAATATCTTTAGGCTATAGATTTAGTTGTCTGTTTATTTTAGTGATCTTTAGTGGTAAGATTAGTTTTTGTTGTTGTTGTTTCCTAACACTGGAACCTGTGGTGAACGATAGATCAAAATCCAAGAGTTCTAACCACACTACACCACAACTTGTTACGTTCTGGACGCGCGTTTCGCTAGTTTATATCATCCTCTGATGATGCTAACTTGGTTAGCGAAACGCGCGTCCAGAACGTAACAAGTTGTGGTGTAGTGTAATACTCTTGTATTTTGATCGGATGATGTTGTTGTTGTTAGTTGCTGTTTAGAGGAATTAGAGGTAGAATTATTAACATGTTCATTTTATTCAATTAATAATACTTTTCAAGATTGATGAATTCACGGGTTTAGCAGCGTTAATAATAATTCTTTTTATAATAAAACCGAGTTTTCGGTCCGATTTTGAACCTTCTTCAAGGCAACGGGCTAAAATTATAACAATGTAAAATAAATAATGCTATGATAGTTATTACAAATCTACTTACATTTTACATTATAATTATTGAATTATTAAATTGCTAAAATTTGAACATTTCTTGTAAAATAGTATAAAATAAGGATATACAAGGTAATAATTTACTGTTGAATTTTTTAAAAAATTCTTGTTACTATAAATAAAATAGACCTGAAAATTCATTTGTTTTGTAAGCAATCCAAGCCTACTACCAAAAACTGAGTCTATCTCTAAAAAAATGCAAATTACTGGGCGATGCGAATAGAAAAGTATATACTATTATTAATTTTCGAGAAGCTTATTGTGAACTGAATAATATAAAATACAAATATACGGGGTATCCCATTTATAAAATTATAAGTTTGTGGTATATCTCAAAAACGACAGCTCACATAAAAAATCTGACTAGGCCACTGGATTTTACGTAAAAAACTGTATCAGAGACACTTTTCGATAAGTTAAACAACAAATGTAATATTTTCATTTTCACACTGTATCTTAAAAACGAAGGGGGCTATGAAAATTTTGTTTCGGTCATCTTTCGTTTTACAAAAAAGTAGCACCATATCGCAAAACCCGCAACCCTCTATTTTCACTAATAAGAGAGAGACCCCACAAAAACAACGAAAACACGGACACCCTGTACATTTGGTGCACTATTACTTAAAACAATTAAGTTTAAATACTTAATATAGCAGGTAAAGTACGGAATTTACGGTTATTGGGAAATAGTCCTGCAATAGCTGGGATAATTTCGATCTTTAAAAGATTCAAATATCTTTCTCCAATTAATGTGTCTTCCATGAAGAAGGGACCAATTATTTTGGCACCCTTTTTGCATACCACACCAAACATTTATCTTTTGCGGAAATTGGGTATGATTTTCACGTATCCAATGTGGATTTTTCCTGGCCCAATATCGACAATTAGGCCTGTTAACTTTTCCATTCAAGACAAAAGTTGCTTCGTTGAATTTGATTGACAAAATTTAGATTGGTATAACGTTCCATCATGATTTCACAAAATTCCAATGTCATGATCATCCTAATCGGTTTTTAGAAGTCGGTCTACGGACATGTGTGAGACATCATTTTTTCTTCCTAATGTCCTGGTAAAAATGTGCGGATTTTCTTCTAAACTGATTAGAACATTCATAATCAGGCATCACCATCTGTTGCGCCAAAACGTACAGCATATTTTACCTTTTGGGTTTCACGAAATTTTATGTTATTTTAACTTAGAGTAGATTTAGTTATTTGATTTCTGTTAGGATATATATTAAAAATGTTACTAACAACTTGCAGGTTTTGCATTCTATTCTATTATAATTCAAATTTCACTTATTCAGTTAAACGATCCATTTTTGTAAATCAAGAAAACTGACATTGTCAAACATATCAGGTAAAGTGCGGGACACGAAAGAAAACCTGGCGGTCCTTAAAAAAAAGGTTCATAGTCTTAAGCAAGCGGAAAAGTAAAATATGTGTACGCAAATAAATTTTATGTTATTTAATTTGTCTTAATAGTTTGCCGCTTCACCTATAAAGTGCGCTAACTAAGCGGTACGGAAAATTAATCGAGGATTTAGTAAAGTTCGCACTGGTCCACTTGTAATTGGGGTGTGCCTAGAGCCTCCATGCACTTGCCGCTAGAAGGTTCTAGCTATTTCCAGTGGTTCTTATACATTTCGGGCATTTGTTTTCATTTCTATATAAATGCGTTGCGTTAAATTTGAATTATTATTTCGAAGTAACGATGGCGAGCAAAAGAGGAAAAACCATTCGAAGCGGTGCACGTGAAGTTATGCGAGCGTTATAGAGGCCTGTACTAGAGAAGCTGAAAATAATAGTTTGACTATTCCAATTCAAAATCGAACAGAACGCGCTGCATTTTACACTGGTGTTTCGGAAAGTAGTGTAAGAAAAATTCAAAGAGAACATAATGATCGCTCATGTTCTACTTCGCCTTTAAAATCTCCTGGCAAAAAAAGACCCCGATTATCATACAAAGATAAAATTGGCGATAGTGATTTCCAAGTAATTCGACAAACAATAGAGGATTTTTATATAAACTTGAAGAAGGTTCCGACCTGCAAACCCCTACTTCGTGCTGTAAAGAACAAAATAGATTTTCCGTACGGGTATAAAACCTTAAATCGGCTTTTACGATCAAATGGTTTTGTTTGGCGCAAGTGCCAAAATACACGAAAATTGCTCATTGAGAGACCAAATATTTTTCACTGGTGGGTGAAATATCTATCAACTGTAAGGCACTAGAAGAAGAATAGAAATACAGAAATAGCAAGAAGGACGCAATATTGGGTATCTAGACGAAACCTGGGTAGATAATGATATGACAGTGAACAAATGCTGGCAAAGTGAAAGTGTTACAGGTGTTGTTCAGGGAATCCGTTCTAGTAGTCGCTTTATTATAGTTCATACTGGTTCAGAAGCCGGATTTGTTCCAGGTGCTGCTTTAGTTTTTCGCTCTGGACTAACAACTGGAGATTATCATGAACAGATGAATAGAGATAATTTTGAAAAGTGGTTCTTCGAGAAGCTTCTACCTAACATTCCTCCCAAATCAGTCATGGTAATGGATAATGCATCTTATCATTCTCACGTAGAAGATAAAATGCCAACTAAATACTCTACAAAACCTCATATGATATCGTGGCTTAAATCGAACAATCTTGTATGTGATCCAACACGGAGAAAATATCAATTATATGAAGTAATATCAGCCAACAAGCCTAGAGAACAAAAGTATAAAATTGACGGTCTTTTACGTAACCTCGGTCATACACTTTTGAGGCTGTATCAATATTGAACTTGCATGGGCAGGAGTAAAAAAATATATTCGAGAGCGCAACACCGGTTAACTTTCAATTAAATATTTAAATAAAATAACATTAGAAGCGATTGACTTAATATCGGCTGAAAATTGGAAATCGTATGTTAAATATATTCGTTCCATTGAAGATAAATACTGGGAAGTAGATGGCAAAATTGAAACGGTTATTGATGATTTAGTTATCACACTGGGATCTTCAAATAGCGAAGACGAAACCTCATCATTTTCAGAGGAAGACAACGATTTAGAAGGAATCGAACCATTAGAATCACAGCCGTCAACCTCAAAAATGGCTTAGTTTTTTTTCATATATTTAGTAAAATTGTTCATAAAGTAGCTGTCAATAAACTGCTTCAAAATAATTAATTTTTGGGCTATTCGGGTATGTCAAAAGTGACCGTTTGTCTCCGTCATATTACTTTGTACAGGGGGCGTCATTGTGAAGTACTATACGGGGCGTTTCCTAATTGTATGCTAATGTTAAAGGGGGGCGATTTTTGGACCTTTTTAAAAAAAAAGTTTAATACGAACCTAAAAGTTTTAACTTTGGAGATACAGAGTTTTAAAAAAACATTTTTTTTAATACTAATTCTGATGCTATTATAGATAAATAACTGTGTGAAATTTGATACACGTCTTTTATGCATAAAAGGGCATTTTTTATTAACAATCAATTTTTGAAATATCTACCAATGGCGTGCATATGTAATTAACCTGGGTAAATCCCTATGAACCTTAATGCATAGAAGACGTGTATCAAATTTCATGCAGTTATCTACAATAGCATCAGAATTGGGATGAAAAAAACGTTTTCTTTTTAAACTTTACCATCCTGTATCTCAACAAAAGTTAAGACTTTTAGGACATAAAAACACCCCCTTTAACGTCAGCACGCAATTAGGAAATGCCCTTTATAGTACTTCACAATGACGGCCCCTGTATAAAGTAATATGACAAACGGAGACAGACGGTCATTTTTTTATACCCGAGTAGCCCAAAGTCGAACTGCATAAATTAAAATTTTGATAAATCTCGTTCACTGGATCTGATGCTGGCTGCCCTTGTAAAATCTGGACTTGTAAATCGTGTATCACTATACTGGGTGGTCCAATAATAGTGGACGTAGGCAGTAGCCCGGGAACCGTTAATGACAGAACTCAAGAAAAAATATATTTATAGATAAAAGTTCGCCGTTTTTGCAACACAAAAGAGATATAGAAGTGCGATACACGAAAGAAAACAGACAAATATAGATAAAGGTTCATTAAGCATAATTACATTTTTTAATTATCTGAAGTGCGTATAGTCAAAAAGGAGTGCCATATTATTTAAAGAACGACGTGCAATGGGACACCACTGGTTTAAAGAGATTTCTTGGCCGACCTTCCTAACCCGATTTCGCCGTTTCCTTACTTTTGTGACACGCCATATGTAAAAAATATAATGAAGAATTTTTTCGCTTTCTAAAAATATTAAAGTTTCTGAAAATAAAAGATAACTTTTTTATGTTATAGAAACTCTAAAAGATTGTAAAAAATCCCAAATTATATTTTTCGAAAATTTTTGCGATTGCTATATTATTCACATGTTATATTAATAATATAATTTGTAACCTGTTTTACGGGGAAGTAAAAATAAACGTATGTCCCCATCTACGATGGTGTTTTTTATTATTTCAATAAACAACCACATTTTTATCTTAGGAACCGGTGCTGCAGCGGGAGCAGCAATAGTTGCTCCACCGGGTTTCGACCTGCAAGGATTTCCTGCGGCGGCCAAGTTCTTGCAGCAGCAACAGGCTTTACAAGCGGAAAATGCTCGTCACAATGAAGGAAACAATGGTGGAGCTGGATCAGCAATGTAAACGGAATGACATGATTAAGAAGATTTATTTACAGATTTTATTCGTTTATTTGTGCGTTACGTACCAAAAATTTATTTTAAATGCAAATTTATTATTGAGTTCATTTTTGCAACAAGACGTGTTAGAAAGCTTTTTAATTTACAAATTTAAAATTTCGATTGAATTGCTTTTGAATATATTTTACCGCATATACAGAAATTATTTTAATAGAAATACTTCTCTGTTTTGAAACTCAAGTAATAGTCTAGGCGGTGGGTAGTTTTGAATGGAAAAAACTCTAATATTTTTATTTTGGAGGAAAAAAAACAACATATAAATAATTCAGACACCCTCCCCAAACGTGCAACACTCTTAAATTAGGTAGAAGAAGTTGGCGTTTATATAGCTATTTATCTAACTAGTGAGGAGGGGGACATTTTTCCGCACGCGATTGCCGTCAGCAGTCGAGCGCAGAAAAGACATTTTTCCCATACAACGCCTTTTCTACGAGCGAAGAATAATTAACTAGTTTTGGTAGTTATTTTAAATAACTTATTTTGAGTCAAGGCGCCAGTGTAAAAAAACAATTCAAAATTCACACTTATATTATCTTTATTTATTAATAACAATATTTACCAGATTTTGTATTACTATTTTTAATGTACTTTAAGAATTATTGATTTTATATGCTAATATCTAAACCGTTTAAAAATTTGCTTATTTTAGAGCTAAAAATTACCTAATATGTTTAACTTACAGCAGAGTATATTTCCATTTCATCTTATGTATATATACCGGATGTTAATTAATGTCGTAGACATATTTGAGGGGTGATAGTACTCGATAAAATAGAAAAAAAATGCCCATATGTATACATGGTCAGAGAAGCATCATTTTCATTATACAGGGTGTCAAAATTTCAATTTTTTTCTGGTTTTTTGCGTTTTTCCCCAGTATATTGCGAGATAATTAGTTCAAATTTTGTACAAATATTATTTTTAAGAACCTCTACAATAAAATATCAAAATTGTCTTTCACAGTATACAGGATGTTACATTGCTTTCCATCATCTACAAGTTTATCTCTCGGATAGGTAGGCACATCCTGGGGGCTAAGTCCTAGGGTCATGCACTGGTTGTACCAAGCAGTCATAAGACCCAGGATATCATACGGCTCAATAGTATGGTGGCCCTCGGTGGAGAGGAAACCCATTCGTTCCAGTCTTGCAAAAGTCCAGAGACTGGCTAGCCTAGCGATAACTGGAGCAATGAGGACGACGCCATCAGCAGCATTGGATGTCTTGCTAGGGCTGCCATCATTGTCGACGTTCATTAAGAAAGAGGCTATGGCAGCGTACTTGCGAATGGGAGGCGCAGGAGCTTGGCATACCAAAGGTGAGGTTGTGGGTCATGCAAGGATCTCCCACATTGTGGAAAGAGAGATCCCTTTATCTACCTACAGAATAGCACGACCCTCAGGCAGACTAAGATGGCATAAGGGTTATATTATCTCAATTCCCGAAAGAGAGGACTGGGAGAGAAACAGGCTGGAGTTCTCCAGAGAGGCAATTGTTTGCTATACGGATGGTTCACGTATGACACAGTGGCAATCCTCTGGTGCTGGAGTTCATATTGAGGCTACACAAACCGGGTCCAGCTTCCCTTTGGGGAAGTTTCCAACGGTGTTTCGGGCTGAGGTATATGCCATTCTAATGGCAATAACGATGAAGGAAGTCATAGAGGGGGCAGAGGGAGAGATTGTCATATGCTCAGACAGTCAAGCAGCACTTAAGGCGCTAGCCTCACCCACGGCGGGATCAGTTTTGGTTCAGGAATGCGGTGACAGGCTAGAGCAGTTGGCGCGACGTAAAAGAGTGAAGTTAGTTTGGGTGCCAGGACACTGTGGGATTGAGGGCAACGAGAGGGCAGATGAGTTTGCTAGACTCGGCGCCACCAGCCCGTATGTATGACCAGAACCAGCTTTAGGCATCACTAGGCAGCAGATAAGGACAGCACTCGACGAATGGGCACAACATGAACTTCAACGTGAATGGGGCCAGTCCGGGGTCGGGAGGCAAGCTAAAAACTTCATTGTGAAGCCCGATAAGGGCCGAACAGAGTGGTTACTAGCCCGAGACAGGAAAGCTCTAAATTCCATCGTAGGAATAGTAACGGGGCACTGTCGATTGAAGAGACACCTCTTTATGTTAGGCATTGAGGAAGATTCTATCTGCACGGAGTGTCAGGAAGAGGAGGAAACTCCGCTTCACTTCCTGTGCAGATGTGAAGCGCGAGCGAGACTGCGACGAGATATTTTCGGCACTACGGTCTTGCATAGGGACGAAGTTAAGAATCTTGCATGGAAGGATATGCAGACTTACATAGTAAGGACAGGTAGATTCAAGGATGTACACCTGGTGGCGGGTGGTGGTTGAGAGAGGAGCTGGGGTAGACTGAAAGGGCCTTATAGGCCTACCAGTCAGGTCTCTAGACCTCCCCCTAACTACTACTACTACTTATCTTTCGGAACTTTTTTTGGAGTGCCCCATATGAAATTCTGTTATAAAATTATAAAAACTCTCTGATCAGTTTTTTAGCTTTTTAGTATCTTCCATTATTCTCGTATCTATCATAGTTTTCGACTGATTTGCAAAAATTGCCATCGACGTAAATAATGTATACTAATAATTTAGTACATGTATTATTTTTGGGAAACTCTACAATAAAATATCTAAATTGTCCGTTTCAATATATAGGGTGTTACATTTTTTGCATCCCCTACAAGTTTATCTTTCGGAAATATTTTTTTAGAACACCCCGTATGAATGCTGATATAAAATTTAAACTCTCTATTCATTTCTCTCACTCTTTAGTCTTTTGCATTATTTACGACTTATTTGCAAAAGTTACCATCAATGCAAATTAAATATAGGCGAAATAATGAAACTGAAAAAAAAACTAGCAGGCTGGGGCAGGTCAGTCGTTAATTCTGTTTTTTGATCTGACATTTTGTAGCAGATAATTTTTTGTTTGACGTTTCCGTAGCTATTTCGAGTTGTATAATGATGGTTGTATTCACAAATTAAGAATATGCAAAAATGCATTTCATTTATAGACTTGCCATTGGCAATTTATCAAGCCAGACAACTCTATCAACGGAGATATAAAATTGAAGGGAAGCCAATCGACAAACATTTGCAAAGGACATAATCGGCTATGTGAAGAGAAGCAAACAGAACGATTAGGACTCCTGAAGTCGAGGAAGCAGTCCTGAATGCAGTAGAAAATGATCCTGCTACCAGTACCAGAAAAACTGCAGAACCACTTAACATTTCATTTGTGCTTCTATAGAAAAAATTAGTAGACATCTTAATGTATCCTTACCACATACAAAGGGTTCAAATCCTTCTCCGACGTGATTTTCCACTACGTTTAAATTTTTGCTAATGGGTCCTACAAATGTTAGCTCAAAATCCATTATTTGTAAACAAGATTTCATTCAGCGATGAGGCAACTTTTTCAAGGAGTGCCATTAATAATTTTCATAACAATAATTTTTGAGCAGAAGAGAATCCGCATTTGATACGCGAAAGTAATTATTCAGCAGCAATTTTCGTTAAATGTGTGGGCCGGCATTATTGGAGATTTTTGATAGGACCATTTTTTCTTCCAATTCTCCTTAGAAATTAAATGTGGTTGATGCACGATGGTGCACCAGCACATTTCAGCATAGTAACAACCGTTGGATAGAACCAGGGGAACGTCAGCCATGGCCTATTAAAAAAGTATATATATTTACTGCTTAATTTTTTCTATTTTTCAAATTCTATTTTGACCCACCGCATAGACTATAAGAGAACAAGTTCATTAAATATGCAGCTGACTAAAATACTATTAAACTCATTGAACCTGATTATTATGGAAAAATGGTTAAATGCGTGGTTTAGTTTCAAAAATACATATAGTAATACAGCTAAAAATGCTTTAACGAATCTTAAATTTTCAAATCCTCTAACAAGCTGAACATTTTCGGCTATTTAAATGTCCTTCGCAATAGGATACAAATTGACTTCTAAACACGCTTAAGCCAGTCAAGTTAAAGTTTTAACAAAAAGTAAGGAGCAACTGCAAGTTTTAAATAACGGAAAAGAAAACACTCTCATCTAACTTTAAATATGTTGGTTTATTTATAATGGAATTTTCCAGTAAAAAGTAGTTTTATTTCCTTATATAATAATCTGTTGAATTTTGCAGTAGAGATTTTTTAAACTTCAAATTTCTTACAATAGTGTTATAAATAAACACTTTTGAAAAAGTTAGTATTTTTGGGAGTATAGGGCTAAATATCATACTTTTTTATTTATAGGGTGTTTTCACTTTAAATGAAATTAAAAAAATACTTTTTTTATAAAACACCCTACAACTAGGAAAGTACTATACTTAGTAAATACTATACCACAGCCTGACTTTACTTGAACAAGCCGTGAACAAACATTTGGCAACGCCGCAACCGGGAAGAGATTCAGATCGGTTTCCAGCGAGCACGACGGGCTGCATACTGGATACTGGCTATCGACCCGCGTATTTTTAAATTAATTTAAGGGTCGATTTAAGGTTGGAACACACATACTGTACTAACCTTTAAAGATGGCGTAAATATTATTGATATTTATAGTAAAATAATTAAATCGGTATAGTTAATATTTAAAACCTTTAAAACAAATTAATTTATATAAGTAATAAATGTGCATAAGTCAAGGCATAGGAACGTTATATTTTTGTAAAAAGAAACAAGTATTATTTATTTTTTATTTTTTTATTCTTCTACAAATTACAAACATACAAACAAAAATACATGTAAGAGTAATTGCATTTGAGATTTGGTAACTAATTGCACTTGGGTAGTTTTAATTAATTATTTACTAAACGTATTCAGTTTCCTTTTTTTGTTTTTTGACTCGTTCTTTTCCGATTTTTCTGTGGCATTTTTATTATTCCTTTTTTTAACATAATTATTTAACAGAATGTTTGCAAATATAGAACACATCATAATGAACATATTTTTGTTATCGTTACCACAAATACATTGCGAGTATAAATCATTAAAGCCATCATGTTGTCTAGGGCTTAAATTAGTTAGGTCACACAGGATAGCTTTTTGATTTGTCATTTTTAAGAAGTTAGTTTCAGTAGCTGGGTCATTAATAATTTTTTCAAAAATCGCACACATGTGGAACAGAATGTCTTTAACAATTTCTGTAGGAACCTTTAGACCGCCACGTTGTAGGCAATCAAAGTATTCGTCGTGAATTAGACTTCCCTTACTTTCAACAAAAAAAGAAACACATATGTTACAATCAATTTTTTTTGCGATTTTATGGGCGGCATAACCGGCTATATAAATTTGTACTGATTTGTCAATTACATATTCATTTAGGTATTCAGTTTCAAGTAAAAACAAAAATTTGTCAGTGTATGAATATGTATTTTGAGGCATTGTCCAATCAAGATCATTTTCTTGAATACAGCTGTCTCCCTGTTTTTTAATCTCAGCTAAAGAAAAATTACCATCAGCAGGGCTTCTAAATATATGTTTAAGCCTAATTTTTTTCTCGGCATTTAAAATATCATCAAAGCTAACATTGTAATTACAACCTCCAAGGAGTCTGTATTTACCAAATCTTTTTTCGAGTTTTTCAGTGGTAAATTTACCTGGTAAAATATACAACAAATTAAATTTTGAAAATGAATATTCAATTATCTCTAGTAAAACAACTGTACTATGGCGAAGTGCAGAATATGTGTCATTTGTAAGGCAACCATTATTGTTTTTAAGTTTATGCCAAGAATCAATCCAGGTAACGAATTTTCTTAAAAAATTAACAGAAAAATGATCAATTTTAGAGATGGGATCGCTATACTCGTTTCTTTTTATTTTACCCCTTAAAACACTGGTATTGCTGACAATATCCCACCAATGTCTGATAATTTCAAGAAAAGATGCTGTGTCTTTAAAACCAAAGTCATTTAAAGCTGCGATTGTTGAAAAATGACATACATTATCCGCAATAAAAACCTTTTGACGCTCAAAATTGTTGGGATAAACTGTTTTATGGTTAAGTTTAAAAGCTTTTTTTACAACGAGGTCTTTCTCCTGCTCATATATACACTTAATATCATTATATTTTGCATACCTGATCACATCAAAATTGACAAAATCTGTATAAACAAAGGTTTTGTCTACGTTTTTTAAGTTTCGCCAGTTATTAATTATGTTTTTAAATAAATGCACAAAATCAAAGCTAGTAAATATTTTACTTTCTGGTATATCAGGGTTGGGGAAAAAAGTAGTTAAATTTTTGCTTGTTAGATTAGAAAACATGGATCGGTTAATTCTGTGGTTGTCAGTTATGATATCGAGTACTTGAAACCCATTTTTTTGAATTAATGAAATTACATTTTTTGTAATAGGGACCATTTCGTTACCCTTTATGTTGTGAACTGGTAGTAGCTTGACTATTTCAGAAAAGTTTCCAAAAGCAGAAACTATCATAAATGCTAGAACGGTAGTAGCCAAAGAACTGTCATTCGAAGCTACACCTATAAGATTTTTTCCCCTGTAATCCAACCTTTTAGATATATAAATTTCATCAATTAATAGATTTACAATTTTTTCATTTGGCTTTAAAGAGGATGATACAATATTTAGGTAATTTGTGGTACTTTTGTCACAATCTATAGTGTTATTAGAATGTGTATTGGGCGATACATCCAAATTCGATGAGAGATATTGAAGATAACGTTTAGTTGGTAGATTTATGTACCCTCTCATCAAATCATAGGAGCAAGGAGAGATAGTATATAACATAAATGACATTATTATTGTTTCACTTGAGTAGCGTTTCTTTTTTAAAACCAACAAGTTTAATTCATCAACCAAAAGTGCCAATATGCGATAAATATCATCATATTCATCGGACTCATAGTGTCCAGACTCGTGTTCAGATGAAAGACAAATCAATGATTTTTTTAGTTCTTTAATCCCCTTTTCAAGATATGTTAGGTAATTTTGAGAATTATTCATCCTTTCTGAACCCGAGTCTGAACCTTTATTTTTATAACGAGAAAGTAAATTTTCCAGTTGAGACCACCTAGTTAATTTCATATCTATTGGTAAAATCCATTTTAGGTCATTAAAAGAAAGTTCATTATTATTTAAGAAAACACTGATTTGCAGGTCCGAACCTACTGAAATCTGATTACCAATATTTACACAGTTTATTTGTGAATCTTCCAACGAAAAATCTAAAGTATAAAAGAAAATTTTAGAGTCATTTACAATCTTAATGTTCCAAGATTTATTTAAAATAATCCTATTTGTAAAATTTGTAGTCAAATCGTCAAAGTTTATAATTAGGTCAGAATGTTCAAAATCTTTATTTAATTGTTCGCTTCGATCTAGCATTTCTTTAGTTCTTTCAGCAGGACTTTTTCGGGGAACAGGGACTGTTTTTGATAAGTAATTTGGTAAATTAGGAAAAATAGTAGGCACTGCATTTAACTTTAGTCTAGTTTTAGTAGGTACCTTTTGCTTTGATCCATCTGGCAAGCGATAATCCTCCTGCCTAATAATGTCACTTTCCACAAAATGCTTAGCACAAACCACAGAATATTTTGAGGGTGACCATTCCTCCCTAGGAATATTCCTAAGCCATTGGGCTTCAAGGTTTTTGTCCTTTGGAAAGGTAAAAACAGATTCTGCTGGTTCTCCGGCATCAAGAGAAGTTTTATAATTAGATTTGCACCCAGGCACACAACAAGGACTTGGCATAGTAATTTTTGATTAAAACACACAAAGGATTAACACACTAACAATAACTTTCAAAAGATTAGATTATGTTTTAAAAGGCACCACAAAATTTCAAGTTCATTTGCCGCTATTTACTTTAAGAAAACATAACCTCACCACCGGCACCGCCGATTTTTCATCCACGAATATTTCTGTCTACTAATACGTAATGTCTACGGAAAAAATTGCCCCGGTCACTTAAAAATCTCACACAGTAACACTTTTAACAACTTTAATCTTTAACTAAACGGTATTTAATTTCAAAACAGCCGATTTATTCGCGAAAACACAACACAACAACAGGTCAATAAACGTAAATCATATGGCTAAACGCATGCTAAACGTGTATCCGTCGATCTGAATACATGTTGCCAGATTTCCTTGTTCACGGCTTTCTCAAGTAAAGTCAGGCTGTGACTATACGTCAGCATGTATACAACATATATTGATGAAAATCTTCGACTTTTAGTATTACTGTAAATTAATTCAATTTAAATTTATAGAGAAATGCTTTTCAAATAGAAATTATTGATGACACAAAATATAAAGAATACATTTTTCAGATCACGTTTGAAAATACCTCAAATTAAAAAGCGTTTTTCTATTTTCCTATTATTACCGGAGTCTGTTTAATCAATTTACAAATAGCGTTATTTAAAGTATGGTCACGCAGTTCAGTTTTATTTAAAAAACCGATATTTTATATAGATAATCTTATTAAAGATATCTAGCTAAAAAATGCAAGTTGTCCTTTCGAATTAATTAGATAGAATATTTAAAGTAGACAAATAGATAAGTTAAATGTTCAAAGTGTAAGCAATACTTGGTGTGATGTTATTGTAACAGTCTAGTCAATTAAAAAGATTTGTTTTAAGTATTCATATAAAGTCGATGAAATCGTTTATTTCCCTTAGTGCTATTTTAATAGAGATGTAAATTAATGTATAAATAATGATACTGGGTTGTAATCTAATAAAAATATAATATTTGCGAAATACTGAGGAACTGGAGTGAAATTTAAATTAAATGTAATAATAAAACTATCTTAATTTTTTAATTTGAGCTACGGAATTATTAAAATAGTTTTGGTTTGCTGCCATATTTATTATTATCATCTATTCTACTTTATAAAAGCTAAAATTAGACTAGCTAATAAAAAAATATACCAGCTGATCACAGACTAATGTACGCCCCCTTTTTTTCTTTGTTTTTGTTAAATTATCGGTTTGATTTTTGTGAGAATATATAGGACACTGTTTGTTAACTTTTAACCCAAGGCGTCATCTATGCATTTTTAAACGAAAACTCTCAAATTTTTAGATACACTCCGATAAAGCTTAAAATTATCTAAATGTCAGTTTTTAGATATTTGAAATCGGATAAAAAATAACAGAGCTATAGCTATGTGTTTTATTTTGCTTAATTGGCCATGTTACAAAATGTAACGCAATTTTAGGTTCCTAGTCAAAAACATTAAAAAAAAACTGAAAAAAAAAAGTTTTGATAAATCACATTAAAAAGTTATTATATATCAAAAAAATCTAGGCAGTTTTTGTTTTATGCATAACTCCAGTTCCAAAAAATAAAAAAACTACGAAATGGGGTGAATTAAGACCTATAAATGTGTTATTGGATATCGAAAAACTTTTAGAACGGACAGTGTATGATCAAATTTTGCATTTCACTGAGGAAAACAAAATTTTAATACACCTTCAAGCTGGTTTCCGAAAAGGACATTCAACTGAAACTGCAATACAGTACGTAATTGAGAGCTGGAAAAAGAGTTTAGATAAAAATGAAACTGTTGCAGCAGTATTCTTGGATTTCAAACGAGCATTTGAAACAATTGACAGAATGAGATTATTATATAATCAATATGATTTTAGGCGTTCTGTTTTTAAATGGCTAACAAATAATTTGGAAAATAGAACACCAAAAACTAAAATGAATAACAAATTTTCTCAAAAGATTTCTAACATCATTGGATGTGCCACAAGGAAGTATTTTGGGTTCGTTATTATTTGTTTTGTATATAAATGAAATGCCCAATATTTTAAATTCTTGTAAAGTTTAGTTGATCTGATGAGCTTTGATACTTTAATATATTTTTACGGAACGGATATAAATAACAGTACAAATAAGTTAAATTGTGATTTGAAGCTTTTATGTAATTGGCTAAAAGTAAATAAATTAAAATTAAATGTATCAAAAACCATGTATATGATACTCGGAAATAATAATTTAAATATTAATAATAATATTATAGTTAATAATTGTTCAACAATTTAATATAATGCCAATGAAGGTATAATAAATAGATTACAAATATTGCAAAACAAAGCAATGCGTATATTTTTAGGCATAAAAAAATATGCATACATAATATAAAATTCAAAATAACTTGCTTTTGGGACATTTATGCAATTTTGTTATACTAAATTGTCAAAACCATACATATGATACTAGAAATTGTCAAAGTTTTTACCTAAATAGAATTTTCTATAATGGTCTAATAAATTAAAGCCATTCTATTAGGCCATAAAAGTCGTTAAATAAATTTAAAAAAGTGTTAAAAGAATATTTATTAAATAACCAAGATTCAAATATTTATAAAATAATCTTATTTTAATGATTAATAAAATGTTTTATATTCTATATTCAAAATATAATGTAAGAGTAGCATTTTTGCTAAATAAACCATATTACTACTACTACTACTAATTCAATTTTGCTCAGTTACGCTACTGACTACGCCTAAATTAGGAGCCCAAAATTGCATTGATGTTTATTGCATAGCCAACTAAGCAAAATAAAACAAATGCTTCTAGCTCCGCCATTTTTTTGTCCCGTGTCAAAAATCTAAAAACTGACATTTAGATGATTTTAAGTTTTATTGGAATGTGAACAAAAACTTGGGAGTTGTCAATTAAAAGTTCCTAGATGGCGCTACGAACAACATCAACAAAATTGTTAAACACGGGTTAAATTTTGGCAAATATTATCCCATACGTGCTCACAAAATTTCAAAGCGATATTTTAAAAAACAGAGAGAGAGAGAGAGAGAGATGGTCAACCGGTATATTTATTTATTTATATTTAATTTAAATTTCATTTGAATTTTATAAGTTTTTCGTATTTATAGTTTATGCGTGTACTGCCCAGTATAAAATTTTCGGATGTTATAATCTGTCATAGACATATTTAAATTAAATATTATGACTTATTTTATAATTGGTTACTAGGTATTTTTAAAAGAAGTATTATTTATACCGTAAAAATTTGTTTACTAAATACAAACTAATCTATAAAATAATTTAAAAATATCTAGTATAGTTTCATTTACTTCCAATAAATGATTGATATAGAAGTGTTTGTTTTTTAAAACCCCATTTTAGTATCGCACAGATTAAGGAAGGTTTTCAGTATTTTTAACCGACTTCAAAAAAAAGAGGTTTTTTTTCAATTTGTATATCTATATACAGAGTGTCCGGAAAATGATAATAAAAATAATTTAATTTGTACTCTTTAAACGGTTGCCATGGTATCAACAAAACTTGAGCAATTAAATTAACTCATAGTAATGCTTGTATCCAATGTAAACTGCTGTTCAGTATGTCTGTCTTATACAGGGGCAGACGAAATTTCTCTGTTAAATTTATACATTTTTGAATGAATTGACAAATTTTGTATTTTTCTTTCATCGTTAGATTTCTTCGCCATTTTGCTACAAAAAAGGTAGTAATGCTTGTATCCAATGTAAACTGCTGTTCAGTATGTCTGTCTTATACAGGGGCAGACGAAATTTCTCTGTTAAATTTATACATTTTTGAATGAAGACAAATTTTGTATTTTTCTTTCATAGATTTCTTCGCTTTTTTACAAAAAAGGTATACCTTTTTTAATTCACAATATGCCCGATACATAGTAACAGTTTAAAACGTAATAAGAAGTCTGTTTATTTAACAAAATCGTTAAAATTGCCAAGAAATGTTTTTAATATGTACACCTTGAACCTCAATACATTTTTTGAAGTTGTCTAATCATCTCCATTATACTCCAAATAACATGTGGGGATCATTTTTCTAGCGTTAGCTTAAGTTAGTTAAGTACATCATTTAATAACTCTTCCCTGTTATTTACACGAATTCGTTAAACTAAATTTTCAGATGACTCCAATGAAAAAATCGAGCGGGTTAATATCCGGGGACCGAGGTGACCATGGAAAAGGACCATCTCGGCCGAATCATCGATCGGGAAATGTAATATTTAAATAATTTTTTATAGGTCTGGTAAAATAAGGAAGCGCGCCATCCAATTCCTATCCATACAACAATGAGACTTTTGAAGCTTACCCCGTTCAGCAATTCAAAAATTTCTTTTTCAGTCCACCAGTCCTAAATATATAAATTAAGGCGTTATTTGGCTTTGCAATTTTGGGTTCGTACCAGAATCTTGCCGGTTCCTATACCACACTTGATTCTTGTGCGAAATTAATTTTTTTGTAGGGACCGTAAAATTAAAAAATTATATTATAAGTAAAAGACATATAATAATATAAAAAAAAAATATTATTAACTGGTTAAATTACTTAAAAAAGCCACTATTCCTGACCGAATCTCTTTACTTTACAACTCCGTATATTAATATATCACACATACTAAAGTCGGGAGCACTTTAAATATCGCATAAGGAAAAAATAAGCACACAACTAGTACCGGTGCATACCTTTAACAATATTTAATTCGTATACAAAATTAGGCATTTAATACTTGCTATTCTTCTGCTTTTCGGTATGTATATCCATTCTCACTAACCCTCAAAGATATATTTAAACATTTCTGACGGCATTTCAAGTTAAAAATATAGCATCCCTGTCAAAATATTTATTCTGACATGGTCGTCAAAAGTTCACCTTGAAAAATGTTTAAAGCCTGGGTTACATATTGAAAACTTTTGCGTCTTGCGTCGCTGTTTGCGCTGTCCTTGAAGTTTACTTAACGTAAAGCAATGGGTACTTAAGTTTGACGTAAAAGGCTAGCGTAAACCAACGTTTGCGTTAAGCTACAACCAATGAAATTGCTGGATTTTAGAGAGCCTTTCAAAACGTTCATCCTTCGTAATAAATTTGACATTAATGCATACAAATAACATCCTTGTCCAAAAAAACTGCTTGGGGTCATTGTCTTTTTTTAATTTTAA
Organism: Kuschelorhynchus macadamiae; assembly: GCA_030620095.1. Lineage (NCBI taxonomy): Eukaryota > Metazoa > Arthropoda > Insecta > Coleoptera > Curculionidae > Kuschelorhynchus > Kuschelorhynchus macadamiae. Next base: position 882,252 of record JAUTXW010000347.1, read on the forward strand.
GAAAATACTGGTATGAGTTTTGAGTATTTCTATCTCAATTAACAGGGCGAATTCGCCATCTTTTTTGTCTCCTTGTTTTCGACAACTTTATAGCTGTGACACACATTAATATGTCCATTACTATGATTTTGGTTATCCATTCTCTGCAAATTAAAAAAAAACGCACATAACCTTAAAAACAAGCAAAACAAAAGTGAATTGCATAAAAAGGCGACAAATATAAACATAAAAGTAAGGTTAATTCCACAGGCGACGCAAAGCGCAAACTTTTTCAATCAATAAGAAGGGTTAAAAAGCAGCGAAAACGCTTAGCTCAAAAAGGCGCAGACTTTTTCAATCTATAACCCAGGCTTAAGTTGTCTATCAACTGGAAATTATGTGCAATTTTATTGGAAATTCAATTATTTGTCAGTTTTTCGACTTCGGACAAAAAAATGTAAATCTATGTCTTGCAGAACAAAGATAGAATCTTTGATATATTTAATCGTTTTTATCCCAGGATGTACTGTTATGACTTTTCGAAGAGTCTAGGAATGGGAACCAGATTTCGTGCACGCTACAATTCAAAAATTTCTTAAAATTCACCCTTAACACTGATCGAGTTGATTTATTACACCAGTTTCTGGAGAAAATATAGACTTTTTTTGTTTTTTTTTAGTCTGATTTACCTAGGATCAACAGTTCATGTGATACAGGGCCAAACGTAAAACCATAGCGAAATATATGGACAGAACATTGCAATTTTATTTTTAAACAGATTCCGCCCCTCGTTAGTCTTCTCGAAAAAAAAATAGTGTAACAGGAAACAGGTTTTTTTTAGTTTTTCTGCATTTCGACCTTGTTTCTCGACATTTTAGGTATAGGCATCCTATATTGGTTTTAAATCTCCTTTATGTTTCCCAACTAATTCCCTTTTTGCCTTGAAAAAGTAGTCAAGGTTTATACTCCGCAAAATGCCTTCAAAGTTACCCCATTTTTTACCCCTCATTTATTTTTTTTAAGTGACATCCCGTGCTCAGATATTGCCCGTTTAGAACTTGTCCTTTTTCGACGAGAAATCCGAAAAAAATGTCCCACCTCGAAAAATTAACCATAGAGACCTGGATTTTAAATCATCGGGGGTTCTAAAAGAGTGCTCTTATCGCACGCCACTTTCGGCTTATTATAAGTCCCAACAAAATCCAGTTTTTACCAAAAGAAGCGCCTACGATCGAGCTCATAGAAGAGTATTTCCTCGACGTACTATTACCGAGCTATAGGACTTCGAAGATCCAAAAACACAAATTTCAAAAATTTCCGGTCTAAAAAGAGAAATGCGCGGACTATACCAATCTCCGCGTATGGCTATTGTAATAATTCTAGTAACTAAGAAAAAACTTTAGCAAATCAACTTATCTTCTATTTTAGAATTGGGGACCATTATTATCCAAGCACTCTCCGCAGCGCTCCTTAACACCCCTAAGAGCATTGAATATATGTCATCGCGTCACTTTTTCCAAACTACGACTGAAACGGGTTTTTATTTCTTGAATAGTATTGCTCTTATTTTTGTAAATGATATTCTTTAAAAAGCCCCAGAACGAAAATCTAATTGAGTAGGGTCAGGCAACCTAGGTGGCCATCTTATCGGCCCATTCATACCCCAGCAGTTATTGGAAAAATGTCGATCAAGAAACTCAGCTACTCTAGGGCATTATGACTTCGAGAACCATTTTGTTGGCAGCAACTGTTATTCATACCTTGGATATTCGGTATCAGATTTTCCTCCAGAATTTCAATACAGCTCTGGGCTGTTAAATTTACAACAAAAATCGAGTAGCACAATATGCATTATATAGGGCACACCACACATTAAATCCAAACCAACCCTGTGGTGTTCGGTAAACGGTAATTTTCACTAGCCCAATACAAATTATTATAGCGACTGAATATTCCATGGCGCACTTCACTCTCCAGCAATTGTCCAAATACCATAAGAAAAATTGCCGTTGTAATGTTTGAATCTTCCTATAGCAATACTCACGAAATTTGTGCTTCTTCAATATCTTCTTATTTTTTCCTGTTGACACCTGTTTCATCTCTAATCTATCTCGAAGATAAAATTGGATTCGCTATAACATATGCGATTGTGTTGATTTCTTCTATTTCATTATTTTCCTTTCTGTATTACTTTGGCCTTGGCTTCTGGAAGTACCCGTGCATCATCGACACAGGGCTGCCGTCTTTCTGGGTACTTTCTAAAATATAGTTACGACGCAGTAATACTGTCTTTACCGGACTCAATCTAACATTCTATACTCAATGTTTCCAACTCAAACTTTTAACTGTCAATATATTGGAAAAGATGGCGCAAAACAATTGTTTCCAAAGCCTACTGCATATAAATAAGTCTAAACGCCCCTGCGTGAGCTCCATAGGTAATTCAACTCTAAGCAGGCTTTGAACATATTTGTTTTACATTCTATGCTTTTAAAAGTGCTATTTTGTTGCAGGAATGACACTTATTATTATTCAAATTAATTCAGATGGGTTTTGAGTAAACGAAATAGACATAAGGAGGGAAGGTAATAATTAAAAATTCCAAAAATTGAGTGAGGAGGTTTTTTTTTCGATTTATTCAATCATTTTATCATATGTATTGTTAAAATCAAGTGTAATATCTTCAGATAGTTATCAAGTGGTTTCTGCAGTTATCAAACATGTTAGTTTAATCAATCGCCTCCAAAGATGTAAATAAAAAGCTCAGTAGATATGTTTAACGCAGTCACATGGAAAATAATTAAAAAATAAATAAAAATTATAACCATGTGTTTGGTAAGAACGCCACTGAATTATACGTAAAAACTCCATGAGTCCCCAATTTACTTTTTTCTTCTATGACCAATCACTGGCGGACAAGATTTTTCTAACACAGGCCAACTCATTATTTTCACAATGGAAATACCCTCCCAATAATAAAAAAAATATTCGGAAAGCCCCAATACGTACCATTTTTTAATAGCCTACTTAGAACCTTTTATATTGGCAGGTAAACAATTTTATTGTGGGGCGGCTAAAATGGGTCCATTTTACAACGGAAAAATTACCAAGACTGGGTTGTTTATAACATTAGACATAAAATAAACGTTAAACATCACTCTTCTGTTGAGTTTCGAATTGAGTGCTTCTCTGTGCATCGATAAGCAAGTGTATGTGAAGACGACAATGTCGAGTCCAACGCGCCGAAGTTGCAAAATTTCTCCTAACAAATTTTGTTATATTTGTGGAGAATTTCTGGTGCAATCACAAGCCAGGCCATTTTCCGAAAATGTAAAAAACGCTTACTTTAAATATTTTGGTATGTTAATTGGGGATCAAGATAAGCGGTGGTCTCCCCATGTGTGCTGTGTATGCATGCCTTTTGCAGTTCCAATGGTATGGCGACAACCCACCAATCATTCTGACGATTGTTATTTTTGCCTGGCAAAGACTGAAGGTTGTTCCAAAAAGGGAAAGCACAATATAGAATATCCAAATTTGCAATCTGCCATACGACCTGTTCCTCATAATGCAAATTTGCCAGTGCCGATTGCGCCTTTAAATTGGCAAGCTATTGATTTGGGAGATAATGGAGATAACGCATCATCAGGCAGCTCAGAAGAACAGTGCACCGATCCCAATTTTACCACTTTTTTTTAGTTCCGGCGAGCCACATTTGATTGTTCAAAGTGAATTAAATGATTTAGTACGTGATTTGGGGTTATCCAAGCAACAGTCAGAACTTCTGGGTTCCCGTCTTAAGGAGTGGAACCTATTGGCCAAAGAAACAAAAATTACGAATTTCAGAAAAAGAAATGCTATGTTTTCTGAATTCTACAGTATGGAAAATTCGTTGTGCGCGTGTATTGATATAGACAGTTTAATGCAGGAACTTGATATTGAACATTCTCCCCGTGAGTGGCGCTTATTCATAGACTCATCTAAATATAGATTAAAAGCTGTGTTATTGCATAATGGAAATTTAAAACCCTCTATACCAGTTGCCCATTCAGTTGCAATAAACGAAAATTGTGAACATATGCGCACGATTTTGGATAAAATAAACTACAATAGGTATAAATGGTAGATATCTGGGGACTTTGGGGAAAGTTATAGCGATTTTAGTGGGACTTCAGGGGGGATTTACAAAATATTGCTGTTTTCTTTGTTTATGGGACAGTCGTGCAATACATCTGAATTATGAAACAAAAATTTGGCCAGAAAGTAGCGAATTTCAACCGGGATCTCAAAATGTTAAATTTATACCTCTCGTTGATCCCAAAAACTGTCCTTTTGCCTCCTCTTCACATTAAACTTGGGCTGATGAAACACTTTGTGAAGGCTTTGAATAAAGATGGTGATGGATTTAAATACCTAAGACAAGTCTTTTCTCAGTTAAGTGATGCCAAATTAAAAGAAGGTATTTTTATTGGGCAACAAATCAGAAAATTGCTGGACGATGTCAATTTTACGGAAAAGTTTACCAGACAGGAACTCAGATCATGGAATTCGTTTGTTAATGTAGTAAGAGGATTTTTAGGCAACAATATGAATGGAAATTATGAACAATTAGTTCATGAACTCTTAGATGCCTATAAAGCGCTTGGTGCCAGAAAGTCATTAAAAATTCAATTCCTCCATTGTCATTTTTTCCTAAAAATTTGTGAGCTGTTAGTGACGAGCAGAGTGAAAGGTTTCACCAAGATATCGGATCAATGGAAATTCGGTACCAAGGACGATGGGATCCAGCCATGATGGGTGACTACTGTTGGTTTTTGAAGAGAGAAGATAGGACACCTCATAAACGGAAAAAATAAAGTTTAATTAGTGTTTTAAGTTAATATTTTCTCGTTTGCTTTTTTCTTAGATGTATGGTATGTTTAATAGGCGAAAACTGTAAACATAGTCAATAAACAGGGTTAAAAATTTTCTGAAATCATTTTTTCTTTAGATATTAAGGTCTTTTGGATAGGTCTATTCTATCGATCATAGATATACCCGTCTACTATACAACATCTACAATAACTCAACAGCAAGTATAAAACTTCACAAAGACAGTAATAGAATCCGTATAGAAAGAGGTGTCCGACAAGGAGACACCTTGTCTCCCAAATTATTTACAACAGTTCTCGAGTATGCCTTTAAAAAACTCAATTGGGAAGAAAAGGGCATTAACATCGATGGGAAAAAACTAAACAACTTACGGTTTGCCGACGACATTGGGCTCACAACGGATAACTTCGAAGAAGCGGCTGCAATGATCAAAGAACTAAATGACGCGACGGCAAAAGTAGGGCTCTGTATTAATAGGCAGAAAACGAAGATCATGACAAACCTAGTTCTCGGAGGAACCATTACATTAGAGAACGCTATTATAGAAGAGGTCAATGAATACAATTACCTGGGACACGGAATTAGGATAAACAGAGACAATCAGACACACGAATTGAATAGAAGAATTAGTCTGGGCTGGGCAGCATATGGAAAACTAAAAGATGTATTTAGCAGCGACATACCAATAAGTCTGAAGAGGAAGGTATTTAATCAATGTGTTTTGCCAGTGCTAACATATGGAGCAGAAATCCTAACACTAACCAAAAATACTATCCGTAAACTACAGGTGGCCCAAAGAAAAATGGAAAGAGCAATGCTAGGAATCAAACTGCAGGACCGGATAAGAAACGTAGATATAAGACAAAGAACTAAGGTCGACGACGTCATAGAACGAATCACGACACTAAAGTGGAAATGGGCAGGCCACGTTGCACGATTTAGAGATGATAGATGGACAATAAGGATAATAAACTGGCGACCAAGAGCAGACAAAAGAAGCCGAGGGAGACCACCAACTCGCTGGAGTGATGATATTAAGAGAGTCGCCGGTCACTGGATTAGAGAAGCTCAAGACAGAGCAAATTGGATGCGTCTAATGGAGGCCTATGTTCAGCAGTGGACTCAACAGGCTGGGGGATGATGATGATTCTATTAGATTATGCTATTCTGATTTGTGTTACAACAAAAAAAAATTTTTTGTCGGCTAGTGAAACGAGATACAGGACCCTATCAAAATTGACTAATTTTCCAATACATCCCGTAGCTCAATAAATTACAACAAAAAAAATTTTTTTGTCGGCTAGTGAAACGAGATACAGGACCCTATCAAAATTGACTAATTTTCCAATACATCCCGTAGCTCAATAACGAATCAAGTTAGCCATGATCATTTGTAAATCGAACTCGAAAATGTGCAATCGGTTTTCGTGTAGCAGCACCTTTTTTCAGATCCCCCTAAAAATATCGAAACAGAGCCACCCTGTACCAGACACTCAAAATTGGACACCATAATATTATAGTGTTCAATCAAAATCAAATACATAATTTAATTGATTTTAAATCTCAGTCAATTCCGATAACGGCAGCTGCTTCAAAAGTTACTTTTGAAGCAGATTTCACCGAAACATACTAACGACAAACTAACAAACAAGTGAAGTTAAATAAAAGCTTTTAATAAGTCGTATCTTGCTCTGAGAAACCGAACCATGAATAAGAAGCCGATTTCATATACACTTTATCTTTTTATCATTTTCAAAAAAAAACAAATCCAGGTTCAAAATGCGTCATACTGTTGCTGATTAAGAGTTTCCAATTTTCGTAATTTTAAAATGTTTCTAATAATAAAAGTGACTTTAACGATGTATATGCTAAACATGTAATAAAATAAAACTTTTTATAGTTTGTAATAAGTTGAAATAATTTTACACCTGAACAAATGTAATTAAGTACATGTTTTATTCCTAACTAAGTGTTCGTGTTTCTATTTAACTATATTCTGCATTTAATTTACTTTATTTACAATAATGGCGTCTACGAAATTATGAAAAGTATGATATATTGGTATGTTTCATACAATCTAATAAAAATCTCCAAGAAGCTTCGAAATTATATTTACAAAGGTAACGTATTTTGAGTACTATATTTATGATAATATCTTAGAAGTCCTTTTTGTTCATATTATATCCGGAGAGATGGCAACCTTTCCGAGATAGATTTACCCACCTTAAATGAAATTTAGTAGAGTACGGTTCATTGATCCAGCCCCGTCCTAAAACATACACCAAACAAGATAGAGAGAGAAAAGAAATAAATGTATTGGGTTATGTAGAAGCGACACCTTCATCTTCTTGCTAGCAAATAGAGGCAGCAACTGGTATATCCAAGTCTCATGCTCAAACAATTTTGCGAAAATATCACCCAGATAAATTCCACATAGTTCAACATTTACACTCCGGCAATGCCGAGCGCCGAATGTTATTTTGCCAATGGTATTGACAACAAATCCATACTGACTTTTTTTTTTATTGAAGTGCCGGAATTTTCAGTCGAACTGGTCCGCAGAAAATCATCATTTAATTTTTAAGAGGGCACAACGAGGACGCTTTGGGGTTGGGGTCTCGAGTTTCATTTTTGGAATACGCATAGTCTACATCTTTTACAAGGCGGTGCCCCAAGCCACAAGTCTGCGCGACATTTTTAGACGATAACTTTTCTCAGTGGTGTATCTTTATCCACAGACCTATAAGTTGGCCCCCTCGATCTCCAGACCTTTCGATTTTAGATTTTTTCTTAAGGGTTTCATGCAGCGGAACTTTGCAAACAACAACAACCTTTGAAAACTCTTTGCTTTTTCAAAGTTTTGTTCTTTTGTTTTTCCCAAGTAAGACATGTAATTATTGTTTTGTTTGAGTAAACTTCAATAATTTTATCATTAAGTTAAAATACTGTAATAAACAATTAAGTTGAGAATTAAAAAAGATCTTTTGAATTAATCAAAATACAAGAGTTCTAGTTCTTAGCATCATCAGCAGATGATATAAACTAAAATAACTTATCCCAACTGATACTATTTATAAGTAAATGTGCTCACACTTGGTTGCACCTGACTGCATCGTTGTCAAGTAAGCAATAGAGGAAACTATAGGAAATAGGCCTTCTGTCTTTATTTAGTGCTCTCTTACCACATTTAACTATTTCTATACTCTCAAATGCATCCAATAATCTATTATTAAATACATTTTTAATTAACTTAAGAATATTTATTCCTATTTGGTGATGGTTTTCCAAAGCAACGCTTGACTTTTCTGTTCTTCCGTATCTTAAATGTGCCATGTGTTCTTTAAAACGAATGTTTATGGAGCGTTTAGTTTGCCCAACATATTTTAGATCGCAGTCATTACAGCTAATTTCATAGATGCCACTCCTCTTTTTCAAATCGACTTTGTCTTTAGGGTTTTCAAGGAGATTTTTCAAACTGTTCTCCGTTTTGTAGGCTACTCTAAAATTTACGTTTTTAAATACTTTTTCCAGACTTTTCGTATATCTGGGCTCATATGGGAGTACTATGAACTTATTGGGAGCCTCAGGTGCTTGAAGAGTAGTGGCATCATTTATCATTTTCTTATGCTTATGTCTATTTACTAATTTATGAACAAAATTTTCATTATATCCATTACTTTTAATTCATTTCATTGTTAAAACGTTCTTTACTTTATGGAAAATTTACTAACCTGTGAGTTAAGAAATGAAATGCTGCCATTTTGTGTTGACGGCAATGAAATGAGTCGGATGTTATATACCTATCAGTATTAGTAATTTCCTATAAATATCAAATTCTAATTTATCGTTATTTCTAATAACTAACGTGTCAAGAAAAGGTAATTGCCCATTGTTCTCCTTTTCGTACGTAAAATTAATGAAAGGATATTTATTGTTTAATGTTTCTAAGAAAGTGTCCTAATTTTCTGTTTTAGTATCAAAAATAGCAGTCTACGTATCTACACCACACCCTTGGGAAATACTTGAGTTCTTTTTTGAATTGGGTTTCTAATCTACCGATAAACAAATTTGCAAAGAACGGAGATAAGCAATTGCCCATCGCTGTTCCCTCAAGTTGTTTATAATATTATATATGTATATATATATATATATATATATATATATATATATATATATATATATATATATATATATATATATATATATATATATATATATATATATATATATATATATATATATATATATATATATATACATATATATATATATATATATATATATATATATATATATATATATATATATATATATGTTTTCATTCCGGGTATACATCCGTTCACTACTGTCGTTCTGAAAAGAACAGTTTTGCTGACGTTTCGCCACGGACGCGAGAAAGAAAGCTTCGAAAATGCCAAATGTGATTTTGGCGAAACGTCAGCAAAACTGTTCTTTTCAGAACGACAGTAGTGAACGGATATACACCCGGAATGAAAACACATTGTATTTTTCCATCCGTGAAGGTGTAAAAATCAACACATATATACAAGGTGTTTCAAAAAGGTCTGCCAAAATTTCTAGGACATATAGTACATCAAAAAATAAGTGTAGTTTACTCTATAAACCTATGTCCGAAAATGCACCCCTAGGGAGTTACAGCCCCTCGAAGATGACACGCGAAAATAGTTTTTTGGCATTTTCTTTAAAACTATTAAAGAGAAGTTAATGAAATGTTGCATAGGGGCCTACTTTTTAATGAGAAATGTAACCAATTTGTCAGATTTGTCATATTTATTCAGGGGCGTAACTTACGAGGGGGCTGAAATGCCCTAATGACCATATTTTTTTTTGGGTTGTATTTTCTAAAAAATACATCAAAAATATCAAATTCTGATTAATTTTACATAAAAAGGTACTCTTGTTAAAATGTTTTAAAGTCGATAGTTTTCGAGTAATTTACAGTTAAATGTTGAAGTGTTTTCCCAAGCTTTTCAAATTGCTTGTACAAGATATCTTAGAAACCCTTTTAAGTAGGCCGTGGTATGATTTAAACAAATGAGCGCATTCTTAGAAAATAAAACTCAAAGTATTCCTAGATAAAAGTTTATTGAATAAAATTTTTAAAAAATAAATAACACTAGTGAACTATACCAAAATTATAACAGATGCTCAAAATGTCCTCCGTTTTCTTGAATGCATAAATTTATTCTTCGGTTTAAATTATTGATTAAATTTAAGCTTTGACCATTATTTTGAAGAAGTGTACATTCATGAATTATTTTGTCTCTCAATTCTTCAACCGTGTTAATTTCATTTTCATATACTTTTGCCTTTAAATCTCCCCAAACATTAAAGTCCAGTGTATTCATGTCGGGAGACCTAGCAGGCCAGTGAATTGGAGCATCTGCACCGCGTCCGATCCATTTGTTTGGAAAATGATTATTTAACCACTGTCGCGCTCTTCTACTAAAATGTGGGGGTGCGCCATCATGCATAAAAACAATGTCCCTTCTAAGATTTAACGGTACATTTTCTAATATTTCAAATAGATTATTTTCTAAAAAATCAGCATACATATCTCCGTTTAAATTACCATTAAAAATATGAAACCCTATAAATTTATTTCCCAAAGTAGCTGCCCAAACATTGATTTTAAATTCATGTTGATAGTGAGACACTCTAGTGACTCTTGGATTTTCTTCAGCCCAGAAATGCGAGTTATGATAATTAAAAACGCCCGCCCTTGTGAAGGTTGCTTCGTCCGTAAATAAGATTTTATTGAAAAAATTTGGATCAATACGTTCTCGTTCAAGCAGTACTTCACAAAAATCGGCCCTTAATGGCCTATCCTCTGGTTGTAAATGTTGCACTTGTCTAAAGTGGTAGGGGTGGAGTTGCTGTTCTTTTAGAACTCTGAACGCACTTGAATGGGAAGTATTCGTTCTTAACGCCAATCTGCGTGAACTAATTGTAGGCTCACGAAAAACGGTTTCTAAAACTTGTTCCTCAACTTCTACCGTTCGCGCATTTCTGGGACGTCCATTATCTGTGTTTTTTATTGTAAGTGAACCATTTTCTCGTAACCTCTGCTCTATTGCCAAAAATGTTCTGCGATTCGGTACATTTCTACCAGGATATTTTTCTGAATATCTTCTAACTGCTAAGTTTGAATTTCCGAAACACTCACCCAAGGTTAAAATCATATCAACTTGTTCGGAAAATGTATAATTTGCCATTTTTTAAAAGTAAATGAAGTAATTAATAGATAACAGAATTCCATCAAAAGTCAACGTGACGTACAGCTCATTTGTTTAAATCATACCACGGCCTACTTAAAAGGGTTTCTAAGATATCTTGTACAAGTAAAATGAAAACCTTAGGAAAACACTTCAACATTTAACTGTAAATTACTCGAAAACTATCGACTTTAAAACATTTTAACAAGAGTACCTTTTTTATGTAAAATTAATCAGAATTTGATATTTTTGATGTATTTTTTAGAAAATACAACCCACAAAAAAAATATGGTCATTAGAGCATTTCAGCCCCCTCGTAAGTTACGCCCCTGAATAAATATGACAAATCTGACAAATTGGTTACATTTCTCATTAAAAATTAGGCACCTATGCAAAATTTCATTAACTTCTCTTTGATAGTTTTAAAGAAAATGCCAAAAAACTATTTTCGCGTGTCATCTTCGAGGGGCTGTAACTCCCTAGGGGTGCATTTTCGGACATAGGTTTATAGAGTAAACTACACTTATTTTTTGATGTACTATATGTCCTAGAAATTTTGGCAGACCTTTTTGAAACACCTTGTATATATATATATATATATATATATATATATATATATATATATATACATATATATATATATATATATATATATATATATATATATATATATATTATATGTATATCAATAATGTCTTTCTTCAATTTTGAAATATTGTACGTTGGTGATCCAACAGCTGAAACAATAGGTCTCATGGACTTCCCAGATTTATGGATTTTGGGAAGTCAATATAGTTTAGATAACTGTGGGTTACTATGTGAATTTTAGTTTATCGGACACAAGGTTTTTACACTGTTTTAAGGTACTCGTAAGGACCAGTTTGAATCAAATTGTCTACTCTTTCAAATTATTCTGTTTTGTCTACTAAACAACCTTATTTCCTTTGTCAGCTTTTAAATAAAAACATTCTTTTTTTTCAGTCCCTGGATAACTTTTAGAGGATTTTTAAGAGAAACATATTTTGACTTGTTGACAACAACAACAACTCTTCAAGCACCTGAGGCTCGCAATAAGTTCATAGCAATCCCATATGATCCCAGATATACGAGATTTCTAGAAAAAGTATATAAAAACGTAAGTTTTAGAGTAACCTACAAAACGAAGAATAGTATGAAAAATTTCCTTGAAAACCCTAACGACAAAGTCGACTTGAAGGAGAGGAGTAGCATCTATCAAATTAGCTGTAATGACTGCGATCTAAAATATGTTGGGCAAACTAAACGCTCCATGAACATTCATTTTAAAGGACACATGGCACGTTTAAGATACGGAAGAACAGAACAATTAACAGTCTTAAGTTAATTAAAAATGTATTTAATAATAGATTATTGGATGCATTTAAGAGTATTGAAAGTTAAATGTGGTAAGAAAGCACTAAATAAAGACAGAGGGCCTATTCCCTATAGTCCCCTTTATTGCTTACTTGACAACGGTGCAGTCGGGTGCAACCAAGTGTGACCACATTTACCTATAAATAGTCGCGGTTAGGATAAGTTTATATCATCTGCCGATGATGCTAACTTGGTTAGCGAAACGCGCGTCCAGAACGTCACAAGTTGTGGTGTAGTGTGGTTAGAACTCTTTTATTTTGATCAATCTTCCACCACAGATTCCAGTGTTAGGACTTTTGAATTAACTTTGAAAGTATTACATCTTTAATATAATAATTACTAATATAAATTTTGTTTTAATACATTTTAGCTATAGCCTACTTCCTTCTAATTGGACACATAAGAAAATTTTAGAGAATCTCGAATTTTGAGCCTGTTTTTCAAAATAACGGCACGCATTATATATTTTTAGAAAGCCCACACTATTCCTAATAATATAAAGAATAATATACAGAGTGTCCCATTTAAAAAAAATACAGTAGGGTCCAATAACTTTTTGACCTGACCCCGTATACGTATCCTTATACGGGACTGAATTCTACAGAAAACGTCTTTAAAGGAACAGTTTTCGCCTTTTTGATACGTAATTAGATTGCTGGAATACGAGGGGTGTCCAAAAAATGCAACATTTTCAAAAACGCCCTGTATTTTGAAAAACCAAAACGGCTGTGAAATTTCTGCTAGCGCCATCTTTAATTTCACAATAAAGTAGCAACTATCGCAAAAACCTTATATCTACCATGTACAAGACATTCACGATTCGACGCCATATATTTGTATTATCATCAGGTTTATGTATTTATACCAAATCTCAGTTAATTCCGATAATGTTAACTGCTAACTAACGTACAAGTGAAGTGAAATAAAAACTTTTAAAAAGTCTTATCTTGCTCTGAGAAACACTGAAAAAGTCGTTTTCATGAATACTTTTTCTCTGTATCATTTTCAAAAAAAAAAACAAATCCAGTTTTAAAATGCGTCATGTTGTTATTGATTAATAGTTTCCAATTTTCGTAATTTTAAAATGTTTCTAATATTAAATACAATTTTAACTATGTATATTCTAAACATGTATCAAAATAAAACTTTTTTGTAATAACTTACACCTAAAAAAAATTGATTAAGTATGATTTATTCCTAATTAGGACAGACAAATCATTTTTGCTTATTTACAAACGGGAATCTCATTTGATTTAATTTCGTCTGGAAACCGTCTAAAATCGTAGCTGTGTTTTAATAATACCAAAAGCTTCTGTTGGTTTGCACTGAAATATCCCTTTATATAGAACACCTACTCAGGCTTGCTGCGTTGGGTATTGATTAGAGTGGATCTATATTTAGGTAAATGGAATGCAGAGCATCTTTGTTATAATTAAAATTTGGGATAGTTTTGTTTGAATGTATACTAAATAACATATTTAGTTATAATAATATAGTAGTATAATAATTAAGTTTTTAGCCGTAACAGTCCATTAGTTCTTTGTGTATTTTTAATCCTTTATACTTTGTAAATAATTATTATTGAAAGTAACGAAATAAATTTATTGTCAGACAAAAGTTAAAGATCTTAATATATTTGGTTTACTTTCACTTGGTAATAGTTCCTAAACGGATTACTCAATTTGAAAACTAAATACGTTGTGCGATATCCAGATTACTTGACTCTCAAGGATCATTTCAATCATCTTTTTAAAGGGCTGCTGTATGCTATACAGAAAGTAATAAGAATTGTTTCTTTTTAAAATGGTTGTTTCCATTCTTAAAAAAAAAACCTGGAACTTTTTCAAACTTGTTTTTAAATGTCTTGCAAACTCTATTTGAAGTAAGGTCAACAGCATTGACGTATAAATACAAAATTTCCAATACTTTTTAAATCGACAGTAAAGTATACGTAATAGGAATTGACTAAGACTTAATTTAGGTAAAAAAGGACGTATGTCTTGGAAAACTTTAATCACCAACACTCTAGTGTCAATATTAAGGCGCATCGCATCTTGTTAAGAGGTTATGAATACGTTCTTTTTGTGTTAATGTGTGTATTAATTTTGCATACATTTAACTTTCTGCTACTTGCGTTAAATTAGATCCTTTTATATTCAGCTTAGCCAATAAAATTTTTTTGAGCAAATTAAAACTTATTTTAACAACGATTTGTTTGGTATCCAAAATCCAAAGTATTAGAATACAGGTATACGAAAATGGTATACAGTTACAACAGTAAGGTTAATTTATACACATCGCAACAAGTTTTGAAAATGAATTACTGTTATTTATTTCACTAAAACATTCTTACTATTCATTTATCACGAAAAAAGGTAAACTCGTTCTAAAGAAAAAGAAACAAGAAGATGAAGGTACGTACGTCAACGGAAACTGTCAATCTCAAAGTCTATCTTAGTACCGTGAAAACATTATTTATTCAAACTACTGAAGATTGATTGTATTTACAATTTATTAATAAACATTTAATTTTATAATTCTATTAAATCAAAACTATTTACAGATACCATTATAAATAAGATCACTACAACAATGTACTAATGAGGGAATATGAGATACTATAAGTAAGCCAAACTAACTTGAATAGAATTTAAAAAAAATGGCAGTTTAATCAGACAAAACGTATACAAAAAATATATCAGAAAAACAACGAAATACAGTTAGTTTACATATTTCAGATAATATATAGGAGCAGTTCAAAGAGGTCATTTTGACTATAATAACAACATAATGTTGTATCAAATTAAGAATTCAGAAAAAAAGGAAGTTTAACAGTATAAGAATATTTTTAAAATATAAGGAGAATATAAATATTGGAGATTAAAAACAATTAATTTCTCAATTCGACACTTTTTATAACCTTAAATTAAATTACGACAAAAAACTCATATCATACCGTCTAATTTTGTTGAGAAAATTCGAATTATTTGAAGAATTATGAAAAAACTCCACCTAATGACCACTAATAGAATCGTTATGGTACAGTTAATAGTTCTATGTTTCTGAGAGATAAATTTCCAGAGTAATAATCTCTAGAGTATCCCAGGAAAAGACATTGAAAATTTGTCAGGGTACTATAATACATATTTAAACTTTTCATTAGTGAATATATGATTGAACGTTATGGCTGTTACTTGATGGAATTTCACAGTGGCGGCTCGTGGTGTCTAAAACTGGTGAGGCGAGAAAAGGTTTGTTTCTTATAACAGGCAGATGGCGCCGCAGGCGAAAAATTTTTGGGCTGCCACGCCCAAATTGACTCATTTTTATGATTTGTTTTTGTCTTTTACATACCAATACCAAGATATATGCCCAATTTTTCATTAAGTAATTTTTAAAATAAAAATTATTACATAGATATAAAAATAAAATAATAGTTCGTTTTATCCTCAGATATATGTACATATATACTCTTCTCAAACATATATAATATACACATTTTTCATCATTGGATTTTTTTATAAAAAATATTTAAAATACTTAATCAAAATAGTCAGAATCGAGTTTAAAGTGTAATAAACCTGTAATAATCTAATATGGTGTGGACAGTAATTTTTTTATAAAAAACCAAAACTGTTTAGGCAAATATGTATGTGGATGGTGCAGTTAAGTCACTTTTTGTAAATTAAATTAATGCGCCTGTCTTTTAAAGAAGCAAATTTCTCAATGATTTTGTCATAAAAGTCACCATTACATTCAGAAAGTTTAAGTAATAACTCTTTTTCTATTGCCATGATCGACAGGGCTGAGAGCCTATCTTGAGATATACTATTTCGTAAGTAGGTCTTTATTCGCTTTAAGCACGAAAAATCTCTTTCGGCCTGTACACTTGTTAAGGGGATTGTCAAAATTAATGTCGCAAGACGATATACTTCACAAAATACTGAAATTAA
This sequence comes from Kuschelorhynchus macadamiae, assembly GCA_030620095.1. Lineage (NCBI taxonomy): Eukaryota > Metazoa > Arthropoda > Insecta > Coleoptera > Curculionidae > Kuschelorhynchus > Kuschelorhynchus macadamiae. Next base: position 898,684 of record JAUTXW010000347.1, read on the forward strand.
TTCTAAACTATTAATTTGTTTAAAGAGTTCTTGAATATTGACTTTATAAAATTGTTCATCTCGGTAAATTATGCTTAGCTCATTTTTGAGGCGGTCTTTGTCAAACATTTTTGGATACGTTTTTTCTAACGAATTTAATACACTAATAGGGAATTCTGTGGCAAAGTCTTTATATTTTGATGTATTAAGAAGTTTTACAAATTCCAATTTGTCTAAATCTTCAAACCTGATGTTAATTTGAAAAATTATACAGTCTAAAATTTCATAAAACAGATTTTTATATTTGTGCGTTAAATCTGATTCGCTCATGCTACGGGTTTGTCTACAACATGGCAATCCGGTAAGTGATTTTGCTTTTTCAAAAATGGATTTAAGGAAATTTTCAGCGCGCAGCTCATTTAATCGTTTGACGGCAATGTTCAATTGTGAAATGCAGAAATCAATTTCTAGGTTACTTAACTGAAAAACTTGAAACAAGATATCAGTAACAAAAAAAATTTCGTTAAATGCAAAAGTTAAAAAAGCAAATTCAAAATCGGAAAGGTCTTTTAGATACCCCTTGGCCATGTGTATAGTATCTGAGTCTAATTCTGGATTTTCAATCATGTCCTGAAAAACTAAGATTAGTCAGTCCCAATTATTTGCAACAAAAATTAGAATTTTTGATCGAGAATACCACCTTGTATCACTTGCTTGCGGAACTCGTTTTTTTATTATTTTGTCCAATATAGATGTGCGTTTGTACGATTTATGGAAAAAAGCAGGCAAACTTTTCAAAGTTGCGAAAAAGATTCTGCTTTCCTTAATATAATTTGAACCCTGTTGTAAAATTAAATTGAGACGATGAGCAGCACAATGAGTGTACATTACTTGTGGGGCATCTGATCTTATTCGTGTTTGTAGACCGCTCAATTCTCCGGCCATAACCGCAGCTCCATCATAACATTGTACTAATAATTTCCGTTTAAAATTTAAAGGTTCCAAGATTCTTACAATTAAGTTATAGAGTGCATTAGCTCTAAAATCCTCACTTATATCAAAAAAGCCTAAAAAACGTTCTTTTATTTCGGCTAATTTATTTACATACCTAACAGTTACACAACATTGGGCTTTTGCAACTATATCCGTCGTATCATCTACAATTAATTAGAAAAATCTAGCCTCCGATATTTCTTGTTTAATAAAGTCTCTCATATGTTCGTCAATACAAAATATTAATTCATTTTGAATAATTTTCTCTTCTAAATGCTTTACAAGTTCGGTGTTACGTTTAATTAAACAATTAAAAACTTCCTTAAAATTCCCCATGTGAAAAGAAGATTCGGATTAGTCATGCCCCCTAAAAGCCAGTTCTTGTTTTCCCAGTAATATAATCGTATCTATAAGGTATGTCAAAAGCAAGCGGTTTTTCCTAACATCTTCATTGTACAATAATTTAGATAAACGAGCATTTTCGATTAGTGCATCTTTAATTGTAGTCATATTTTGAGACAAACGTACAAACCCTAAGGTATTTTGAATATGGGCTTTAGACCCTTCATGTATTTTAACCGCTCTAGAAAAATTTTTAAAATCAACGTATCCATCAGAAGTCCATACTGTTTTTGTTTTTCCCAGTATTAAGCAAGGCCAACAATATAAACGCTGCTTAAAAACACTTCCACAAATCCAAGTGTGTGTTTGATACCATGACGTTTGAAATGATCGTTTATATTGTCGACCGTCTTTTTTATCACTACTTAAGGTACTTATCTTCGGCATGGGTCTATCTCCGCGAAGAATTTCTTTTTTCTCATCCTCGGGACGCCTGGAAAATGCCGTTGTCAATAGTGACATAACGATATCGTGGACTGGATTCATAGTTCACACGTTTCGTTTATTTTAAATTTTAATCACTAATTCATATAAACTACTCTATCAGTCTCTATCTACTCAATAATTAAACTAACGCAACGTCAAAAATACTTTAGATAGAGTAACACTCGACACAGACTAAACGCGCGACATTCACAAAATAATACTATAAAACAAACACCAAATTATTGCCGAATAATCTCAATATCCACCCACTTCCCGCTCAATCTCAAACCGTTACCGGTTACAGTCAAATACGAATACCCCACAGGCCCACGCAAATATCAACAAAAACAAAAACGGCTTGCGTTTGGCAGCCGGATGCGCGACTGTCATTTACCGATAAATAATAATTATTTCCATTTATATTCAATCTGTGCTAACATTAAATGGCAACGTCTCAATCATTAAGCGAAGTTTTCATCGCCTCAAATGCAATAAAAAGAGATGGAATGAATCTACATATGCAACACGACCCTTTTCCCTCTTTCTCAGACTTATTAAAAATCCAAATACCATTCAAGTGTCCGAGGCGCAATTCGCATCGCCGCGAACAAGATATACATCAATTTTTTTCCCCTAAATATATACATAGGTAGGTACTTACATTTAATTTTCGACCTTTGTTGTCATTAAAATAATAAATATTGACTTGTACATAGATAAATTCATTGATGGTAGTAATTGCATTAAGTAGAAATGGACTTATAATTTAGGCGTACAGAAAATTCAAAATAACAAATACCACTATTTATTCTGGTATGTTAAACCTATTTGTGTCTACTGAATCCTTTCTCGTTGCAACGTTCTTGTCAGCACCGGAAAAGAGTTTACGGTTTTTTTTTTATAACTTCGCGGTGTAGGAGGCTATTAATTGTATGTTTTCGAACATTTTAATTTGTCGATTATATTAAAGTAGGCTGTGTTGAGATTTTCTACGTCGGTTCTCTTATTAAGCATTTATATTTTTTTGTATGAAAATCATCTCCGACAATAATCTTTTTTATATATAGGTTGAACAGCCAGTATCTCTGTATCGTCTAACGCGAAATCATGCCCCGTATCTCTCTTGTGTTCTACCAAAGCCATAGGGTTCGGTTTTAAAAGATAATTCTTTTGATCTAATTTATATTCCCTCATTCTGTCTTTAATATATCTTCCTCTTTGTCCAATATAGCATTTGTCACATTGCTTACATGGAATCTTATAAATTACGTTGGATTTTAATTCTTTTTGTGTTTTAGTTTTACGTTTTTTGAGTAAAACCGTGTTTTACTAGTATTTTCACTTTTGAATGCAACCTTCGCTGTTTTATTGTCAACAATTTTGTACGCTGACAACAAAAACCATTTTTCCGATAAATTTTTTACGTCTGGTATTTTACAATACATAAATGGATTATTTTCATTATTTGTGGTTTTTTCTTGCCTTATATTATAGGTATTATTATTATTCAGTATTTTCCTGATCAACGTAATCAGGTAATTGTTTTTGAGAAGCATAGTTCTAATATAATAAATTTTTTTCGTGATACTTTTTGAAGGAGAGGGATAGTGCTCTAAATTTAAGGTTATTTATAATATTTATTTTTTGGTTGAATGGGTATTCTGAAAAATAGTTGAGGAAGCGTTCCGAAAAGGTTGGTTTGATATACCAATCTGTTTCTATGCTGCTATTTTGATTTTTAATTATCAGAACGTCTAAAAACGGTATTTTGTTTTTTTCTTCACTTTCAATAGTAAATTGTAACTTCGGGTGGTAACTATTAAATAAATTTAACGTTGTTTCTTATACGTTTTTCGGAATTGAAGTAAGGATATCATCAACGTACCTCCTGTAGAATTACAACTTAAATGGTAGTGTTGCCATGCAATACTCCTGAAGGTCTTACATAACTAAATCAGAGCAAACTGGTGGCAAGCAATTTCCCATACCTAAACAGTAAATTTGTTTGTAGTATTCGTTTTTATATTGGAAATAAATATTGTCGAAAACGAAGCTTAACAGATCTCTAATGGTATATTGCTTGTCACTAAGTGCCATTTTTTCTTTACAATATAAATGACAACATCTGTTGGGATATTGGAAAATAGTGAAATAACGTCTAGAGACACAATCTCATAATTTCTTGGAATGATAATATTGTTTAAAGATGTTACAAATTCAAAAGAGTTACGGACATATTTCTCGTCTTTAACAAACGTTGTCTCTAAGATATCGGCTAGGTATTTTGTTAGACTATTTTTTGTTACATACTTTCACGTTAATTCGCTAATGCTGACGCCACAGAATTAAAAGGGTGTCGAAATAAAACGGCGATACATGTTTGAACACTCTTGTTATTATGTCAGCCGTTAGACCGGTATGTATTTGGTTTATGATTGATACGTAAATTTAGTGATATGTAAGTTAATTGACTTTTTCCTCTCTTTGATCTTGTCTTAGTTTTAGCAAACGAATAATTTAATTAGTAGTTTTGTGTATGTTTAATTTTTCCTTGGTAATTTTAGAATGTAATTTTATTAACGATTTTTTTCTACAAAATATTTATAGACTAAAATGTTAAATATTAAATATAATATAAAAAAGTCGGTAAATTTCCTTTGCCATATACTTCCCTCGTTATAAATTTTTCCTTTTGTTAGGAATAATGTGTTACCTAATTTAGTTCGGTACATAGACATTTACTACCATGTATATAATGTCTTTTCGCTTATGTAACATTTAGCATATAACGTTTATATTGGGCACCGTTTTGTTCGACGATATTGGATTTCTACAAATATTTTACCATTTTCTAACCATGCTTCACTTAATTTCTGGGTATAAATTTAAATAAAACGAATAAGTAATTTTTATATATCACACTTATTTTTGCTGCAAAATTTAAATTCAGTTGAATAAGGTTTTCTTACGTTAATTTTTTTAAACAATTTATTTAGCCGACATTTTTTTTCGCCATCTTGGATTCGTACCACAGCTTCACGAGTTTTTTCTTTTTTGCTTACACAAAATTTGAAACTAACCTAATAAGAATGTTTTCTTAAATATTTTATTGTGCCGCCATTTTGTTTTGCTATCTTGGATTAATATCAAATGTCAGTGGCGGCTATTCAGGTGAAGTAGGTGAAGTGCTACTTCACCAGGAAAAATAAACAAGTTTTTACATTCATTTATTCACCTAATTGGTAAAAAATAAACTGTACATCTCGAATAAATATTTTACTTTACCGTTGGCGGCATGTCTTTTTAAAACTTTCAATAGAACTTTATTATAACAACTATAACAGTGGCGCAAACCGCTTTGACTTTGCTGGAGGTGCTATGTTTAGTTTACAATTTTCCTACTATGTTACCATGACAACGCGTACGGGATAACGTCGAGCCCAGCGCCATACAATGCTCTCGGTGAACTGCAGGCGCAGTACACTACACCCACGTGTCGTTCAGTTACCGGTGGTTGTGTACTTTTATTTTCGCGGATTTCGATGCATCCGGTGACTTTTTTTGCAGTTAACTTGACTGTTTTGTGTTATATTTATTTATGGTGTTGTTACAAATTCAAATTCGAAGTTAGTAAATGTGATTGTTCAATTAAAAGACGTCTTTGAATTTATTACAAACTGTGACAAATCTGATGAAAAATCAATCCGCCTTGCGAAAGGATTTTTAGGTGAGATGAACGATTTTGAATTCACGTTTCTGGCATTAGTGTTTAATGACATTTTCTCAATCACGGACATACTACTTGACGTTCTTCAAAAAAAAATCGCTTGACAGTCATTTTTACATATCCAATATAAAACGCTGTCGTGAGGCGCTCTGTAAAAAAAGAAATGAACATTTTTTTAATACCATATTTGATAAAGCAAATTCTATTACAGAAATAAATCATTACAAACGTGAGCTTGCTAAGCTTTCACATGAAGAAATTAGGGCTGAGTACAGAACCCTTTTTTATGAAATATTGGACCATATTTTAATGGAAATGACACTAAGATTTCAAGACTGTGAAAAACTTACATTTTCATGTTTGGCAGGTTCTGCTAAATTTTCCGAATTTAGATTAAATTTTCCGACTGGCCCGTTTGAAAATTTGTTACAGTTATATGGGGAAATATTTTCAAAAAGTCAACGATTTAAGCTTGGTTTTATTTTTGCCAATGAGAGTAATTAGAATATATCGCTGCAAGAACAAGTGAAAAAAATTAATAAAAATAAATATGTTTTTACCGAATCATATAAATTGTTTTCCCTTATTTTGACAATACCCTCGACAAGTGCTTCAGTGGAAAGAAGTTTTTCTTGCTTCAAATGTGTAAAAACTTATTTAAGAGAAACAATATCTCAAGAAAGACTTACTTCTATTGGCATTACTTCAATTCAAAAGGAATTTCTGGAGGAGATTAGGGCAACTCATCCATTTTATGAGGATTTTATAAATAAATTTGCTGCTATGAAGGATAGGAGAACTCATTTAGTATACAAAATTTAGTTAAGTCGTAAAAAAATATGCTACCCCCTCTACATATAAAAAAAAATTATTGCGATATTTTCTTGCTTCATTTGCACTTACCGGTTCATTTCTATGTAACACTTCATTTTTGTGCAAAACTTGAGGTAAAGTGAATAATTAGTTTTTTAGTAATATTTTTTTATCATTGCACTAGGCCGCCATCTTGTTACACCATATTAGATTTTTACCAAAATATTTCCAGAACATCCCCATATGACTCTAAATGTTTGATCAAAATTTGATGTCAATCGGGTAAATAATTTTTAACAGTCTGACAAAACTGAGATAAACAAACCGACGGAGCTGATAAAACATATATATATATATATATAATAATAATAATAATATAATAATAATAATAAACAATATTTATTTTTCAATATACATAAATAATAATAAAAAAAAAAAAAAACATGTTCATAATCTTAAAATAAATATTGAGGAAGAACAAGAAGAAGAAAAGAAAAAAAACCTTATAACATAATACAAAAAAAAAAAAAAATGTAAAGATTGGATGCCCAAAATTGCGTAAAGCCTATGAAAAAGGGTTTGTCTGCATTTTGAGCACATCTCTGTTACTATTACTAATATGTACTATCTGTGTTCATAAAATTAAAGAAATATACCGTTTGTTTATACAAAAATAGTATATAAAATAACAAAATATCATGAAACAAGCAAAAAAAAATAATGTTTGCTAAATTATTATAATGGAAGCTTGCAATAACCATTTAGATAACAGCTTCTTAAAATTAGCCTGCTTGCCTTTTCTTTTTAGGTCAATAGGTAACAAATTGTAAATCTTATAACCAACAATAGGAAAAGAGCGTTGTTTTCTCACCGTATTAACTCTGGGCAACACGATGTTTTCATCCCGACGAAAACATGTCATTCGCCCCTGGTTCTCAATATTCTGAGTGATGTTTATTTGACTTAAGACTTGAAGTACCGAGGCTTTATAAAACAAATACCTAATCTTAAATAACTTAGATGTGTTAAAGAGTTCATGTGTAGGAAATCGAAGTGGAAGATTATATATTAATTTTATAATTCTTTTTTGTACTATCTCTAAGGAATTTAAGGTGTTTTCAAAAGCACCCCCCCATGCTACGATACCATAAGTTAAATGGGATTGCACAAGTGCATAATAGATTGATCTTAAATCGGCATTGCTTAATATAGGTTTAAGATGTTTAAATAAATATAGTAGGGATCTAAGTTTTTTTGTTAAGTTCTGAACGTGTTTATCCCACTTTAGGTTTGAATCGAGTGATATTCCCAAATATTTTGTATTAGTTTTGCTGTCTAATTGCCACACTATTGTATTTTGTCTAGATGTTAGGGGAATATTTAGTGTTTTATTAACTGGCTGTTTATCGCTGTGAAGTGAAAAAGGTAAATACACGGTTTTTTTTAGGTTAACGGTTAATAAATTTTGATCAAACCATTCTGTAATAAGTTTCATATCAGTTATTATGCCCTGTTCTACATGTTCCCAGGTAGGACCTTCCACGAAAAGAACAGTGTCATCAGCAAACGAAATAATTTTTCCGGAACATCCAAGAGAAAATAGGTCATTGATGTAAGCCAAAAACAATAAGGGACCCAGGACTGTTCCTTGTGGTATTCCGTAAACAACATTCATAGGGTCACTAGTGACGTCATTAATTTGCACCATTTGTTGTCTGTCAGTGAGATAACTATTCAGTAGGGAGTGTGCTGGTCCACGTATACCCATAAAATATAGTTTACTTAAAAGCTCCCGATGACTGACAGTATCAAAAGCCTTTGCCAAATCCACAAATACGGCAGCACAAGGTTTTTTTTCATCTAGGCTTGTAGTTATTTTGTCCACAAGGAGAGCGATTGCATCACTTGTAGATTTATTTTTGGTGAACCCAAATTGAAATTCAGAGAGGATTTTATTTTTACTAAAAAAACCAACTAGTCTTTCTTTCAGGGCCTTTTCGAAAATTTTGCAGATATTTGAAATTAGACTAATAGGTCGATAGTTAGACGCTTGATTTTTTTCTCCCTGCTTGAAAATTGGTTTTATTAACGCAATTTTAAAATGTTTCGGACAAATACCTTTTGAGAATATAAGATTTATTAGATATTTTAGTGGAGTAGCAATTATTTTGGACGTTTCTTTAAGGACAGATACGTTAATTTTATCAAATCCTGGAGATGAATTATTTTTTAAGGTACCTATAATTTTAATAACTTCTTCAGCCGAAACATGTGATAAAAATAAAGAACTTAAATTAGTTTCAATTTTTGTTTTTTTAAGATTATTTTTTCTGTTATTTAATATATCGGATGCCAGTTTTGATCCGATTGTTGTAAAATAAGTATTAAAATGTGTATATAATGTCTTTTCGTTTATGTAACATTTAGCATATAACTTTTATATTGGGCACCGTTTTGTTCGACGATATTGGATTTCTACAAATATTTTACCATTTTCTAACCATGCTTCACTTAATTCCTGGGTATAAATTTAAATAAAGCGAATAAGTAATTTTTATATATCACACTTATTTTTGCTGCAAAATTTAAATTCAATTGAATAAGGTTTTCTTACGTTAATTTTTTTAAACAATTTATTTAGCCGACATTTTTTTTCGCCATCTTGGATTCGTACCACAGCTTCACGAGTTTTTTCTTTTTGCTTAGACAAAACTTGAAACTAACCTAATAAGACTGTTTTCTTAAATATTTTATTGTGCCACCATTTTGTTTTGCTATCTTGGATTAATATCAAATGTCAGTGGCGGCTATTCAGGTGAAGTAGGTGAAGTGCTACTTCACCAGGAAAAATAAACAAGTTTTTACATTCATTTATTCACCTAATTGGTAAAAAATAAACTGTACATCTCGAATAAATATTTTACTTTACCGTTGGCGGCATGTCTTTTTAAAACTTTCAATAGAACTTTATTATAACAACTATAACAGTGGCGCAAACCGCTTTGACTTTGCTGGAGGTGCTATGTTTAGTTTACAATTTTCCTACTATGTTACCATGACAACGCGTACGGGATAACGTCGAGCCCAGCGCCATACAATGCTCTCGGTGAACTGCAGGCGCAGTACACTACACCCACGTGTCGTTCAGTTACCGGTGGTTGTGTACTTTTATTTTCGCGGATTTCGATGCATCCGGTGACTTTCTTTGCAGTTAACTTGACTGTTTTGTGTTATATTTATTTATGGTGTTGTTACAAATTCAAATTCGAAGTTAGTAAATGTGATTGTTCAATTAAAAGACGTCTTTGAATTTATTACAAACTGTGACAAATCTGATGAAAAATCAATCCGCCTTGCGAAAGGATTTTTAGGTGAGATGAACGATTTTGAATTCACGTTTCTGGCATTAGTGTTTAATGGCATTTTCTCAATCACGGACATACTACTTGACGTTCTTCAAAAAAAATCGCTTGACAGTCATTTTTACATATCCAATATAAAACGCTGTCGTGAGGTGCTCTGTAAAAAAAGAAATGAACCTTTTTTTAATACCATGTTTGATAAAGCAAATTCTATTACAGAAATAAATCATTACAAACGTGAGCTTGCTAAGCTTTCACATGAAGAAATTAGGGCTAAGTACAGAACCCTTTTTTACGAAATATTTATCCATATTTTAATGGAAATGACACTAAGATTTCAAGACTGTGAAAAACTTACATTTTCATGTTTGGCAGGTTCTGTTAAATTTTCCGAATTTAGTTTAAATTTTCCGACTGGCCCGTTTGAAAATTTGTTACAGTTATATGGGGAAATATTTTCAAAAAGTCAACGATTTAAGCTTGGTTTTATTTTTGCCAATGAGAGTAATTAGAATATATCGCTGCAAGAACAAGTGAAAAAAATTAATAAAAATAAATATGTTTTTACCGAATCATATAAATTGTTTCCCTTATTTTGACAATACCCTCGACAAGTGCTTCAGTGGAAAGAAGTTTTTCTTGCTTCAAATGTGTAAAAACTTATTTAAGAGAAACAATATCTCAAGAAAGACTTACTTCTATTGGCAATATTTCAATTCAAAAGGAATTTCTGGAGGAGATTAGGGCAACTCATCCATTTTATGAGGATTTTATAAATAAATTTGCTGCTATGAAGGATAGGAGAACTCATTTAGTATACAAAATTTAGGTAAGTCGTAAAAAAATATGCTACCCCCTCTACATATAAAAAAAAATTATTGCGATATTTTCTTGCTTCATTTGCACTTACCGGTTCATTTCTATGTAACACTTCATTTTTGTGCAAAACTTGAGGTAAAGTGAATAATTAGTTTTTTAGTAATATTTTTTTATCATTGCACTAGGCCCCCATCTTGTTACACCATATTAGATTTTTACCAAAATATTTCCAGGACATCCCCATATGACTCTAAATGTTTGATCAAAATTTGATGTCAATCGGGTAAATAGTTTTTAACAGTCTGACAAAACTGAGATAAACAAACCGACGGAGCTGATAAAACATATATATATATATATATATATATATATATATATATATATATATATATATATATATATATATATATATATATATATATATATATATATATATATATATATATACACTCACCGGCACAAAATTCCGACACTCTAAAATTTTGACTAAGTTCAATGTTTTATAACTTTTTTATTTTTTATCCGATTTTCATGATTTTGTTATCAGTTTGTAGATCCATTTAATGTGTTTTTCTTCATTTATTTTGTAAAGTAGCATTTTTCGATTAGACTATATTATACAGGAGTAGATCAAACTGTTGTTTTTTGTCGTCACTTCAAAACACCCTATAGAAAAATTGAGGTAGATAATTTTATTTACATACTGTTTCTGGTAATCAATAATGTATTCTAAACATTTCGTTTTTTGATTTATACCGTTACCTCATTTCTGCTTCGAGCTGCAGATTTTTTATTAAAACAATGTTATTTTTAGAAAATGCATGTCAAGCTTTCGGTTAAAAATTATCTACGTTGGCTAAGTAGGTGACAGAATGTTTGACAGTGACAATATTATAATTTGTTGTATGTTGTATGTCAATATGGTATTAACTCCAGCAGACGTGGGTAAAATTGTTGCGTTAATAGAGGATGGCCGTAGCAAAAGTTATGTCGCTCGTACTCTGAGAATTCCGAGGTCTACAGTTCGAGATGCCTGGAATAGGTACTTACAGACGGGAACTTTTACAAGGCGGCAAGGCTCTGGCAGAAAAAGAAAAACCACTGCAGTTGATGATCACTTTGTCGTGGTTAGTTCTTTAAGAGATCGAAGATCTACTGCTGTGTGTCTAAAAAATGACTTGCAAATGACTAGTGGAGTAAATGTAAGTGAAAAAACGATACGTAGAAGATTGGCAGAAGCTGGTCTTCATTCACGAAGGCCAGCAGTATGTCCACAACTCCTTCCTCGTCATCGGCAACAGCGACTAAGGTTTGCAAGATTGCATTCTGACTGGACTCTAGAACAGTGGGGAAACGTACTATTCACAGATGAATCCAGGGTTTGTTTGAGGTCGCCAGATGGTCGTGAGCGGGTATACAGACGTAGGAATGAAAGACATGCTGACTGCACCATATCAGAACGAATCATGGCGGTTCAGTCATGATTTGGGCGAGTATTTCTACCGAAGCACGAACCGATCTTGTATTTGTTGAAAATGGAACCCTAACCGCACAGCGTTACATTGAGGAAATAATCCAGGAAGTGGTTGTTCCATTTGCTCCTTTCATTGGGAACCAATTTACATTAATGCATGATAATGCTAGACCTCACGTTGCACGTATAGTGAGCGAATATCTGGATGAAGTTGGACTTCCAAGATTGGAATGGCCCGCATGTAGCCCGGATCTCAACCCAATCGAACATCTCTGGGATCAACTTAAAAGGGCCGTACGGCGTCGTCCTGTGCAACCACAAACAAGACTTACGACTGGCGCTGGCCGAAGAATATCAGGCTATTCCTCAGGAAAGAATAAGTAACCTTATTCAATCGATGCCACGAAGACTGCAAGCTGTAATTGCCGCGAGAGGAGGAAATACACGTTATTGAATTTTTATTGTTAATTATCTTTGTGATATACCTTGTGTTTTTCTTAATAAAAATAGGCTTCAAATCAGCGTTCCTTTTAAAATTTTGCAGCTCGAAGCAGAAATGAGGTAACGGTATAAATCAAAAAACGAAATGTTTAGAATACATTATTGATTACCAGAAACAGTATGTAAATGAAATTATCTACCTCAATTTTTCTACAGGGTGTTTTGAAGTGACGACAAAAAACAACAGTTTGATCTACTCCTGTATAATATAGTCTAATCGAAAAATGCTACTTTACAAAATAAATGAAGAAAAACACATTAAATGGATCTAAAAACTGATAACAAAATCATGAAAATCGGATAAAAAATAAAAAAGTTATAAAACATTGAACTTAGCCAAAATTTTAGAGTGGCGGAATTTTGTGCCGGTGAGTGTATATATATATATATATATATATATATATATATATATATATATTGGCATCTACGGATGCTAAAAGCTAAAACATGAAGATATGTAAAACCTGGTGATTTTTTTACGATTAGAAATAAGAAACATTTTATTTGGCCGCCATTTTGTTGCGCCTTCTGGAATTCGTACCAAAACTTTACAAGTTTATCTCTATACCATAATTAATTATCTCACAAAATTTGAAATCAATCGATTAAGTACTTTTTTCTGGATGAATTTTTAAATATTTTCTTCAATTGCCATTTTGTTTCGCCATCTTGGATTCATACCAAAATTTTACCACTTAATTTTGTCATAATACTTTTTTTAAATTGAGGTAACTAGTTTAGGTAGTTTTTTAGTACTATTAGACAGACCGACGGAATTGATGAATGATGGATGTTTTTCAGCATCTAGAGGCCCTGAAATGTAAAGATTTGACAAAATCTCCAAGAGTGATTTTTTCAAGATTACAGTACTTCCTTTACGAGGGAAGTAAAATGCTATAAAAAAATATAATGTTGCCCCTTCATCTCATTGTAGGCCTAAATAATTAACTGAAAATAAAAAAGATAGGCATATTGCATGGAATATTGTTTTTATTTTGACCCAACTTTTTAGGCCTGCAAAATACAGCTAAGACATTTGTGCATTTTAATAAAAGTGGATAACTTAAAAAGTTTTTATTATTTTTAAATTTAAACACGGAGAATTAAAAAAAATTAAAAAGTTTTTATCAACGCGTTATACTCTGATGGAAAATTAGTAAAGCCTAAGGCTTTTGCAAAAACAATTATTGAACAGTATGCTTTTTAATAGAATTAAGAAATCATGGTTCTTGGGATTAGACCGTGTCAAAATGGAATCACTTTCCGACGTTTCGCCTTCGATTGCACGAAGTATCTTCAGGGATCTTTACTTCACGAGATCGGAACACTGAATGACTTCGGAGAGACCCAGGCCGGCTATTTATAGTCGAATCTATCAGCTGCGGAAAGAACGGCGATAAAAACATTAAACAACCATACAGACTTTTTAGTTCTTTCAGCGGACAAGGGAAATGCCACTGTCGCACTGTGGTCAAAAATTAACATCTAGGGTTCCAAAAAATAGGAGGACTTTGATTCTATTTTCTAATAGTCCTTTTGCCGAAATTAAAGCCTTGTATTACTTTATTATGATGTTTTATTACACTATACACTACCACATAAGACATACAGTGTGTCTCCTAATATGGAGTACCTACCCAAGAGAAAAAAACTTTTTTAATTTTTATTTTTTGACCAAAAGTCATTATTTTTTTAAAAAAGTCTTGTTTGATAAAAAAACCTATTATATTATAAGTATACAGTGCGGGTTCAAAAATTGAAAAAAATTAAAAAGTATTAACCCTAATTTTTTTTAACTTTGCGAAAATTCGTGTTTTGCATTGATAATCGTATGGATTTTACTTTCGAGTACTCTACTCATACAAGGTTTTTTTGTATAGAAAGGCCAATTTTTGTGATCTGAACGGATGAAAAAAAATCAAATTTTCAAAATGATTATTTTTAAAAAAATTGCAATAATTTTATAGGTTTTAATATGAATTGGAATTACATTATTAATACTTAATATTTTAGGGCCTATATTTCAGTGTCACCTTAAGGTATAGAATAGCGTAAGTCTTACTTAAGACTTAAAAACGTATGTCAAAGTAGGACAGACATTATGTTCAAGTGAAACTTAATTTTAAGGGAACATAAATATCGGCCCTTACAACTATAAAAAAACATATATAAAATACTAAAGCTAAACATATAGAAATAATAAGTTTTAATCAGAATCTACATCAGATGGTATTTCTGGGGATTCTAACAGTAAAATTACATCTTTGTTGATTGAACCGCTTTGCCTAGGTGCTAAAATTCGCATACTAGAAATTAATGGATCCGATGAAATAAGCAAAATATTAAATAAATCTTCATTGGTTATCTTTCGAGACATCTTTCGTGTATTATGTTCTCTATAATATTTGACTTCTTTGTGTCTTGATTCTTGTGCATCTTCCCCTAACTGTCCAATTGGCACTAAAAAATGATCGATAATATCTTTTCCGTGTAAAAGTATTTTGTGCACAGTGGCAGGCATTGGATACCACTCATACAACTGCACGTACAACTTTGCGGTTTCATAAGCATAATCTCCAAAAGTGGACGAATTTATTTTAAAGTTGGAGCTTAAGGCTTTTAAAATTACACCAAATCTATGAATTAATTGTTGGTCAATACCCGTAATACGAGACGATAATGCTGGATAAGAGAAAAACTTTCGCGCAGTGTTGCCATTATTTGTTGTACCAAAACCAGGTTTTACGGAATCTACTAAAAGATCCATGTCAGTTCGGAATGATGTTATGATTTGTTGTTTTTTAGCGGAATATAATTTCTTATATTCATGTCCACGAACCTGCCACTTTCTAAAATCTTGTCGATAAGAAATGTGCAAAAAACATTCAAAGCATCTAATATAAGCATGTAAGGATGATATACCAAAATCAAGACACAAAGGATCATATGGACGAGATATTACCTTATCTAACTTATTAAATTCGGTTGGACCAGCTTTACAAATGTAGCATTTTTGGGTAGAAGAATTGGAAGTCAAGGCATTACACACTTTTCCATCTACCATTGTTTTAAAAAGCTGATGATTAACAAAAAATTCCGTATTTTCAATGAATAGTCTGGTAGGATTAAGATTTTCAATTTGATTTTGTATATAGCAAAATTCCGATTTTATAACATCATTAGTTTCTTTTACAAACTGAATCCGTATTGGCCTA
This sequence comes from Kuschelorhynchus macadamiae, assembly GCA_030620095.1. Taxonomy (NCBI): domain Eukaryota; kingdom Metazoa; phylum Arthropoda; class Insecta; order Coleoptera; family Curculionidae; genus Kuschelorhynchus; species Kuschelorhynchus macadamiae. The sequence continues at coordinate 914,395 of JAUTXW010000347.1, forward strand.
CAAAAACGGGTGGAAGAAGTACGTGAATTTTGCCATAAAATCAATTTGGAATTTTGTTGTTGGTGATATAACTGTAAAGGAACTATGGATGTTGTTAACAGACTTGAGTCATCAACGCGATTTTCATTTGATTGAAAATGTTGGTTATAATTGCTTTGACTTCCACTTCCATCTGCCCCCCATTTATAAAGCATGTGTAAATTAATACTGGATTCACTATTAATAATGGAGGAAAGTACTTCATTTTGTGTTTCAGCAATTCTTGATACAGTGTGATTTAACAAAGACTGTAATGGAACTTCAGCAGATGTTTCGGTAACAATAATTTTAGAAGAAGGGTAACATTTTTTTTTAGCTTCCAGAAGTTTATAATAAGGAGGATACAAATGTTTTAAATTTTTGTGTTTAGCAGATTCTCTTAAGTTAATGTACTGACAGCGAGTCAACTTTAGGCCTATAAATAACGCTAAGGCTTCGTCTGCAGAATACACTAATGTTTTTGAGTCTTTCTTTAATCCTAACTTTTTTATTCGTGTTGCGCTTTTAGGAGAATAAGAAATCTTACCAACCAGAGTAGCGGCATCCCTATTACCACATGAGAAGAGTTTCATTTGTGTAGCCAGGCAGAGTTCTTCCTTACTTGTTGAGGCAAGAATTTTTGAGACTCTTCTGCGTTTAGTCTGTTGGCTCGCGTTCTCAAATAAAACTTTTGGGCGGCCACGTCCTGCTTCTGTTGACCCATTAGGTGTAGTTTCAACATTACCTGATGTTAACACAACTGTATTAAGCCACTCTTCATTTTTTTGCATAAATCTATTTTTAATGCCGTGATTTTCTTTCCATTTTCTCCAAAGAGCGACGCAAAATACATGTACAACTCTTTTAACTTCTTTCTGATCTTCTATTTTCATATTTTCACTCCCAATTTTATCACATATATATTCAAAAAGAAAATTTTTTGATTTCACCTCGAGGGGACGAAATGGGGATTTACTTTGCAAAAGATCAAATAGGCACATTCTGGAAAAGCTCTCACGGGTACCTAAAAAAATCGTTAAATTTACCTATTGTCGGCGTTTGTGGATAACGTAATTTGTACGTATAAATCAAAACATAATGCAGAATCATATTATGTTAAAATATTTATGTTCTAACTTGTTCTAAAAAAGTAAACTCACTATAACCATAGAATTATTATATTTTTTAAAAATCTGACACCTTATATTGTTTTTTTAAATTTTATAAGTATAAAAAAATTAAAAGAAATTCTAACAATGTGTGATGATAATACATACCTCTGGGAATATAAGCCATTTTAGAATCACGCGTAAACACTACTTATACTGTCACCAACGCTTTGCAAACTAATCAAAATTTGACAAGTCACAACGCGATAAACAGAGCTCAAGGATGACGCGATGTTTGCGGCGTGGTAAAATGTAAAAATAAGCCAATAATATTTTAAAATTGTTAAATATATATTCAAACATTATCTATTAGTATAGTGTATCAAGGAAAAGAAAGTTGGGTTAAGTAGTTATTTTTATTTTTGGAAAGCTAGACACTAATTTTTGATCACAGTGTGTCGTCATGGACAAAACAGATTACATAAAGAAAATACAACTACTTTTAGACGACATCATCTACAGAGTAATTCAAGCAGACCCGACCAACAAAATTGAGAGACGGATGTAGCAGGGTTATCGAGCGGTTATTTATTATATTTAAAATTATTTATTAATTTTATTTATTTATTTGAGACGTAGCGGGCAACCCTGTCACAATACTGAAATTAACTAATATAAGATAAGTAAAATCAAAGGTATTTTGTAGGCTTCTTCGTATATATTAATTTACAATTTTATTAAATATATTTGTTAGTACAAATTGGATAAAATATTTTATCTCACCAATTCTGCGGCCATATAAACTCGAACAACAGCTAACTGCAACAACGGTGGTATATTCTTCTTGAATATATATTTATTTAACTATCAGGTGGATTATTTAAATAAAAAATTTGGTTTTTAAAAACAACTTAAAAATCTATTAACAAAAATAAAGAAAATGAAATGCTGTACAAAAATAATACTTAAACCTAATAACAAAAAAATAGTATTTAAATCTAGAAAATGAGGGAATTATCTTAAAATCCCCAACCTTAGTACAAAAGAAAAGAAAATATGAATCTTTAAATAACCCGTAAATTTAACTCTTGTAAACAAGTTACTCCCCAGATAAATCATAGAATGAAAATAGAATATCTTTGAAAATCCCGTAACTTTAATATCCCACTATATACGTAAAGCCCCATAAACCACCACAAAAGAAGAATTTAGAATCAACTATAAGAATCAAAACTCTGACACAGACTAACTTTTAAACTTCCCGTAAAATACAAAGTTAGCTCAGCTATTACTAGATCCACCCCTTAGACCAATCCCCTCTTTGATTTTATTAGTCAGGACGAAACGAATAAAGCTGTGAATGGTGAAGCTTAAGTCCCTATTCTAAACTTTAAGTTCGGAACTTCGTCCTAGAAACACGAGATGTCACCCATTAAAAGTGAATAAATAGATTAAAAAAAAGATATTCCCTTCAATTCTGCGTCTTAAGATTAGGTATATAATTTAATATATAAGCCTATACTAACTTATCCACATTATGGGTCCGAAAAGTCATGGCGAAAAAAAGGCACGAAAAACCCTTTCAGTTTATCTTTTCTGCAGGGAAAATTATGCCCCAAAAACATGGCTTTTCGGTAATGTTCCTAATACAAAATACTCTATTGTATTTTCAACATTTCAAATTGGTCATTTATTATCATTGCATCGAACCAAATAAAATGTTTCAATTAATATTTGTAACAAGAAACAGGGAACATATGGGATCATAAACCCTCGAAAAGGAAAGCATAAATTGTAACCTTTTAAGAAAGCTCATACATAAATCTGTCTATACTCTAGATTATAGCATTTGAGTTATATGATACTTATCTAGGGTTTTAAATTCTCGAAACTAATATTAGATAAATTTACTTATAATTCTTGTGAAATAATCAAGCCTGATTAAGTGTGGACGTGAGAACCAACAGTTTTAGTAACATATTGCTTGATTTATATTTAGAATATATAAAAAATTATACTCTATATTGTGATTATAGTCAATTCTGTTACACGGATAACCAATCCTATAAATGCCTTCAGCCTACCAGCAGAGGAGAAGATGTTAAGGCCAAGGAGCTCCAGGATCCCGCAGCTCTACGGACTACTTAAAATACACAAGGTTAATGTACCACTTCGACCTATCGTCAGTGCAATAGGATCTCCTACTTACAAAGTTGGTATATAATAATTTTACGCATTTTGTAGAAAAACTAAAATCAATTTAATTAGATCCCAAAGATATCTTAGTCAGTTTCGATGTAGAATCGCTATATACGAATATAATATATAAATGATTCAGCTTCCATAATATCAGACTTATTTCACCATAATAATTGACAATTCACTTTTAGATCTAATTGAAGTATGTCTTACATCAACGTATTTTGTCTTTCAGGGAACTTTCTAGGAGCAAACCTCAGGAACAGCCATGCGATCTCCACTATCACCGGTGGTAGCCAATATTTTCATGGAAGCTTTTGAGGAGAAAGCCTTAGAGTCGTCTCCATTAAAACCAAAATCATGGTTCAGATATGTAGACGAGACTTTTGTAATATGGCCACATGGTCCAGAAAACCTCCCTGGGTTTCTTGATCATCTGAATGAACAGCATGCTAATATAAAATTTACAATGGAAATTGAATCAGAAGACACAATTCCCTTTCTAGATGTTCTTGTACAAAGGAAAGGGGATGGTTCCTTGGGATATTCTGTATATAGAAAACCAACGCATACGAACATATACTTAAATGCAAATTCCCATCATCATCCAGCACAAAAGGAATCAATTGTTATTAATTCATTGGTTTACAGAGCCCTCGCGATTTGTGACCAAAATTCTTTACAACAGAAAACAGAGAAACTGACTCAAGCTTTAAGGGGGAATGGATATTGCACTGAGAATATTAAACGATCAATTAGAAAACATAATAGTCCTACTACACGAAATGTTACTAATAAGGAATTACCGACAGGAAGTGTAGTTCTTCCATTTATACAAGAAACCACAGACAAGATTGCAAGGTTACTTCGCCGGTCGAACACAAGTACGGGGTGGCCAACTAAGAATGGACGCCGGCCATAACTCGCTAACCGTTAATCATATAACTTGGGGGAAAAAAAATTATTAGCTAAATCGACTAAGAGAAATCGCTGGAAAATATTTTGAAGTTCCGCATATGGCCGCTAGGGGGCGCAACTGTTATGGTCAATCAGAAAAAGGGCTGTTTCTTAAAAAATATTCATGTAAAGGTATATTATAAATACTGCCATCGTAAAGAGTAGAAAAATTGCGATTTTTTTGTTAAGGATATTTTGCTCTATCTCGTAAAATGTAGTGGCGGGGGAAGGTCAAAAATGTTTTTATTTAAATGTCAATAACTCCGTTATAAGTCAACGGAATTGAACAAACTAGGTCTCGTTTAAAAGAGCCCATCTTAACTAATAATCTGATGTAAAAAAAAAATCCGATTTGATTTCGCCGTGGTAACTAGAGGGCGCTGATTGACATCACAACAATTATTACGCATTATTTTGAAAATTTTAAATAGCACGCTATATCTCTTTTAACACAATTTAATAGAGGCGGAAATTCTCAATAAGTCAGTGCAAATTTCAGCTTCCTAACTTTTTTCAAACCGGAAATATAAATAAAACACATATTAGGGCGCTGGGTACGCAACATCTCCCTAATCTGTATGGATACCTACATCTGTAGCCTACATCACAATAATTCAGTAATAATACCACAGATAATATTCAACGCAAATCGCTAAAAATTATACTAATGTTCTGAAATAACCACCAGGTGGCGCAGTAGACGTTAATAAGCATAGTTTTACTCGCAATTTTACTTTTCTCTATATTTTTTTGTAGTTTACTCTATTTTCAGTAAGTTAGATATTATAAGCTAATAAATAAGAAAAATCCTAATATATTCGACCGTTGCAAATCTCCGTCTTTCTTAAAATCGACAATTTATGCACAAGAATAACAATAAACTAAAAACATAGATAAATAATAATTCCTTAGCAATTTTCTGCTACATCAAGCAAAAAAAATAGTAGGCTGTGAAAACAAAATTGAAAGTAATACGTCAAAAAATAAACAATAGTTTCTTGTCAGTGCCTTTTAGTTGCTATTTATCGTTCTTGAATTTCCTAATAGTATTGCTATCATTTCGCGTTTTTGTCCGAGATTTTCGTGTTTTTTGAGTTTTTCTAGTTGCTGTTGTTCATGTTATTGTTGTAGTTCGTATTTTTCTTCTTCAAGATTTGTTATTGTTCGTGTTGCGTTGTGTTAAGAACAAAATGATTTATACAAATCAAGAACTATTCGACATGATAGGTGTTTAATTTGAATGTTTGAAAAATGCTACGGTTGCTGCAAGAGTATATGCGCAGGAATATCCGCAGAGACGCCACCCAAGTAAAAAGGTTTTTCTTCGAGTGATCCAACGTTTGCGAACCACTGGAAACGTGCATATTCCCGTATACCGCAGACAACGCAGAGGACGCACCGAAGAGAATGTAATTAATGTGCTAGCGTATATCGAGTTTAATCCTCAACTAAGTACTCGAATTATTGCGCTAGACCTAGGAGTAACGCGAACCACTGTTCAAAATATACTCAAAGAGCACAGGTAAGCAACGACATTGCAAATATAAACTGGACATATTTTTTAACAAAAGTCACGTGATTCTGATGTCACATAGGTCTTTAAGCCTAGAAAACCAATAATTTCCTGGAACATCAATTAAATATCTTCATCTTGTTTTAGGTTACATCCATATCACTTAGTGCTGCATCAGCAATTGACTGCTGCAGATTTTGATCACAGACTAAACCATTGTCACTGGCTTTTGGGTGTAATGAGGGAAGATCGGCAATTTCTGAGGCGAATATTGTGGACCGATGAGGCTACCTTCCAGAGCGATGGACGTGTCAATCTACACAATACACATTATTGGTCCAGAACAAATCCACATTGGATGCGCGAAGTCCAGCACCAAGGCCGTTGGTCTGTAAATTGTTGGGCAGGGATTTTAGGCGGACGAATTATCGGACCATTTTTTTTCGATAATCCATTGAATGGTGAGAGATATCTAAGATTTTTAAGGGAGGAATTGCCGATTTTGTTGGAGGACGTACCTCTGAACGTCCGACAACGATTGGTATACCAGCACGATGGTTGTCCAGCGTACCTAATATTTGTTTTATTTATATTTCCGGTTTGAAAAAAGTTAGGAAGCTGAAATTTGCACTGACTTATTGAGAATTTCCTCCTCTATTAAATTGTGTTAAAAGAGATATAGCGTGCTATTTAAAATTTTCAAAATAATGCGTAATAATTGTTGTGATGTCAATCAGCGCCCTCTAGTTACCACGGCGAAATCAAATCGGATTTTTTTTTTTACATCAGATTATTAGTTAAGATGGGCTCTTTTAAACGAGACCTAGTTTGTTCAATTCCGTTGACTTATAACGGAGTTATTGACATTTAAATAAAAACATGTTTGACCTTCCCCCACCACTACATTTTACGAGATAGAGCAAAATATCTTTAACAAAAAAATCACAATTTTTCTACTCTTTACGATGGCAGTATTTATAATATACCTTTACATAAATATTTTTTAAGAAACAGCCCTTTTTCTGATTGACCATAACAGTTGCGCCCCCTAGCGGCCATATGCGGAACTTCAAAATATTTTCCAGCGATTTCTCTTAGTCGATTTAGCTAATAATTTTTTTTCACCCAAGTTATATGATTAACGGTTAGCGAGTTATGGCCGGCGTCCATTCTTAGTTGGCCACCCGGTACAATCTTCAACACACACAAGAAAATTGGACAATGTTTGCGATCGCCAAAGGACATTATTCATTTCCAAACGGATGTAGTATATGCAATTCCTTGTTCCTGTGATGGTGTCTATATTGGAGAAACTGGACGATCCATATCGACTAGGCTTAAGGAACATGAACCATGTATCAGAAAGAAACAAATTGTACAATCTGCTGTATCTGAACACCACCATCTACTGGACATGCTATAAATGTAAAAGAACCCAAAGTTCTTGCACCGGTTTCGGGATTTTATAAACGCAAAATTAGAATATTCATTGAAATTTATAAGCATCCTAACAATTTTAGTAGAGATACGGGCTTCAGTCTTCATAATACGTGGAAACCGATCGTTACACCGAGTCACGCTCCGGTAAACACAGGTCGACTATAAATAGCCGGCCTGGGTATCTCCGAGCTCAAATATCCCTGAAGATGCCTCATGCAATCGAAGGCGAAACGTAGGAAAGTGATTCCATTTCGACACGGTCTAATCCCAAGAACCATGATTTCTTAGTATGCTGCTTAGTGACAAAATAAAAACTTTAAAACTTTTATAACTATTATTTACACTTATTTTGAAAATTTAGATATGCAATTTTTAGTTAAATTTGCGCATATGAATTTTCCACTGCAAATATCTTCAGAGTAACCTAGGAGCACTACTACTAAGACATGCTAATGCATATAAAATACAAATGCGAAATTTTCATAATTAATGAATATATGATTAACATTTTCCTAAATTTTAATATTTCAAATGTTTAGATGTTACAATAAAAAACTAAATAAGTAAACGTTGAAAACAATACCATACATCTCATCCTAGTGTATTATATTATATTTTTACTAATTGTAGTTTAGAGAAACGGAACGACAGCGATTTCGTGAAATCAAAAAGAAAAAAATCGTGCTGCAACGATCTAACACAACTTTTGAATCATAGTTTCGAAATGAAGACGGCAGTGCTTGTACACAATTCCTGTAAAAGATCGCTATCGTCAAGGCATTAGATATGAATAATGCCAACCACCGTGGTTCATAACATTAGATCGTATCAAATTGAAATTACTATCAGACGTTTTGCCTTCAACTGCATGAGGTAGAATTTAGTGAAGACACTTTATGGAGTAAAGATCACTGAAGATGTGGCCGAAGACGAAACACTGAATAATCATTTCAATTTGACATGGTCTAATCCAAACCGTTATCCCTTAACTGACTAAAGCCGTGGAATTAATTTTATTATGAGCTTTTATTTAATCTCACTTGTCTGTCTAAGTCAAATCTTGTCAGGTAATTTTGAATTACTTAAACCTACCTAATTGATTTAAAATTTTGAAAATATGTAATTCTGATAACGATACAGTAATACAAAGTTCAATACGGTTATATTACATGAAAATATCGTCTACTAATTGGTTAAATTCAATACTGGTGTCGCCATCTATGAGTTGGTAAAAGAACAAAATCTTACAAATGATTTAGAGAATGTTTAAATAAAACCGTCATAAAAAATGTTTGAACACTAATGTTTGAATTTTAATTGCAATTGTTAAGTTTAGATTGATTATTTTATTAAGTTGATTTTTTTAGCAATTGACTTATTTAATTAGTAGTCTTGTTTGTATATAAGTATTCCTTGGTAATTTTATATTTATTATCTCTGAAGACTAAAATGTTAAAAATTAAATAGTATATTTTTGTAAATGCCAAGCTTTTGCTGATATACACTAAAAAGAAAAAATATTGTTGCCTCATTTATTGCTACACAAACATAAATAGCTGACTGAAAATAAAAAAGGAACATATTGCGAAATAAATATTAACGGTAAACGCTTTTATTTTTACCCACCGATTTAGGCTTGTCTCTCCATATAAGAGGGAGGATTTTTTATTGTATTTTATTAAATGGTGGTAAATTAAAAAGTCTATATTATTTTTTTTAATTCAAATGGTGAAAATTAACAGACTTTAATACCTGATAAAATAAACGTGTAGGTATAATTTCAAAATTCAAAATCAGAGGTAACTACACATTTGCATTCGTGCACATGGTCAATGAGTTGAAAAATAGGCTTATTGACTATGTGCACACTTGCTTTTATTGAAAAAAGAAGTACTTCAATTTTTTCCGGAAATTTTGTTTGCACTTGTTATAATAGATTAGCAGTAATTATGGGGAGCTGTTTGCTATCACTGTAAGAACTCTCAGACTCAAAATTTCCAAAAACCCACAGAACTGCAAGAGGTGATGTAGAAGGGCAACTAGGGATACCTACTTCTTGTGAGGATTTGATTCGATCAGAATTTAAAAACTCCATGTGTTTGACTCAGGATGATGATTATTATAGGTGATTTTATGGTTTATCAATAACGAAAAAGAGCTTAAAACAACATTTTTTGTATGGAGTTTGTACCAACTAACCCTAATATTGCGACAATTGACATATTGTGTGTTAATGTTTCTACTGATAAAAACCATTTTGATCTGGAATCCTGTTCTGATGTTGACATGGCTGTCAAGAAATTTTATAAAATTATATATGACATTTTTGATTGTTTCATTTCTAAATGTAAAAAGTCCAAAAGCTATCCATCCTGGTTCAATGACGAAATCATATTTAATTTAAAGAAAAAAGAAAAACTTGGAAATATTTTCAAAAGACTGGAAGTTCTTAATAAGAACAAGTTCTCAACCATGAACTGATATTAAAAAAGATATTGAGATATTACAAAAGATATACCTAAATAAAATTAAGGGTGTTATTCTTCACGATTCCAGGTCATTTCAATATAAAAAAAAACAGCGCTTATTCCTTATAAAATATTTTATAATGATACTGAGTGTGTGGGAGGATAGGACATATCGAATGTCTTTGCATCATATTTCAACTCAGTTTACGTTACTGAAAATAATTCTTTAAATATCAACTTTTCAACATGTTCAAATATGCACTAATCAATTTTAGTGAATAGTGTAGGGCTGGAAGATGTCATAGAAGCTATTAAGAGACTGGATCTTGACAAATCCATTGGTCCGGATGTCTTGCCTCCACATATGGTCAAAGGCCTCAAAGAATTTTTAACGCAACCATTGCAGTTCATGCTTAATTTATCTTTGAGGACGTGTGGATCTCCATTATCCTGGAAAGAGGTTAAAATCGTTCCAATATTGAAAAAAAGGAGCCAAAAATAACGTGGAAAATTATAGACCTGTAGTAGTTCTTTCGTTCAACAAAGATTTTTGAATCCATGATCTAAAGAAAAATATATATTTTTTAGTTTCCTTTAGGTTGACCATTCATCAACATGTATCATAAATAAAAAATCTACCGTCACCAATTTATGTAAGACCACACAATATATTGGGGAATGTATAAATAGACATCTTCAGGCGATGCGATATATATGGAATATGAGAAGGCATTTGATAGAGTTGGAGATTGAATTTGATTAGATCACTGTGGGACGAGTTCGGTTTTAACAAGGACTTAGTTTTTTCATATCCTATCTTGCGAAACGCCAACAAAGGTTTATCGTGAGCGGCTACTTTTCGGATTGTTTCGTTTCTGAATGAGGCGTCCTGCAGGGATTCAAATTGCTTTTTCTCTTGTTTATTAATGGGTTGGCCGTAGTCGTCGATTCTTCAAAATATTTATTGTTTGCTGATGATTTGAAGATGTATGCTAAAATAAAGAATGTAAATCACTTCACTGTGATTTGAATAGAGTAGTAAACTGATCGAGGCAAAAAAAATTTATTTTAATGTTACTAAATTCTGCAGAGATATAACCTTTCTACTTGTGAGTGTCGCAGAAATTTGTCTGCACTTGTCTTTTTACATAAGTTGCTTCATTATAAGATTGATAACCCAGTGTTGCTAGAAAAAATTAATCTGAGCGTGTCAGTTTACACAACTCGACATCTGAGAATGTTCTACGTTACTTGTTCACGTACTAATTATTGTTATAACTCTCCACTAATTAATATGTGCAATCTCTACAACAAAATACAAGATCATTGTGATATATTTTATGAAAGGCGTAAAACATATGAATCCTAATTCTTGGAAGCTCTACAAGTTTCTAGATCACAGTATGCCTAGTCTGTAATATGGATCACTGTAATTCTGTTGAGTTTGTATTAAATAAATAAATATATAGATAAATTATTAGTGACTATTCCACTCTATTGTTTTACAATGGCAAAATGACATAGCAACGGCCGGTTTTCTACTGCCAAAACTCATACCTGGACACAATTCTCCCTATATGGAGAAAATCAACAGATGGTTTTTCAGCGACAAAATTTTGTCGGGTTAAAGTAAAAAACTAATCTTGTCATTTTGACAAGTGTCACCTAGGTCAAATATCTTTGGTTACCAATTTAATTACCCCATTTATTACAATACGAACAAATAAAAAGACGCGCTTTTGACAGTGTGCAAATTAAGCATTTCAATTCTTCAAAATGAATTCGGACCAAGGTTCATCCAGATTTGAAAAAGAATCGTTAAAAATACAGAAAATATAGTTGCTAACAATATACCGATCAATGCCGTAAAAACTAAAAAATTCGTCTGGGAACAGTTTTCCCAGTTTTGTACGGAAAAGCAGGGGCGTGCGGTGAAATTTTAAGAAAGGGAAGCAATTTTTAGAAACTTACCTATTTGTAATGTAAATCGATTCTTCGATCATTTTTTGCAAATTCGTCAATGACGTCATCATAAAAACGTCGATGCTCCATATTTTGGAGAAGTTTATTTTCAATGGACAACAGCGATGTATGCGAAAGTCTCTCCTGCCCAGTTGAATTTCTCACGAAATTTTTTGTACGCGGTGATCATTTATAATGTCCCCCCCCCCTCTAACTTTTTTATTTGACGTTTGGTAGAAAAACGTCAAATATAAAAGTTTCACAAAAAACAATAAGCTATTTGCAGCATACATTTTTATATATACAGGGTGTTGCCGAAATCACCCACAGATTAAAGTTATATTTTTTTAAATGGAACACCCTGTATATTATACGCTAAATTAAATCCTATGAAAAGTGCATATTTTTTGTATAACATGTCCTATACCCAAATACAATAGTTTTCGAAATATCTGCGATTTATTCTAAAGCTTATAATTTAGCTTAGGTGGCTGTGAAGTAGATCGATACCAACAAACAAAATGTTTGTTTATAACTGACAGTGACAGTTACACATTTAGCAACATTATACGTTCTTTTTATTGTAAAATGCCCTATTCGGAAAGAGAAAAACGATTAATTTTGGAAACTTTTATCAAAGCAAATAAGAGTGCTAAATTGGCTCAAAGAGAATTACATGTAATTAACCCCCGGATGCACATTCCGGACAAAAAAACCTTTCATCGAATTTATGAAAAATTTCAACAAACATCCAGCCTAACGAGAAAGAAGAGAACAATGGAAATTGATGAAGGTAGTGATTTAAACATTTTACTAAAAGTGGAAGAAAATCCCAATATTTCCATAAGAAAAATATCGGAAAGCCTGAGAGAAGAGCTTATTGATCCAAAAAATACATCTTATGGGAGGATTCAAACCACTCTCAAAAATGCAGGATACAAGGCATTCAAAATTAGGCCTACCACAAAATTAATGCCCAGGCATCGAGAAAAAAGGGTTGAATTTTGCCATGCAATGTTGGAAAAAGTTAATGAAAATGAAGATTATTTAAAAAATGTTTTTTGGACCGACGAGTCATCGTTTTCTACTAGTGGAATGATAAATCGAAAAAATAGCAGACAGTGGGCCACAGTAAATCCCCATTGCTACAGGGAATTTCAATTTCAAGGACGTCAAACTGTTAATGTGTGGTGTGCTATTTTAAACAATAAAATAATAGGCCCTCGATACTTTAAACGGTAATGGTTATATGAATTTTCTCCGGAACGAATTAGAAAACTACATGGATGAGCTCCCATTGGAGCAACTGAGAAACCTCGTCTTCCAACAAGATGGTGCTCCTCCTCATTGTGTCGTATTGGTTGAAGACTATTTAAACCAACAGTTCACGGAATGGATTGAAAAAAATGGTACGATAAACTGGCGACCTAACAGTCCTGACTTGACGCCGATTGATGCATTTTTATGGGGAACTCTAAAAGATCGTGTGAACGCAAATAACATCGAAAATAGAGAACATCTAAAAGTCTTGATTAGAACGGAAATTCAAATTCTAAATCAAGAATATTCCCAGTCTATCACTGCCGCTTTGGATCGATTACGAAGAACAGACATCAAATGTATTGAAGAAAACGGGGGACCAGTTGAACAATTCCATTTGTAAAAATAAATGTATTATATTATTATTTAAATTATTAATTAAGTTTTAGAAGTTTTTTTTGTTTTTGAAGCTTTCAGGCTTCCCGATATTTTTCTTATGGAAATATTGGGCTTTTCTTCCACTTTTAGTAAAATGTTTAAATCACTGCCTTCATCAATTTCCAATGTTTTCTTTTTTCTCGCTAGTCTGGATGTTTGTTGTAATAAAAATTTCCAAAATTAATTGTTTTTCTCTTTCCGAATAAGGCATTTTACAATAAAAAGAACGTATAATGTTGCTAAATGTGTAACTGTCACTGTCACTTATAAACAAATATTTTGTTTGTTGGTATCGATCTACTTCACAGCCACCTAAGCTAAATTATAAGCTTTAGAATAATGTTTTTATTTCTGAATGATAAAATCGCAGATATTTCGAAAACTATTGTATTTGGGTATAGGACATGTTATACAAAAAATATGCAGAATTTTCATAGGATTTAATTTAGCGTATAATATACAGGGTGTTCCATTTAAAAAAATATACCTTTTATCTGTGGGTGATTTCGGCAACACCCTGTATATATAAAAATGTATGCTGCAAATAGCTTATTGTTTTTTGTGAAACTTTTATATTTGACGTTTTTCTACCAAACGTCAAATAAAAAAGTTAGAGGGGGGGGACATTATAAATGATCACCCTGTACGTTTAAGTGTTGAAAAATTGCGTTCTACTGATGAAATTGTGGCAGGTATTGTCAATACTAATTCACACAATTTCGACACTTTGGTGTAGGTATCTTTCAGCTCCTTGACTTTTAAAAATTGCATTAGATCCTTAGCGTTTTTTTTTTGCGCTAATGTCATCCGTTTCGTAAATCACTTTTAGTTCAGATCGCAATAACACTCGGTCGAAGAACTGGCCATAATGAAGAAGAAGACATTTAAACACATCTTCTGGAAAAGTTTTTTCTTTAATTGCTTCAAAATTGCAGAGCTCGAGGAATTTAAAATCATTTAAACCATTAAATCATCTCCCACCTTGTCTGTTCGAAGAAGCTTGGCTTGTGGCTCTACATTTAACGTCATCGTTTTCTCCCAAAATAGGTCAAAGTCATCTCTTTTTTTGCCTTAACATGGACTTAAAATCATCCACTTTTTTTAGGCAAAAAGCAATATCATTTGTTTTAGTTTGTAATATATTAAAAACATTGTCCGAGAATGATGAAAAATATGTTCAACAAATAATTAAAATTAAAATCTCGTTTCAAACAGCCCAAAAACCCCGTTGAACTATTTATTGCTTCTGAGTCCCACGTTTCATTATTTTCTATTACATTTTCAAATAGTTCAATCAGTGATTCACGATTTTAAGATACTGTTAACACAAGTCTTCCATTATAGTTCCCCCTAGTAGGAGCTACTTTGGGCAATCGTTTGTGGACAATGGAGTCCAAAGCTTGTGACCGTTTTGTTGACTTGGAAAAAAAGCAGCCATGCCACTTAAAGTCACGAAAAATACTTTACACTCTTTAATGTGATTGATGGACTGTGATAAAACTAAATTTAATTTATGAGCAAAACAATACTTTAGCTTGCAGACCCCCTAATTGTCCTGCCATCACTGTCGCTCCATCATAGCTTTGAGCAACTAATTTTTTTTCTCCATTAATTTCTTTAGTAACGTTATAAACTACGGTATATAATGCATCTGCTGTACGATTTTCGGACACATTCTTAAAACCTAAAAATCGTTCTTGAATACTTCCGTTTGTTTTAACATAGCGTATTACTATAGATAATTGGCTAAAATTAGTGAGATCAGTTGTTTCGTCCAAACAATAGCAATGAACCGCGCCTCGCCAGTCTCCTGCTTAATTCTTTTTAGAATAATGGTTGCAACAGCGGAAATTAAATCATTCTGGATTCGATTCGACGTTCCGCGAAAACCGCTAGACTGCTCTAAATGATTTTTTAAGCAATCATCATATTTAGCCATTAAACTAAGTAAATCTTGAAAATTTTCTCTATTTGAAGAAACCCTTGTTTCGTGATGACCTCTAAATCCCAATTCGTGCTGTCCGAGAAAACAAACAACATCGATAAGTCTTCTTAATATTTGCCTATTTTTATCGACTAGTTCATTGTGTTGGCGGTGACTAATTTCCAACTGTTTATTGAGGGCGTGTTCAATTCTGGTTTGGTCGAAAACTTTCTTTTATGACGGCCTATAAATGCGCTTTGGACATAATGTTTCTTTTTACAGGACATTGTTTAAATCGGAAAAACCAGTTTTATTCCAGAGATCTTTTTCATTTTCAAAAAGTAAACATTGCCAACAAAATAATTTACTTATATTTTCACACCCTGTTAGCCATTTAAATTGTTCGTATTGTTTTTCCGGATAAAAATGTCTTATACAGTTTTTCATTTTTGTGTTTAAATTATTCATAGGCGGTTTTGCCCTTCCTTTGAAAATTATTTGAAGCTTATCAGCGAAGTTTAATGTTGAAAATCCCTTTATTATTAAGACACACACCACACATTCATACACACTCTTCTTACTAAATTCTCCAACATTTTCAACGTTATTACCGACAGCTGAAGTTGACGGTATTTGCATATCCACGTCCGTATTATTGTCTTCCATATCGCACCATGCACGACGCGACGTACGTATCACACAACACACGGATAGCCGTTCAAACAAAAAACCTACTCCAACAATAGCTTCCGCCACCACTTAAAGCACGCGACTGAAATGCAAAAATTGCAAATAGCCGGTAGAAAGTTCAATAACCTCTGGCTCGATTCACAGGAAATCAAGCATACAGGACTTGGCTGCAGAGAAGCTAGCGGCCCGCATAGGTTCTATTCGATATTCTATTGTGGCTGGGTCGGAGTCAAGGCCTGATTTATTATGGGCTTGATAATTAAGATAATATTTTAGCATTTTTAATATAAACTAAATTAATGGTTTCCTGTTTCAAAAATTTCATTTTAAAAGATGTTTTGTAATTTTTTTGGGGAAGCACTGCTTTCCTTGCTTACATGGACTGCACGCCCATGCGAGAAGCATTACAAATTAAAACACGACACAACCCCGAAGAGGTAGCAATCATTCTGGGGAATTACGGCTTTAATATGAGAAAACAAAACGGTGAAGATTACAAAGAATCAAGCATAAAATCAATATGGAACACTACCGCTCAAATTATTCAAGAAAACTATTTAAAAGAGTTTGGAATTAAAATTAGTGCTTTTACGGATATTCGCTTTAAAGCAGCAATGTTGGCCTGAGACACTAAGCGAAAACTACTCCAAGCTTAAGAAAAAAGGAAACTAACCTCAAAGTCTTTCACTACTGAGGAATTACTTTCGATGGCAGGTAGCATTATGAAGATAACCCAGATGGCCTACAAAAAAAATATCCATCTATGTTCATTCGAACTTGCTTGGAAAGAGAATGAAGCGGCAAACTGTAAAGTGTTTTACTTCGAGAAAGAATTCAATATGAAAGGAGAATTAACTGGGCGAATCGAATATAACACGATTTTTAATGAGGAGCAAAAACCCTAGCAAGCAGTAAATGGTTGTTAAAAAATAACGTCAATGAAAATGTATGTCCTGTAAGATTGTTTTTTGAACTAATGGATAAAAGAGGATCTACCATAACCAGAGACAGACTATTTTTAACGGTACACCCGAATTGGCAAAAAGGCCATCGGTACAAAAATATGCCTTTGGACGTAAACACCTTGGCAAAATGGACAAAACTTTCTGCACAAAGAATTGGTCTGGAAACCAAGAAGTTTAAGGTAACCAATCATTCACATCGATCTGCAGCAATATCTGCACTTGCAAAAAAATGTATTGGTGAACATTAAATAATAAAAATGACGTGTCATTCTGGTGTTTATTCAATCAAACCCTACCTACAAGTTGACTCAGAACACCACAAGAACTTGGTACAAAATGTAAGAGGAAGTGACGTCGACGCTACACCACCTTCGTCGCCACAAACTGAGTTACCAAGAGATGAGATGAACGTTACACTACCTTCTGAGCCACAGATTCACTTTGCAACTTTACAAACTTCACCCACATCAGCTGGAATAAATGGATGGTCAAACAAATACCTATTATAATAACTGCACTTTCAATATTGTAAATAATAAATAAAATTATTTTCATGGATATTTAAAAATAAAGCTGTTATATTTTTATTTTTTTTTGATTTCACTACTTTATTTGATATTATATATGGTAAGACATTGTTCTCGTGAAATAGTCATGTTGAACATCACGCGAGAAAAAAATTCGAAGGTAAAATTTTCCTCTTGTATATTCAGGAAACATGGTGTTTCCACTTACCTGGTTAGGTGTGGTTACATACCTAACCAAAAAATAAAATCTTGACAATATGAAGCCTGCTTTTAAGAGACGCTAGAGTCCCTAGAAACTGATTTTTTTAAGTATCTTTCAAACATGTTTGAAAAGTTGTCAATATGAATAATCGCTTTGGGCTAGTTCAAGAAGAGGAAATTGATGGAAATATAATTGGAAGCGAACCAAGAAACACCGTTAAATCCAAAAAGAGCATCTGGAGACAGTTTATGTCATTCTGCGATGAAAAAAACGATACGTTTGACCAAGATACTCCAGTATCCCAACTAACAATGATTTTGAAAAGCTGGGCCTACAATATGCGAAAAATGAACGGGGAGGAATATAAAGAAGGCACGGTAAAAATTATTTGGAATGTGACGGCGAAATTATTGATGGAAAGGTATTTCAACGAATACAAAATTAAAATAAATCCCTTCGAGCAGATCGAATTCAAATCGGCCCGAGACGCAAAAAATGCCAAAAGGAGACATTTGCAAGATATTGAAGGCAAACGCAGAGAATCGGCCGTTTTTTTAACATACAATGAATTAAAAAATCTAATCGCAGCTTGTGATGAATCAACTCCAGAGGGTTTACAAAAGAAGTGTTTTTTTTTCTGCTGTCCTATGAATTAGCCTGGAGAGGAGGAGAAGGTGCAAGAGCCGAAACAACTTTTTTCAAAAAAGAAACTGACAACTTCGGAGGAAAAACAGGTAGAATTCAATACAACCCTGTTTTTTCTAAAACATGTCAAGGTGGCGGTCGAAAACTCGCCGATTCGAAGTAGTTGGTGAGAAACGAGAGAAGTCCCAGCTTTTGCCTAGTAAAAATTTATAAAGAATTACAAGATAAAAGGAAAAGTATCTCCAACACTTGACTATTTTTGACGCGATTGGAAAATTTCCGGAAAATGGTTCAAAAACAGCCCAGTAGGAGAAAACGAGATTTCAACTCGGACAAAAAAACAAGCACAGAAATCAGGCCTCAATACCACAAAAAAATTTACCAACCATTCCCTCAGAGCTACTGCCGTGTCCAAGCTGGCCAAAAGCCGAGAGTCGGAGCAAAATTTGATAAAAATTACAGGTCATTCGAATGCGAAATCCCTATCAAGTTATTTGCAAATGGATCCAGATCACCACAAAAAAATTATTGAAAAAATGAGGGAACCTGGAAAAGAACTACCTCAACAGCATGTGAATCCAGCCCCTGTAGCAGCATCACCCAGCACAAGTACAAGTAGTGGTCTGACGGCATCTTCTACGTCGTCGCAAAACAACAATGTGGTTAATAATTATCAGAACTGTACCCTTTATTATACAATCAATAATTAAAATTGAATATTTAGATTTATATTAAGTACTTTTCAATATTTAGACAAATAATTTTATTAGTATATTATTATTCACTTTGTGTTCAATTTGTTACAAAATTCAAATTTCTGAACTTGAAATAAGTATGAATTTAATATTCAGTTAATAAAGCTTAGTTTCCCTGTATTTGATTCGTGGAATATTCCTCCTAAATACCATTCGTGCTTAAAAATTAACCAGATAATTTTCCACTCATACGTGTTTTCTCTACAACACGCATTCGTGAAAAATTATCGGAAATTTTTAAGCACTCGTGGTATTATCCCCGAAAAAACATGACAGTTTTTAAATATCTGAAAAAACGTCAGTGTCAAAAATGGTCACTTATTTTGCACAAGGAATTTTTCAAGTATAATTGCCTTCAGAGTAACCTAGGAGGACGAAAATGTCTAGAAACATGTCAGGCTAGTATAGTAACAATTCGGAACAGAGAGATGCTAATGGTTATAAAATACAGATGCGCAATTTTCATAATTGGTGAATATATTATTGACATTTTATTAAATTTTAATATTTCAAATGTTTACATTTTACTATAAAAAAACACTGAACAGGTCATAGCTTAAACTCAATATCGAATAACTGATTATGGCGTATTACACTACATTTTCAGTAATTGTAGGTAAGAGAAAAGAAACGAGAGCGATTTGAAGGGGTACGAGTGTAATAAAACAGCGGCAAAACAAAGATTTCGCGCACGGCAAAAAGGAAAAAAATCGCGCTTTCAGAATAAGAAATCCTTTGTGTTAGATCGTTGGCGATGAGATGCCCGGAATCATAGTCCCGATGTGAGGACGGCAGTGCTTGTGCGCGAGCCCCGTAAAAGATCGGTATCGTCGGGGCATTAGATATGAACCATGCCGCCTACCGTCCAACCACAGTTGTCTCCGTTCCCGTCCCGGAGAAGCTGGCAAGAACATCCAGACGCTCCCGACGGTGCGACCTGACATTTCAACTGTAAACGAAAGGTAATTAATATAATTGTTTATTATTTTTTGGATAAATCAATACCTCCTGTAAAATCTCATGCCTCGACACATTAATGTGGCATTTTAATGAGGTTATGGAACATATATATATATATTAGTTTTTTTTTATTTAGGTTGTTATTACTAGAGCTATTAATTTTTTTAATGCAATCTTATTATTAAATGGTGACAAGGTTGATGAAGCGAGAGAAAGTTCCTTTTAGGTAGTAACAATAATCATAATAG
Organism: Kuschelorhynchus macadamiae; assembly: GCA_030620095.1. Lineage (NCBI taxonomy): Eukaryota > Metazoa > Arthropoda > Insecta > Coleoptera > Curculionidae > Kuschelorhynchus > Kuschelorhynchus macadamiae. The sequence goes on from JAUTXW010000347.1 coordinate 934,675, forward strand.
TCGTATCTTTGTAGTCGTATCTTTGTAATTTAAGCATGATGTAATACATTTTGTGTTAATATAACCGACGTATTATCATATAAAAAGAAGACACAAAAATGACCGTGTATCGAAGATTTATTAATTTTAATTAAGCGATACGGTAACGAAAATTATACAGGATGACTACTGAAACTGCAAGATTAAATAAATAGAATATAGATTTGTGTTTAATTGAAGTTAAAACTGACAATTTTTTTTTCATACATAAAACTGAAATAAAAAAATTTCCACAATTATTGATAAAAAATCGGTTAAATTTCCTTAACGCGTAACTTCCCTCCATAGTGGAGTGTGGTGCAATGTAGTTCAGTATAGGTATAGTCATTTATTAACACATATATGCTGTCTTTTAAAACATTTTTATTCGTAGTTATTTTATTAGATAATATTGGATTTCTACCAATATTTTACCACTTTCTACTTATGTTTGGGCATATACGTAGTTTTTATATTAATACACGCTGCCATTTAGTTACGTCATGTTGAATTCGTACCAGTTTATCCCTCTATCAGATTTAATTTTTCTGCAAAATTTGAAGTCAGTTGAATAAGATTTTTTTTACCTTGACATTTTACAAAATTTACTTGGCCGCCGCGCGCCGCACACACGGCAAAATGCAGTATTTAGGGTGACAAAAACATAATTTGAATATACAACAGCGTAACTTTAATTATTTTTGTATTAATGCACTCACAACAGAAGAACAGTAACATTTCAAACATTGCTTGTATACAGAAGCTTCATTAGATCCGATACATAAGCAAACATCGACGATAATGGATCAAATTTATTAAATATTCACGAATTTAGTTTTTAAAAAATGCTCTGATATGACATATTTTTTGCTTATATTTTGCCATAACGTATTTATTCTTTTTATTGACACCTGTCAAAACATGACGTCATTAACATATTTTTTAATAGCAACATAGATCTTGCGATCATACACAGTATGATCCTAAATTCTGTTTCAAAATGGTGACCGTTCAAATTCTAAAAATGGAACTAGTTGTAGTTTTTACTTTCTATTAATTTAGTGGTTATTTTGCATAGTGCGAGTAACTAAATAGAAATATATTGCTCTTTTAAGAAAAAAAAAATTAAAATGTTTTTTAAAAATAAACTTTATTTACAATTTTGAAGCAAATTGCGCCAAAATTTAGGACCACACGTATATTGTATAAGTAATAATATAAGTAATATTACTTACTTTATAGTTCACCAAAATCAGTGGGGTAATATCACTTAATCAATATAACAATATTTTGTCCATATATCAATCACATATGAATTAAAGTTCTTGTAAAACTTACCTACGAGTGTTTAAAATTTATTCACAGTCCACATCATTGTCGTTAATGTCTTCACTGTCGAATTGGCCTATATTATTATTTAAAAAGTCGGGCATTTTCGACATATTCAAGACCTCTTGTGGGTAAACATTTTTTTGGTTTCGTGTTGCTTTTCTGTATGCTGAAATAAGAGGACCCGAGGAAATAAGGAGCACGTGCTATACAGGGTTATTCACGCAACCCGTTCATTAAAATGTTTTGATGATCTCATTTAGATAAAAATTTCAAATTTTGGGATTAAGGTAAGGTCAAGGGGTACTTCTTTTTTGAAATATTTTCAACTTCCTGTCACTTACGGTTTAACCGGAAGTTGGTATCAACTTGCTTATTTTAAATTGAACACCCTGTATTTTATGATATTTTTGAATTCTACGGAGAATTTTAATGCTATTTTATGTAGCATATCCTATACCTAGGTTCAAGCGTTCTTAAGATATTTGACCTTGAACCGAAAATGGGCCTTCGGGGTACCAAATTTTAAAATCTCATATTTTTGTAAGTTTTGAAGATATAATCTTCATATTTTGCAGACGATCGGTAAAAAATCTTAGGTTTCTATCTTTTATATTGAATTTGTCTATTTTTATACAGGGTGTCCTAAATTCAGCGGCAAACATTCACATTTTCAAAGCTGCTAAAGTCCGTTTTTTTAAATGGACACCCTATAACTTTATGCACTATCAAATGTAGAATTTCATTTTCTATCGAACTGTATTAAGGTTCCCTATACTTATTCGTAACCATTTTCGAAACAATTGGGTTTGATAAAAATATCGTACGTATTTGCTTAAATGTTGACATGTTCCAATAGTGAGCCATGGAAAAACAATTGAGATTCAATATCCAATATGACAGATTATTAATATGCGTTATTTATCGAAAGCTGTCAGTGATAAACTAAATCTTCTAAATCGAAATGGAAGAATACTCAAACGCTGATATTCTCAATCTATTTTATATTCATAGAGAATGTTATAACATTTTGGAGAGAACGTGTCGTGTGTTTAATGGACGCCACCCTGATTTGCCGCCAATGAACAAGTCAAAATTCAAGAGGATTGAAACAAACTTTTTGCGTTTTGGCAAGGTTAAAGTTACAAAAAAATGTTCCGAAATCAGTGACAAATGCCGAGGATAACGTAATAAACACATTAGCTTATTTCCACGCAAACCCGCAAAGTTCAATACCGTCTGCAGAAAACGATTTGGGAATTTCTTCTTCATCTGTCCAAAGAATCTTGAGCGAACATCATATGCACCCTTATTCCTTCCAAAACGTGCAAGCCTTGAGACCTAGTGATGTTGTCCGACGAGTAGAATTTTGCGAATTCATGTTTTTGAAAATTCAAGAGGACCCTCAATTCCTTTCAAAAATATTTTGGACCGATGAAGCGAAATTTTCTAGAGAAGGGATAACAAATAGAAGAAACGAACATTTCTGGGCAGCAGAAAATCCGCACGCTTTACGCGAAACGCGTTCTCAAGAGAGGTTTAGCTTCAATGTTTTCGGTATAATATCAAATGATCAGGTGCGGTACTGTATTTATGAAGACAATTTAAACAGTAATAAGTATTTGGAAATTCTACGAGGGACGGTTTCTAAATTTATAGAAGAAATTCCTATTGGTGAGCTGCAAAATTATTGGTATCAATTAGATGGGGCACCAGCACATAATTCCGTTGCAGTTTATCTCCAATTATCTCGAATTTTTGAAGATCGCTGGATTGGTCCCAATGGCCCTTGGCGATCGCCTGATTTAACAGCCCTAGACTTTTATTTATGGGGATTTATCAAAGGTAAAGTCTATGCTTCCCCAGTAAATATCCAACAAGATTTACTGGACAGGATACGAACAGCTTTTGCCGAATTAGAAAACGGACAAATTCAACGGGCCACAGCAACTGTACAAAAAAGAATTAAAATGTGTCTTCAAATGAACGGACAGCATATAGAACATTTGTTATAATTCAATTTTATTATTTTATTTATTTATTGTTGATTGTTAGATTGCTATAATTTTTAAGTTCACTAAAACAAGTTTAGAACAGTCTCGAACTTAGTAGATATGGTTAAAAATAATGTAAACAATTTGTTACATTTTTTATAACTTTAACTTTTCCGGAATGAAAAAATTTCGTTTCAATCCTCTTCAATTTTCTCTTGTTCATTGGCGATAAATGAGGATGTTTTTCATTAAAAACATGGCACGTTCTCTCCAATATTTTGTAACATTTTCCGCGAATATAAAATAAATTGAGAATATCAGCTTTTGAGTGTTATTTTATTTTAACTCAAAAGTTTCAAATCAGCTGTCATGTTGAATAGAAAAGCACAACAATTGTTTTTCCATGGCTTACTACGGGAAGGTGTAAGCATTTAGCAAATACATATGATAGTTTAATAAAAACCTGATTATTTTGAAAATGGTTACGAATAGGTATAGGGAACCTTAATACAGATACGATATAGATACGATATACGATAGAAAATTAAATTCTACATTTGATAGTGCATAAAGATATAGGGTGTCCTATTTAAAAAAACGGACTTTAGCGGCTCTGAAAATGTGAATGTTTGCCGCTGAATTTAGGAAACCCTGTATAAAAATAGACAAATTCAATAAAAAAATAGAAACCTAAGATCATTTGAAGATTATATCTTCAAAACTTAAAAAAATATGAAATTTTAAAATTTGGTACCCCGAAGGCTCATTTTTGGTTCAAGGTCAAGTATCTTAAGAACGCTTGAACCTAGGTATAGGACAGGTTACATAAAATAACATTAAAATTCTACGTAGAATCCAAAAATATCATAAAATACAGGGTGTTCCATTTAAAATAAGCAAGTTGATACCAACTTCCGGTTAAACCGGAAGTGACAGGAAGTTGAAAATATTTAAGAACTTTTAATGAACGGGTTGCGTGAATAACCCTGTATATCTGTATTGGTGTGAACTCTGGCTGTTTTTCGAGAATGATGGAGGCGAATGTTTTTGTATGCTTTGTGTCTTGTCTCTAAAACATCCTCGGATAACTGTCTTATAGGCAAAGGAAGCGACTCAATAATATCGGCTCCGTAAATTAGGATTTTGTGGTCAGTGGCACTCATATTATACCACGGATATAAATTAATGTAAAGTTCTGCTGCCTCTAAACAATAAGATTTAAAATATTCCGTCTTGATATAATGCCCAATTGCTAACACGCTCAGAATGTTTAAAAACTTCTTCAGAAGGTCAATATTTAAGCTTGTGATACTAGCAACTTTTTCAGGGTTTTGGAAGAATTTTCTAGTTGTGTTGCCGTCATTGCTCTTTGCACCTCCTTGTTTCGGCTGATCAACGACTAAGCCCATTTCTTTGTAAAATTTTTCAGCTATAAGATGTTTTCTATTTTTTGCTTCGGGTGTTCTAGCTTGCTACTGTTTAAGACCAAGTTTGTATGCTACATGCAATAAAAGTTCATAAAATCTGAGATAACAATGAAGAACAGATATTCCAAAGTTATAAGTGTCTGGTATCGCATTTTCTGGCAAAAACTTTAGATAAGTCATTAATATCTTTAGGTGTGATTTTACAAACATTGCACGTCTGCGTTGATGCGGTATCTGTCAGGACATTACATGTTTTGCCATCAAGCATAGTACACATAACAATGTGCTTAAAATGTAAGGTCTTCCCAGCAACAGACACTGTAGTTGGTTCCAATTTAGAGACTTGCGAGTCAACTAGGTCGTACTCTTTCTTCATATTAACGGAAGTTTCTTTTAGTAAATGAAATTGACGGCAATACCGTGTGGAGGAGGCTTTTATATTTTTCCAATAAATCTGCTTTGAGTTATTCGTTGCTATTGACATTTCTAAAGGTACTATTGTGGATAATATAACGTTGGAATCGCCATATTGTGAACTTTATAAGTTTTGTTTGTAAATACTGTGTCCTCCACTACTAGGGTTCGCGAGACCGAGACTGAATTAGTCTCGGAAAATGTTTACGGTCTCTTGGTCTCGGTATCGGTCTCGAAAGTCTCGGTGGTCTCGAAAACAAAATTTTAAAAATAATATTTGTTCGCCGAGATGTTATTTAGACAAAAGTACATGGAAGCCTTCGTTCGAAACCCAGAGTTTTTCCAATCTTAAAAATTTAATATAAAAAAACCCAATGCTGAATATTTCAGTAAAGTAGAAAAAATGTATATATATATATATATATATATATATATATATATATATATATATATATATATATATATATATATATATAGATACTAAAAATCAATAAAAATGCGCTCTCACACATCTTTATCAAAAGTTCTTGGCCGGAAAAGATATATGTATAATAGCAGAAATACATAATTTCTGCAGGTGCGAAGCGGCCTACTAGAAGAATTGCTTTCGATTATGTCACAGGGTACGCTCCTGCGATCATGATTTCTGGGCCTCTACCCTCATCAGGCAGGCTTGTACCCAGGGAGATCTGAAATAACAGATTGCTCGATATGACAAAATCGAAAACGAAACGTCTATCATACTGAAATAGTACTATAAGCTAAATGTAACACTTAGCACCACCTATTGGGGCTCCGGTGATTTCCGGCTGCAAACCCATAGGTAATTTAAAAAGCATGCACTAGCACCATCATGCGGAGAGTAGATACTAAAAATCAATAAAAATGCGCTCTCACACATCTTTATCAAAAGTTCTTGGCCGGAAAAGATATATGTATAATAGCAGAAATACATAATTTCTGCAGGTGCGAAGCGGCCTACTAGAAGAATTGCTTTCGATTATGTCATGATGAGGGTAGAGGCCCAGAAATCATGATCGCAGGAGCGTACCCTGTGACATAATCGAAAGCAATTCTTCTAGTAGGCCGCTTCGCACCTGCAGAAATTATGTATTTCTGCTATTATACATATATCTTTTCCGGCCAAGAACTTTTGATAAAGATGTGTGAGAGCGCATTTTTATTGATTTTTAGTATCTACTCTCCGCATGATGGTGCTAGTGCATGCTTTTTAAATTACCTATGGGTTTGCAGCCGGAAATCACCGGAGCCCCAATAGGTGGTGCTAAGTGTTACATTTAGCTTATAGTACTATTTCAGTATGATAGACGTTTCGTTTTCGATTTTGTCATATCGAGCAATCTGTTATTTCAGATCTCCCTGGGTACAAGCCTGCCTGATGAGGGTAGAGGCCCAGAAATCATGATCGCAGGAGCGTACCCTGTGACATAATCGAAAGCAATTCTTCTAGTAGGCCGCTTCGCACCTGCAGAAATTATGTATTTCTGCTATTATACATATATCTTTTCCGGCCAAGAACTTTTGATAAAGATGTGTGAGAGCGCATTTTTATTGATTTTTAATATCTACTCTCCGCATGATGGTGCTAGTGCATGCTTTTTAAATTACCTATGGGTTTGCAGCCGGAAATCACCGGAGCCCCAATAGGTGGTGCTAAGTGTTACATTTAGCTTATAGTACTATTTCAGTATGATAGACGTTTCGTTTTCGATTTTGTCATATCGAGCAATCTGTTATTTCAGATCTCCCTGGGTACAAGCCTGCCTGATGAGGGTAGAGGCCCAGAAATCATGATCGCAGGAGCGTACCCTGTGACATAATCGAAAGCAATTCTTCTAGTAGGCCGCTTCGCACCTGCAGAAATTATGTATTTCTGCTATTATACATATATATATATATATATATATATATATATATATATATATATATATATATATATATAAAATTATTCCAAAAATCTATAATTCGAAATGATGTTGCCAACAGATGGAATTAGTAAAGGAAGATATACGGACAATATTAGGTGTATCAAAATAAAAGTCACAAATCCCTTGTTCTTTAGACATCAACAGAAAGGCCACACATCAATAGAGTTACTTAAACAACCATCTACAGAACAATAATTATTTGACATTTCGAAAGATATACAAATGGAATAAGATATATTACACACAAAATAAGGACACACTGTATAATGCTGCCGAACTCATGCAAGCAACGTGCTGGGCATTCTAGGGACAGACGTTATAATTCAATAGGTAGAAAACGATCGATTGTCAAGTAAAGCACTCTTAGGTATTCTGTAAACTTTGCTATTTTGAACCAAACTTTTATTACTTTGATGCGTATTTACTTTCTTAACCATGACCGTTCTTAGGAGTCTGCACGTTGTGCTTGCACAATGGCGGCTATGGTTCATAATACTACTTGTGAATCAACTATTTTTGTTATTTGGTAAATTAACTATAAATTTTAAAAGTGGAGTAGATTTTAAAAGTAAATTTATTTATTAAACAAATATCTACTTGTTCAATTTTTCGCCTGAAAGATCAATCTATAGCCTTTTCACCAGTAAGATCAAGTTCCTCGAGCGATGATAACTATGACATCGATTATACATCACTATTTGAAAAAAGAAGTGATTCCGAAAATTGGAGAAAAGAAATAATAAAATATTTGCAATTAAAGCGTGCTCCAAAGGGTACAGATATTTTAGAATGGTGGGAAAGCACACGATAAACAATTTTCAAATTTAGCCAAAATGGCAAAAGATCTTTTGTCTATACAGGCGACCTCCGGAGCAGTAGAGCGTTTATTTTCACAAGCAGGGTTAATTAATACAAAACTAAGAAGCATGTTAAATGAAACTTCAAAGAAATGCTTATTATGTATTCATTCATGGTATAAAAGAAACTTGAAAAATGAAATTATAAAATATTAGTGTAAATTTTCTGTAATATTTTTAGGTTTATTATATAGGTTAAAATAAAATCTAAAAATATGCTTATAATGTATGTTTAGAAATTTAAATTTTTACTTTGTTATTAGAACAGTTCGTAATTTTTTAAGCGTTATATTTGAATTAGCTTTATATGTATTATTTTTATTATACACATATAGTTAAAAATTTTATATCGTCTATTATTTGCAAATACAAACAAATCAATACAAAAATATTGTTCTATAAAACACGTACCTTCTTTAATTAGCAAGCCATCAAAGCGATTAAAGAGGAAAATGTTAAGACAAATTTTCACTGATTTTTTTAACAATTTTTTGTTTATTTTGAGTCGGAATTTTTTTTAACAAAAATCACCACAATTACTTCGTCTGTTGGAGCCTTTACCGTATCTATACTATATAAGAATATGATATTGCGATGTTTTGAGTTGTTACAGACTATTAGTTATTAATTATTGAACTAAAAAACTAAGCATTTTGGGATTTTAGTTACTTTCAATAATTAGACATAAAAACTGATTATAAATTTATAAAGATCACAATATCTAAATCCTATATAGTATAGTTGTAATAAAGTGTCTCTCTTTGCGAACAGGGTGGTAATTTACGGTTTTCGACATGTAAAGTGGAATTTCGCTACTAGAATTTCTAAATTTGGGAAATTCTCTTTTTATGGTTATTTATATCGTTTTTTAAGTGACTATTTCACTAGTATCATTGTTATAATAACATACAATGCTAGTATAATATAATTGATTATAGAAAAATTATTTTTTGCATCAATTAATTTGCCCCCAAATATATTTTTTGAATTATTTTGTTCAAAACAAATAATTTACGAACATTAGTTATTTTGCTACTTCACTTTGAGATCGAGACCGAGAGTCTCGATATAGGCCTCGGTCTCGAACAGCAAGTCTCGGTCTCGGTCTCGAAATACTTTTTCAAGTCTCGGTCTCGTTTTGAATTTGAATGTTGAATGAACGGCCAATTCTACAACGTCCGCCGCTGATCTTTATCAGTTTTTATCAGGGATTTTTTTGTCGCAAAACATAATATTTCAGGACTGTTTTCTGACACTAGAGTGGTAACATTTCTTGATTTTGTTCGTTTGGAACAATCTTCAAATAGCTTTTTAGGTCTACCTTTTGTTTGATTCGATATTTCAAAACTTCTCCGGTCAGTAACAGGTAACTGAAAATTAGCTTGAAGCCATTTACCATTTTTTTCCAAAAATCTGTCATATATTCGATGACTAGATTTTTATTTGAGAATACATTTAGATACAAAAAACTTGACAACATTTTTAACAATATTTTCGAAATTTTCCTTGTTGTATTTTTCTAGTATATAACCAGTTAAGAAATTGATACATTTAGCTGATTTAAGGTTGAAAAACTTATTTTGATAAAGTTTCAAAAATAATTCATTTTTCGTAATCTCAGGTTTTCTGTGTGACTACCTGTATTAAAAAAAAAGATTCCTCAGAAAAGGCATCTTTCGGCACTCTCATTTGTTTATATTGTTATCTCAATACTATAAGCATACTTAATTTTCAAGGAACTCACAGGTACTTAGGGGTACTTTTAGGTAAACACTCAGGAAAATCGTAAAATATATTAAAAAATTTAACAAACATAAGTCTTTAAAATTTCGTTCAAAAACTATATTTGCAAAGAAGCAGGAATCCATGCATAATAAATTTAATTTGTATACCTGTCGGTTTCGAATTCGTGACCAAAACCTGTTCTAACTTGTCACAAAAATGATAACTACCACCCTACTTCTCACACTAGATATTCAGTGAAACTGATAAGGCGCTCTTGATATCAAAAAATTTCACTTTAACTACCAATTGCCAAGAGACAGTTACACCAGCTTGAAAAACAAATGCAGGAGCCGTTCGCAGGCGCAATTAACAACATTTTTTTTGCAAAATGGATTCGCTCGGCGGTGATTGAATTTTGCATTTTTGTCACTTTAAATCCTGCATTTTACCGTGCGTGCGCCGTTTTGTCCCGCTCTCTTGAATTCGTACTAAAAATTTACCAGTTTATCTCTATACCTCTTTAAGTTTGAAATTAGTATAATAAGTCGTGTTTTCAGGGTAATTTTTTAAATATTTGCGATCTTATATTCATACCTAAATGTTACCAATTCATTCCCACATAACACTTGATTTTTGGGTATAATTTAAAGTAAATTGGATAACTCGTTTTTTCAGAAATATTTTTTTTTACGTTTTACTAGGGCGCTATCTTATTCTGGCATATTGGATATTTACCAAAATATTACAATGATAAGTAGTTTGAAGCCATGCCGTGAACTGACAGACAGATAGATAGACAGACAAACCGACAGACGGACCGACGGAATTGATAAAACTTTACAAAAAAATTTGGTTTTTTTATTACAATTTTTCTGCTTACAGCGCATAGAATTTTTAATTTTTACCAACTCAGGCAAATGCATTTTCTGAGTTATTTGGGTCGGGCTGGATCTTAGTGAATCATAACCGGCTAGGTTGTTCCTTGTTTTTAATCTTGTGAAGCTGGTAGTTTCAGCATTGGCATTTGGGTCATCTTTTAACAAGCAGTCAGCAACTTCAAGTTTAAATTCAAGAAATTTTAAAATATCCATTTTGCCTGTCACCTAGTTTTTGTCGGTCTTGACGATACAAAATCCAAGAGTTGCTAAATCAAAAAGATGAAAGATGGTTTTCACAGTCCATTTTTTAGTTCTTGCGGACATCCTGTAGTAGCTTATCATCCTGTCTATAAGATCGATGCCCCCCATGGAATCATTGTAACATTTAATTATGTGGGGTCGCGGAACTTGAATGTATTTAGATTCTTTTTTACACCATCTTTTGCAGTTATCTACAGGTTGCTCTCCTAGTTTAGTGGAACTTATAAAAATTGGCTTTTGATCAAACCATTGCACGACGTTGATTTGGCCATCATTCCTAACCGTTTGTTCAGTGAAACCCCTAGGAAACTTTTTTACAATTTTTTCCGCAGTGAAATGCACCGCAGCAGGTATCCTTGATTTCATACTTGTTCCCGTGCACAAAATCTTTTTTTCTGTCAATAGATACTCTAAGAGAGGAATTGTTGTAAAATAGCGGTCCAAAAACACATGAGAACCTGGCCTTAAAGAATTTGTCAAACGAATTACAGCACTAGGTCCCACTCCTAAGTCAACATCACAAGCTTGAAGTAAAGTTCCTTTGCCCTGGTAAATTTCAAAGTCTAACACCAATCCTTCTGGTGTAGCACAAACAAAATTTTTGAGGCCTTCAGGATTAGGTTTGCCTCTGACAAATTGCTTAATCTTACATACACCGGTGAAAGGAATCATTTGCTCATCTATAGCTACTATGGGATGGCGTTCCAAGGATAAACAAGTTTTTTTTATTTTATCTATTAGTGGCCTTACTTTCCACAACTTATCTTCTTTTTTCTTTTCCTCTGGAACATCATTGTCTACGACAACTTTTAAATGACTTCTGATCTTAAAAAACCTTGTCCTAGTCATATTTTTAGTTATTTTTTCTACTCTGGTGAGGGCAGCCCAGTACATTTTAATTTGCGGAAACTTTAGGCATGGCATCAGAACTGAAATTCCAAGAAACTTTTTAACTTCTTCAACTGTTAAATTCATAGGTTGATTGTGCTCGGCGAAATATTTGAGATTGGTACAAGCGCAAATTTCCTCTGCATCAGAATCTTCTAAATACATTTTAAAATAGTCGAAAACATTCCAGTCCTTTCGTTCAAAACTGGTGTCCCTCATCTCAGGCGTATCGATATTTAATGGTTGAAATCTATCCACTTTTTTCCATGAAGTTCGTCCCCAACGACGTCTTAGAACACTGAGAGGCACATTCATTTCTGCATCAGATTCTGATGAATTATCTGAAAGATGCTCTTCGTCGTCTTCCATTTCAACATCGTCTTCAAAAACATTATTTTCTTCGAATGGTAATTCCTGTGCATTGTCACCGCCGGCACCGCTGTCAAAGTTCTCAGTGGCCTCACATTCGGAATCATCCAAGTCGCCATCAAATCCTTCAATATCAGATTCTTCCAAACAAGCCAAAATTTTTTCATCATCTTCTCCAAAACGAAGATACTTTTTAGAGCCGAAAATTGCTAAAAATTAAAAAAAAATGAGAATAAAAAAATTTTAAGGTTATAAAAAAAATGCAGGCAGGAAGACTTGGTGTCCATTTAAATGTACACGTTTTTTTTTAACGTAGAGAATGCAAACAGTTTTTAAATACAATAAACAGTACTTAGACAGCAAGATCAACCCCCTCTACTACTAATCCTATGTTTTTATTTATTTGTTTTTACGTAAAATCATAAATACTTACTATCTAGCGTTTGTTTGCCAAAGGCACTCATGTTTACTTAGTCACAGCTGATCACCGAGTATGAAATGTAACGTATTTTACTACAACTGTTGCATAGATGGCGGTACTAATATGTCCATTTGAATGAACAATTGGATTCTAAAGTATACAATAAACGATTAGCTTAATAATAGGCGAAAAATCTATGGTCCATTTAAATGGACGCTGGATCTCAGGAGGTTATATATTAAATGCCGAGGGACTAAATAAGAAAATTCGCTAAATATGTATTTGCTTGACCTAAAAATCTAACCACTTGTGTCATTTATTTAAATGCGGGCTACCCCTGTGCAAGAAAACTTGTTTTTTTTTGTATTGTGATAACAAAAAAATTTTATTTTGCAAAAATATACACTTTTGTTAAAAACACAAGATAATTTGTTATTACTTCCCTCGTGAGATTTTTTCAGATCTTTACGTTTAAGGGTCCCTGGATGCCGGAAAACATGTTTTCTCAATTCCGTCTGTCTGTAGGTATGTCTGTCCGTCAGTCTGTCTGTTCGCGGCATAGCTAAAAAACTACTTATCCAATTTCTTCAAATTTCAGTCTAAAATTAAGAGCCATGCATGCGAAAAATACAGGCTATATATATACTTATATATATATATATATATATATATATATATATATATATATATATATATATATAGGGTTATTCACGCAACCCGTTCATTAAAAGTTTTTGATGATGCCATTTAGATAAAAATTTCAAACTTTGGGATTAAGGTAAGGTCAAGGGGTACTTCTTTTTTGAAATATTTTCAACTTCCTGTCACTTTCGGTTTAACCGCTTGCTTATTTTAAATGGAACATCCTGTATTTTATGATATTTTTGGATTCTATGGAGAATTTTAATGCTATTTTATGTAGCATATCACTATACTTATGTTTACTAGTTTCAAGCGTTCTTAAGATATTTTACCTTGAACCGAAAATGAGCCTTCGGGGTACCAAATTTTAAAATCTCATATTTTTGTAAGTTTTGAAGATATAATCTTCATATTTTGCAGACGATCAGTAAATAATCTTAGGTTTCTATGACCTGTTCTTCTTCCAACTTCTGCCGTTTGATTGTCCTTGCCCAGTCTTATCTCGTGGCCCGGATATGTATACTTTTCTACTTGTTCTATTACTGTGTTGTTTAAATTTAGTTGTATGTCGTGATTAGAAAGTATTTTAGTTTTTGATAGATTCATTTCTAGGCCTATTTTGTTTGATGCTGTGTTTAGTTCTTCTAGCATATTCTTCAATTCTGTTTCTTCGCCACTTATGAGAACGATGTCATCAGCGAAGCGCAGGTGGCTTAGATAGGTTCCATCTATTTTGATTCCTCTATCTGTCCATGGCAGTTGTTTGAATATGTTCTCTAAGGCCAGTGTAAATAGTTTGTTTGTGAATTTGTGGCGTATATATATATATATATATATATATATATATATATATATATATATATATATCTTCATCTATTTAAATTTTCATATTAGCGTTGTCATAAACATCTTTAATGATGTTTGTGTATCGTCACTCTGCCCTAGCATCGTTCAGTGCTCTAATAAGTGTCCATTTTTCGATAGAATCAGAACCCCTTTTGTAATCTACGAATATTAGGTGGAGCGGTATATTATAATCCGTAGTCTTTTCTATCAGGGTTCGTAGGGTCTGTAGATGGTCCATAGTACTGAATCCCTTTCTGAAGCCGGTGTGTTCTGGTGGTTGACAGAAGTCCAATTTGTGCATTAATCTATTGTTGATAATTCTAGAGAACAGCTTGTATAAATGTGACAACAAACTGATTGGTCTGTAGTTCTCTATGTTTGATGTGTCTCCTTTTTTAAAAAGTAGAACTACGTCTGTAGTTTTCCATTGAATTGGTATTTTTTCCTCTTGTAGGCACTTGTTCAGTAGGATTTTGATTGTCTTTAGGATAATATCTCTACCAGATTTAAGCATTTCTGTTGTTATTCAATCTTCACCAGGAGCTTTCTCGTTCTTTATCTGTTTTAGTGTTAGTGTTATCTCTGCTTTTGTTATTTCTGGAATTTCTTCCGACCCAACGTTTTTGACAATTTTGTTGTCTCTTTCTGGGGATTCTAACTAGGAGGCATTAAAGTTTTCAGTAAAATTCTTTTATTGCTTGAGATATTTCTTCGTTTGTGTGCACTAGTTCTCTCTCTATTTCTCATTGTACGTATTTTTCCCCTTCCAGCTGATAATTTTGAATGTAGGACTCTCATGTTGCTGTTTGCTTCTATGGTCTCTTTTATGGTTTTTGTGTTGTGCTTCCTGACGTTCTTTATATATATATATATATATATATATATATATATATATATATATATATGATTTTTAAGAGCCTTATTTGGTCCGTTATGTTGAATTCCTATATCACATTTATTTTTTCTGTAAAATTTGTCAATTGAATAAGAACATTTTTTCACGTTGATTTTTTTAAACATTTTATTTGCCCACCATTTTGTTTCACCATCTTCAAATCGTTCCACAAATATACCAGTTTATCTTTAAGTCACATTTAATGCTTGCACACGTTTTGAAATTATTCTAATAAGTAGTTTTTCGGGCTGATTTGATAAACATTATATTAGGCTGCCATGTTTTTTACTATCTGGGAGTCGTACCAAAATGTTACCAGCTCATTTCCATGTATCACTTGATTTTTGTGCAAAATGTGAAGGAAATATTATAACCAGTCTTTTAGTAATAATTTTTGTGAAGATATCATTAGGCCACCATTTTGTTTCGCCAATTACCAGGTCATTTTCCTCTTAATTTTAAAATTTGAAGTCAACCGAGTAAGTAGCTGTTTAAATATGTCGTGAACTAACAGACAGACCAACAGACAGAACGACGGAATTGAGAATACAAGTTTTTGGCATCTAAGGACGTTAAAACCTCGGCATATGTAAAACGAGGTGGGGGTTTCACTATTACAAACAATTTGTTTGGCCGCCATTTCGTTCCCCCATCTTGAATTCGTACAACAATTCTAGCATTTCACCTTTATACCACAATTAATTCTTCAAATTTGAAATTAATCTATTAAGGGCTTTTTTCAGGCTAAATCATAAAAAATTTTATTAAGCCGCCATTTTGTTTCACCATTTTGGATTCGTAAAAAAATTTTACCACTTAATTCCTTCGTAATACTTGATCTTTGTGCAAAATTTGAGGTAAATTAGAAAAACAGCTTTGTAGTAACCATTTTTTAAAGTGTGGGACACGAAAAAAAACCGGGCGAAGTCAATCGGTTTAAAAAGGTCGGCCAAGAAATCTCTTTAGACCAGTGGTGTCCCGTCGTTCTTTAAATAAAATGGCACTCCTTTTTGACTATACGCACTTCAGAATTAAAAAATGTAACTATGCTTAATGAACCTTAATCTATATTTGTCTGTTTTCTTTCTTGTACCGCACTTCTATATCTCTTGTTAAACGGCGATTTTTCAAATTTTAAAATGATTTAATTTTGATTTTTCTTGATCGATTTACCTATAAATATATTTTTTCTTGAGCTCTGTCATTAACGGTTCCCGGGCTATGGTAGAAATGGTAGAAATTTCATAAATTGAGTTTTGCCTTTTTTTTAAAACCCTGTATCTCCAAAGTTAAGACTTTTAGGTTCATATTAAACTTTTTTCTTAAAAAGGTCCAAGAATCACCCCCCTTTTGACATTAGCACGCAATTAGGAAACGCCCTGTATAGTGCTTTACAATGACGCCCCCTGTACAAAGTAATATGACAGACGGAGACAAACGGTCACTTTTGGCATACCCGAATAGCCCAAAGTCGAACTGCATAAGTTAAAATTTTGATAAATCTTGTTCACTGGAATCAGTGCTAGCTCCCCTACTATAACTACATTGATGTATTAATTTTGGAAAAATATGAATTCTGTAGTTTTTCAAATATTAATTGCAATATTAGATATTTTTTGACACCCGACATTGAATAGAAAATTAATTATTTTGAAGCAGTTTATTGACAGCTACTTTATGAACAATTTTACAAAATATATGGAAAAAAACTAAGTAATTTTTGAGGTTGACGGCTGTGATTCTAATTGTTCGATTCCTTCTAAACCGTTGTCTTCCTCTGAAAATTATGAGGTTTCGTCGTCACTACTTGAAGATCCCAGTGTGATAACTAAATCATCAATAACCGTTTCAATTTTGCCATCTATTTCCCAGTATTTATCTTCAATAGAACAAACAAGTTTAACATACGATTTCCAATTTTCTGCCAATATTGAGTCAATCGCTTCTAATGTTATTTTATTTAAATCTTTAATTGAAAGTTCGCCGGTGTTGCACCCTCGAATATATTTTTTTTACTCCTGTCTATGCAAGTTCAATACGGTTGAGGTCGCACATGTATGGAGGCAGCCTTAAAGGTGTATGACCGAGGTTACGTAAAAGACCGTCAATTTTAAACTTTTTTTCTCTAGGCTTGTTGGCTGATATTACTTCATATAATTGATATTTTCTGCATGTTGGATCACATACAAGATTGTTCGATTTAAGCCACGATATCATATGAGCTTTTGTAGAGTATTTAGTTGGCACTTTATCTTCTACGTGAGAATGATAAGACGCATTATCCATTACCACTACTGATTTGGGAGGAATGTTAGGTAGAAGCCTCTCGAGCAACCACTTTTCAAAATTCATTCATGTGTTTGTAACGTATGGGTGTTGTAACGAACATAATATTACTAGGCAAACCTCTTAATAGGGCCTAGGCACGACAGCTCCTTTTGCCGGCTCTGGCGTTGACAGGTGTGGTTGTTTTAACTAATTTAATTATTTATTTACTCTGTCCTTTTCGATAATTGAATGTATACAGTATCCTTTTCAGAAGACACGTCTTATAACACGGAGTTTAACCCTTAACTGCTGACATGGAGTCTGTCAGACTCCGCCAACTGCGTTACGGCGCGTAACTCCCACTCCTTTTTATTTGCAGACCCCTCGCGGTCAGTACCTTCTTGAAGTTTAGTCTACTTGTAAGTGTCAAAGCGGTAGTTTCGAGCTCCTTTATTTTACGAAATTACGCGCATCGTGGAGTCTGTAAGACTCCATGTCAGCTTGTGTGTTACAAAAGTAATTTGAGTGATTATGGCTAGTTCTAAACAATCTGTAAATACATTAGATCCAGACTTTGAAGATGTGTGTATGAAGTGGTATAATGAAGAAAGCAGCGATATTAGTGATTCTGAGGATATTGTGGATAATTTTATAGCCAGTGATCATGAGACTGAAAGTGAGCAAGAAGGGAGTGATCAAGAAGTCGAATTGGGGGACGAAGAAGACAATACCAATGGAAGTGTGGGACAGACAAAAAAAGAGAAAGGATATTTTTATGGCAAAAATCGGTTTAAATGGAGTAAAACGGAGCCGACTAGAAATGTACGCACTCCAATACATAATATTGTGCATATTCCAAAAGTACGCCGTACTGTTCAAGATATCAATAATCCTTTGAGTTATTTTGAACAGCAATTTTCCGAAGATATGTATCAATTAATAATAACGTGGACTAACAACAAATTATCGAGCTTGAGAGGAAAATATAAAAGAAGAAACAAGCCAGAACTAACAGATATTGATAAAGTAGAATTGAAGGCGTTTTTAGGATTATTGCTCTATACATCCATCTTCAAATCCAATCACGAAGACGTGCGCAGTCTGTTTGCTACAAATGGTAAAGGCAGGGATATTTTTAGAGCAGTAATGTCGCTGCAGCGCTTTCTTATTATACTTATTGCTCTCCGATTTGATAACCCAGAAGACAGGGATGAAAGAAAAGCCGTTCACGCCGGGGCAGCTATAAACGAATTTTTTGAAATGTTTGTTAGAAACGCACAAAATTCATATTCAGTGGGAACGTCGGCCTGTGTGGATGAGATGCTTGTCGGATTTCGTGGAAAATGTGCTTTCAAAATGTACATTCCAAACAAACCTTGCAAATACGGCCTAAAGATAATGTGCCTAACAGATGCTCGTACGAGTTACTTGCATAATGCATACCTTTACGTTGGGAAAAATTCAGACGGTTTTGGCTTAGACGAGGATGAAAAAAAGCTAAATATCCCATCACAAGCTGTAGTTCGCCTAGCAAAGCCTCTATTTGGGTCCAACAGAAACATATCTGCAGATAACTGGTTCTCTTCTTTAGAACTGGTAGAGTACTTATTGAAGAAAAAATTAACATATGTCGGAACTCTAAAAAAAAATAAAAGGGAAATCCCCCCCGAATTTCTTCCACGAAGAGAGAGGCCAGTTGGTGAGGCTCTATATGGCTTCACAAAGGATATAACTATACTGTCCCATGTGCCAAAAAAAAGTAAAGCAGTGTTACTGATTTCTTCCATGCACCATAGTAAAAGTGTGGATCCAGATAGTGGAAAAGAAGAAATTAATGCGTGGTATAATCTAACTAAAGGCGGGGTAGATTCACTTGATGAAAAGTGTGCAAAATATAGTTGCAGTCGACGAACGCAAAGATGGCCTTTAGCGATTTTCTACAAGGTAGTGGACATTTGTAGCAGTAATTCTTTCATCATGTATGCTGCCAATCCTCAAAATAATGAAACCAGATTTTCTTTTGTGGAAAAGTTAGCTGATGAGTTAGTAAAACCCCATATGTTAAGACGTCTAAATGTGGTGAACCTATGTAACGATGTGCGCACAATAATACATCGTATCCAGAATATTCAGGAACCAGTCCGTGTGGAAGAACGACTTGAAATTCGAAAATATTGTTATATTTGCCCAGCCAGATTAAAAAGAAAGACTGCTTTTTTGTGTTTCCGCTGCAAAAAACCAATCTGCTTGCAGTGTTCCAGAAAATGTTGTATTACCTGTTGTGACAATGATATGTAGTAGACTTTGAATGACCACGTTTAGACCCTCTGCACGTTTTTTTATTTTAGGACTTGGCAGTGATTTTTTAATTTTCTCTCTGTCGGTTATGATTGTTTATTACGATACAATATCAAACATGTCAAATTTGTTCATATTTTAGGATTAGATTATTGATTTTTTACGAATATGATGTTTTTTTTAGTTCGTGGAGATGTTTACATTTGTATCCTTTAGTACTAATAAGTAAAAGGCATTTATGTTTTGGTGTAATATATGTTTGTTAAAATCAATTTGATTTGTTATTTTAATATGCAAAAGTTAAAATTTTTAAAAAGTTTTGAGAAAAACCTTTTTTCTCTAGGAGTCTGTCAGACTCCATGTCAGCTTATGTGACAGAAAATTAGATGTCAGCAGTTAAGGGTTAAGTAAGATTTTAAAAGGGCGCCATCCCAATAAAAAAAGTAAGAAATGTACCGCCGTGTGATAAGTCAGACCTTGCGGAAAATCCCTGTTCTAAAATTATTGTCTGTCTTTTAAACAAAAAAAAAATAAAAAAAACTATTTAACCAACAAGTTACCAAATTTATTATAAAATAACTAAATTATACTAAGACAAAT
This sequence comes from Kuschelorhynchus macadamiae, assembly GCA_030620095.1. Classification (NCBI taxonomy): domain Eukaryota; kingdom Metazoa; phylum Arthropoda; class Insecta; order Coleoptera; family Curculionidae; genus Kuschelorhynchus; species Kuschelorhynchus macadamiae. The sequence goes on from JAUTXW010000347.1 coordinate 954,754, forward strand.
GTTCAAAATCAATGTAGCAGATAAATTATTTAATAATTTAAAACCATTAGCAATAATTAAAAGAAAAATTCTTATGAAATAATTTGTAAAATTACGAACACTAATATTAAATTATATGTACCCTAATTGGCCAATAAATTAAACGCTGTTAAGATAATTAATTACTCAAATTTTCAAATGAAATAAACTAATAAAAAACTTTAGACAATAAAAAAAATGGAAATTTCTCACCAGAACTCTTAATAGCTGGCGCCACGTGCGTGGTGGAGAACCCACGACCTTTGTGGACGCTCCAAGGCTGCATCAGTTCTTGTTTTAACGCCTACCTACTCCTCTCCCTCAATGGTTCTCGAACAGGATTTATGACGAATTATATCCGGGATGACCTTATTTTCTCGGAACCAAAATTCTATCCAATATTTAATTTAGGCAAGCAGTGGCTAGTTCTAAAGGGGGCTAGTTAGGCGTCTAGCTATAAAAACTTATCCAGAAATCCAAGTACTGATTTCTAAATGGATAAGACAAAATTATGAAATGAAATTTTAGATTTCAATTTTAATAGTTAAAAAAAAAACTAGTTTGTAGGAAAATAAAAGGCAAGTCGGTGTAGAGCAGAAAGGAAAAGAAAAAAATAGGCGTCAGTATGGCATGGCGTGATTTCGAAATTCAGTAATATAATATAAAAATTTAATATAAAAAATCACACTTAAATTTTGACCAATTAATCTAAATAATCAATAATGTAATTACAAATTTTAATGTATTACCTGACTGATGTAACTCTGGGAAAAACTAACAAATTACGTTTCAAGAGTTTGACCCGTCAAAATGGCTTCCGACTTGCACAAAGTTCTGAAGATAAAATGGCTTGCTAAACATGAAACCAATACGTTTAGCAGATAAACAAGAATTCAAAAAAATGTTCGCTTTTTTTAACATAGTATAGCCAAATCTCAACACAGGTTTGCTGGGCTGACGGCGCAAATAAATACCCCAAAGTAAACGTATGTCTTAAATGATTTTAATTAAAAAGGAAAGCTATTGCCTAAATGTATACCAGAACAATTTAATTAACTCAATTAATTATAAGCTATAAAAATATTATAATTCAACAAACCAAAATTAACAGAAAAATAACTAGGAAAAATAAGTTTTAATCTTTATGTTATCCTCCCAATTGAATGATAATAATATTAAATATCAAATCCACTTGTATTTATTATGATCAGCGACATGCATGCATTTACTCGCCAACGAAGTAAGCATTCCTTGAGTGTGTGAGAAGTACGCATTTTTAAGTCTGCCTTAAGAGGAACAAGGAAAGCCAAAATCTAGTCTACACCACGCGGTGGACAACGTGTCGCCTATTGGCTGCCAAATTTATACAAATACGAGAGAGATTCGTAGGTATCCAAAAAAAACTAAATAAATGATATCACTGAAATGAAAGAATTCATGCAACCTTAGCGTCAAATAAATACTGAAAAATAGTGATATAATAACTTAAATATACACAATAATTATAATTAGCCTATTTACGTACGACCGCAAGTTTAACTGAATCTAGAAAATTTAATACTCGCAATATAGGTCTGTAAGTAATAAAATATTTAAATTATCAAATACTAAATATGTTTACTTAAAAAAATATATAGATTTATTATCATGATAAATTGTCTAACCGTAACGCACGACAGTACACCGTTACATGTTCATGATAGTCTCCAGTTGTTAGTCCCGGGCGAAAAACTAAAGCATCACCTGGAACAAATCCGGTTTCTGAGCCAGCATGAACTTTAATAAAGCGACTACTAGAGCGGATTCCCTGAACAACACCTGTAACACTTTCACTTTGCCAGCATTTTTTCACTGTCATATCATTATCTACCCAGGTTTCGTCTAGATACACAATATTGCGTCCTTCTTGCCTATATTGCCTTACAATTGACAGATATTTCACTCGCCAGTGCAAAATATTTGGCCTCTCAAAGAGCAATTTTCGTTTATTTTGGCACTTGCGCCAAACAAAACCATTTGATCGTAAAAGCCGATTTAAGTTGTTATACCCGCACGGAAAATCTATTTTGTTCTTTACAGCACGAAGTAGGGGTTTGCAGTTCTGAACCTTCTTCAAGTTTATATAAAAATTCTCTATTGTTCGTCGAATTACCTGAAAGTCACCATCGTCAATTTTATCTTTGTATGATAATCGGGGTCTTTTTTTACCAGGAGATTTTAAAGGTGAAGTAGAACATGAGCGATCATTATGTTCTCTTTGAATTTTTCTTGCACTACTTTCCGAAACAGCAGTGTAAAATGCAACGCGGTCTGTTCGATTTTGAATTGGAATAGTCAAACTATTATTTTCAGCTTCTCTAGTACAGACCTCGATAACTCTCTTTCTTAACTCTTTTGCTCGCCATCGTTACTTCGAAATAATAATTCAAATTCAACGCAACGCATTTATATAGAAATGAAAACAAATAGCCTGAACCTTCTAGCGGCAAGTGCATGGTGACTCTAGGCACATCGCAATTACAAGTGGACCAGTGCGAAATTTACTAAATCCTCGATTAATTTTCCGTACCGCTTAGCTGGCGCACTTTATAGGTGAAACGGCAAACTATTACAACAAATAAAATAACATAACATTTATTTCCGTACACAAATTTTACTTCTCCGCTTACTTAAGACTATGAATCTTTATTTTAATTTTGAAGACACATTTTTAAATACACCCTTTGCAAAGGATATCTCCTTTTGGCATAGGTACGTGGTTGACATATTGGTCTGCTTCTGGATATGAAGAACAACTACGCACAGTTTTAAATCACCTTAATTCAATCCATAACAAAATTAAATTGACACTCGAAATTGAAAAAAAAAACAATTCAATACATTTTCTAGACGTCATATTAAAAAAATCACTTAATAAATTCAAATTTAATATCTACAGAAAAACCACTTATACACAGTGGCGCAACTAGGGGTGGGCTAGGGGGAGCTTAGCCCCCCCAACCTCGAAATTAGCGCTCCCGCCAGACGATTGGTGAGGGTCAAACAAACCATGTGATGTGGCGTGATTCCTCGAGAAAAACCGACCAAGCGGAATTTTGTTTGCGGTGCACTATTGAGTAATGGTTTTGGGTTTGTTTTTTGAGATATTTTTGAATCCGCTGTTACAATAGTTAATAGTTACAATACAGTTAAGATAACAACTTGAAAAGAATATCTCTAACTGTGTTCCAACGCCTTCTATGTATTTTTTAAAAATAACACTGAAATGTCATTCAGTTTGTAAAAATTGGTAAAAAGGTATTCCTCAGTAGCGTACTTTATTTTTCTCTTGCACCTTTTTAAATTAAGAAATAGACATAAATCTGTTTTTTTTTTTAATCTAACGCCTTGTATACTTTTGCCAATTTCAGTCAATTGGACACTGTCTGGACTTCCGAAAACGAAAATTACTGGCTCTTGGAGTGTACAATATCATGCAGGTGAGAGGGTGTTTGAAACATTTTTCACATTGGAAGTGTTTATGTTCTGGGGACCAGGTTACGAGTTTTCGCTCAAGGTGAAAAGACGGCGGTGTCAAGCTCAATCGATCACTTTGGAGCGTTTTGTTGTTGATATTCTCGCTTAATTCGTTTCGGAGTCAATTATGAGGAAAATTAAGAACAATCATACCTATATCAAAATATTTCTTGCGGTTCGGGAGGAGGGGTCCAGACCCACCAGGACCCTCTACCTGGCTACGTGCCTGATAGGCGGGCGCGTTTATTTTTAAGTTATGGATTCTAAAAGTTGTTTGAGAAATAACGAAAAAAGTAAGCGGTATTTTTTAAGGGGGTGATTTTAAAAGTAAAAAACATCATATTTTGAGGACACAAAACCGATAATAGTCAAAGTGAAAACAGAAATAGGTGGGGTAAATGTTCTAACATTGCAAAATAATGTAGGTCATTGACCTAGATACTTAATTTATCTCGACTATATATATTTAAAACGAAATTAAGGTGATATTCCAAAAAACGGCGAAACTTCTCAAAGTTATTTAATTGTTTGTATCAAAATAATGTTTGTCCAGTCTAAATGGTAGACCAAAAAAGAGGGCACACTTTGGCAGGTTTCCAGATGATAGGTCAAGTAAAGCATATATTATGTTATACGAGAGAAGTGGTAATTTTCGAACACATTTTTATATACGGGTTTCATCGTTCTATGAAACTTTAAGTATCGTAATTTATTCAAAAAAAAAATATATTTTGACAGCTGTCAGATATTAATCAAATCATATATAGTCGCACGGTAATGGTCTAAATAACAAGAAACATAAAACTTAGACAATATCGAAAGTTTATAATTAAATCATAGCCGTACAAAAAAATGGGACCTAATAAAATGTAAAAAAAATATTATTCAAAACTGGATGAACCTGGTAAATTTTTTCATTTTGAGAACGCCAAGTCGATTATAGTCTAATTGAAAATAGATATTGTTGGCGTAAATGTAACAATAAGAAATTGCGGAAGTCATATGCGTAGATTCTTATTTTATTTTTTTCGATTATAAATATTTAAAATAAAAAAAGAGGTAATATTTCGAAAAACGGTGAAATACGGCAAATTTATTTAATTTTTTGTATATATTGTAGTGTTAAGATTAAGACAAAGTTAACATGAAAATTTTCATGTCTTTATTAACTTGGAAAAATATCATTGTTTTTTTAAAATTGGTTTGATCCGCAAATCAATATTATCTTATAAGTGTCAGAGCTTGAGCCCCCCCCCAATAGTCGGTGTCTAGTTGCGCCACTGCTTATACAGATGTAACTATACCAAAGGACTCTCTTCATCCCACAGAGCTTTTTCTGTGCCATTAGACAAATAGACTAATGTAAAAAAAACGTAAACTTTTAACTATGCAAGAAGTATATCCTAGGGTTAAAGATTCCCATATAAAATATACACTCACATATTGTGAACCAATATCTAACAACATTGCAAATATTTTAAAAAGAAATAAAAATCTCTTCATCCCGTAGAGCAAAAACTTTCAGCATATAGGTCTATGATTCACGGAGCTTTGTCTGTGCCGTTAGACAAACATTGCCTAGCAAGAGAACTTGACCTCATTAGATCTATAGCAACAAATAATTGCTATAAATTATCTGAAATTAATAGACTAATTTTAAAAAAACGTAAACTTTGAACTATGTAACAAATATATCCTAGGGTTAAAGATTCCCATATAAAATATACACTCACATATTGTGAACCAATATCTAACAACATTGCAAATATTTTAAAAAGAAATAAAAATCTCTTCATCCCGATAAATCATCTAGATAAACTTTCAGCATATAGGTCTATGATTCACAGAGCTTTTTCTGTGCCGTTAGACAAATATTGCCTAGAAAGAGAACTTGACCTCATTAGATCTGTAGCAACAAATAATTGCTATAAATTATCTGAAATTAATAGACTAATTTAAAAAAAACGTAAACTTTTAACTATGCAACAAATATATCCTAGGGTTAAAGATTCCTATATAAAATATACACTCACATATTGTGACCAATATCCAACAACATTGCAAATATTTTAAAAAGAAATAAAAATCTGTTCACCCCGTAGAGCAAGGGTGCTCAAACGGTTGATCGCGATCGACCAGTCGATCGCGAGTGCTTTTTGAGTAGATCTCGAGAAGAAAATTTTTTTATAAGTAGGTACTTAACTAAAATACAAAAATTTATTACGTAATAATATAACACTCTGCTAGCGGCAAAAGCCGGCTTTATCAAAGGAACGCGCGGTACTTCTCAAAGAAAAGCCGCGTTTTTTATTCTTGCCGCTTTTCTAGAAATTTCGGGCGGCGCGTTTGACGGGAACATTCGAGACTTTCGTTTACGCCGATAAAAATGTTGCGCCTGCAGGAATTGAAGTCGTTCTGAATTGCAACTTGAAGGCAATACTACGTCGATACAAAGTTTATTATTAAATAGTACAAAATGAGTGCAGCGAAGAAATCTAAAACGTATCATTTTAATAACGATTGGGAGGAAGAATTTTTGTTTTGTATGGTGAAGGATAAGTGCATTTGTCTTATTTGTCGTGCGTCAGTTGCAATACCTAAGCGTGGTAACTTAGAGAAGCATCACAAAACGGTTCATAAAAACTATTAAAAGGATTTTCCGCCACAGAGTGAATTAAGAATACTAAAAGTACGTGATTTGATATCTTGTTTGAAAAAAGAACAAACCATGTTCACAAGACCAGCCAAACAATCAAAAGCTGCTACGATCGCGTCATTTAAAATATCTCATATATTGGCGAAACACAAGAACCCATTCGAAGATGGATCGGTTGTGAAGGAAGCATTTATTGAAGCGGGTGACACTTTATTTGGAGATTTTAAAAATAAAACAGAAATCATGTCTGCTATTAGAGAACTTCAGTTATCTCGTCCGACTGTCACAAGGCGTATTGAAGTCATGAGTCAGGACAGGGCAGATAAACCAAAAAATGATATCACGGAATCTACATACTTTTCTTTACAGTTCGACGAATCCACCGATATGACAGACACTGCCCAGCTGTGTATTTTTAATCGGATGGTATTCAATGGCATGTTCGCTAAGGAAGAATTTTTGACAATCATTCCCCTGAAGGGGAAGACCCGTGGCGAAAATATATATGACGTTTTCTTCAATTTTGTAAAAAACGGTTTGTAGCATTGTGTCGAGCTAATGAAGATTTTCCTTCATTTTTTTCAATTCATTGCATTATACATCAACAAGTTTTGTGTTCAAAAGTTTTAATCACGGAGGAAATTATGGGCATTGCAACAAAAATTGTGAATTCCATCCGTGCACGTAGCTTGCAACGGCGGCTCTTAAGCATAAACTTTCAGCATATAGGTTTATGATTCACAGAGCTTCCTCTGTGTCATTAGACAAACATTGCCTAGAAAGAGAACTTGACCTCATTAGATCTATAGCAACAAATAATGGCTATAAATTATCTGAAATGAATAGACTAATTTAAAAAAAAACGTAAACTTTTAACTATGCAACAAACATATCCTAGGGTTAAAGATTCCCATATAAAATATACACTCACATATTGTGAACCAATATCTAACAACATTGCAAATATTATAAGTATAAAAAGTCTGGAGTTTATAGGTTAAAATGCGACGAATGCAATAGCTGCTATATAGGGCAAACAGGGAGAAATTTCGTTGTTAGATTCAAAGAGCAGAACGCCTCATATAGATTGAAAAAACAGAGTCATTTTGACAACCATTTCTTAGAAACTCCACATAAATTCCCTGACATAAATAAGTTAGATATATTAAATTATAAGCAAAAAAGTAGCAAATTGGATTGTTTGGAGACAATAAAAATGTATAGTCATAATAAAGACCCAAATGTTAACCTTTTAAATTCACAAACAGATATAGCAAATACCACCCTATTAAAACTTTTGACCATAAAAAAAATGTAAAGTTAGTTTTCCCTAATCATAATAACAAGAATTTTTGAAAATGTACTAGTAGTAAGAAACTGCAGTCACGCCTAATTCAAAAATAAAATAAGCGGCAGTTAACAAAGTAAAACTTGTGTTTTCATTTATTTGTTAAAATATTAAAAATCCACACTGTGTACGTTTAATTTTAAACACTCTGTATATTTATCGCTAACTTACTGCCTTGCAAATCTAAATCAACATCTCGTAAGACAGTTGCCAAAGTGAATCTACCTAATAAAATATAAATTATAAAATAACTGGGTCACACCGAAACCACGGCGAAAAATTCGCACGTGAACGACCAGACCCGATCGGAGTCGAGGTTCGCCGACGAACGAGCGTCCGAAGCGAGAGAGCCAGCGTCGGTTTCACACACAAAGCGTCGCTGGCGTCGGTGCAGCGCCGTCGTCTCTATAGCGACGGTTCGTCGTCCATGGCAACCCACAGAACACATTGATTTCACGTATAGACGGAATATATTGCAGCCATATTCGCGACGGGGGAACGGGGAGGGTACAGCAGCGGTGGTAATACTGTTAAGTGTCCCATATATTACGGGACCATTGTTGCGCTTCACATTTAAATTTCGGAGATTGCTCCAATCTCCCGTTGTTGATCAGTTTGGCAGCCGTCGAACACTCCGACTGTATGTCCTTCGTTTCGCGAATGTTTTTTTCAGATATGCGGTTGTTTATACGTTTTTAGAGTTTATCACGGGTTTACTGTTGTACTGATCTGTCAGCTGTTCGAAAAGAGTTGAAAGTAAATAAGTCTATTGATCCTGACAATCTACCTTCTTATATTATTAAAGGTTGTCCAGATCCTCCTCTTTTAATATTCGGACTAAGTATAGAAACGGAACTCGTAAACCTTACAAACCCAAACATTTCATTTTTTTTTTCATTTTAAATGATAGCATATGCTGTATAGCGTAGATTAGAAGAAAAAATTCCTTGAAAAACTCACTTTAAAAGAAAATTTCCAATATGCCTCGATTTTTTAAAGCTTCTCTTAAAACTTGAACGGTTATATTAGTTTTTGATGTGTATAAATCGTACATTGTATTACGAACATCCATTTTTACATTGTCACTTAAGTCTTCTGTCTTTGGCTTTTTTCGTGTACATTTCTTAATCTCCTTCGGTAGTAAATTATGCTTTTTTCAAGCACAATTTTCTGCACAGTCCTTATATCGATTCCCAGAGCTTTTGCTACTGTCTCCTGGATATTGGCAGGTGAATTCTCATTTTCGTAATATTTTATTAGATTTAATTCCATTTTTTTCGCTTGTGGATGCAAAAAACCCGAAAATTGTTTTCTCACTGACTTTGTCACTGACTTGTCAGTCTGACTTTGAACTGACATCGCTCAAAGATTTTTGCAACTGCTGGTATTTATATGTTTAGCTTCTTTTTTCATATGAAAATATCATAGGTCTATCTAATTCATCTTCCGGATTTTATGCGGAGGATATGATTACACGTAATAAAAGAAAAACAAACTTAAAAAGTTTGTCGTTGATAAATTGTATGACCCGCACGATAACACTGCTTTTGACTATAACGGTATCAAATACTGAATATATACCAGGAGGAATTTCATGAATTTTTTTTATAGATCACCAAATTCTGATATACAATCTTTCTTTAATTATCTGCTAAACAGTGACGGCTCCTCAGGGGCGGCAGGGTGGGCCGGGCCATACCAGAAAATATTCAGGAAAAATAGGTAAATATTTTTCAAAAATAATTTTGCAAAGATCCTAAAAACGCACAAAACCAAAATGTAGTTTATTATTTCCTGGGCATATAGTAAAATAGGTAGGTATCCCTATTATCGTTGCGTAACTAATATACAAATAACAGCGTGAGCCACCATCCACAGATATTCTAATATATTTGTTATAGATCGGCCAACCGATTCCATCATCTCACATGCTAGACCTCAGCTACTAATTGGCGGTACGTAGTACGTTCGCAAACATCCTCATGCTATAACGTTCGTCGTAGCTTATATCACCCAACACCTGCCCGTCTCGATGTGGCCGTATCCCCGGAATTTTTCCCAATTGAATACTACAATTTTTCAGGTATTTATTGTAATTATTATAAAATGATACTACTTATTTTTAAATGAATTTGTTAGTTCTTTACATTAGTCATGACTAATGATGGTTAATATATTATATTGGTAATTTTCACTGCATGTTACATGTTTAAATGTGGTGACGAAATATGAAGTGAATATTTTAAAATATCATTTGCAATTTGTTCTATAAGTCGTCCGGCCGCATCGTGGTTCTTGCTTGACAATATACTTTTTTGGTTGTGTATATAGCTTTCACTTTCGCATCTATTTGATTTTCTTCATGAGTCAAGATACATTAAAATACGAAAAAATTAAATTGACTGACTAGAGCGTTTTACTAGCATTTTTTTCTTATTTATTAAATTTATACTCTAGCTTAGATCTGCTGTTGATAACTACCTAATTATCGTTGAAGAAATAAACGGAAAAAAATAAGACTAGTATTTGACAATATTTGGCCCCAGGGGCGATTTTAGGAAACTTTTCGGGGGGAGGGAGTTTATTTGAAAAAAAATTTGTTAATATATTTTATTGTAAATGCTATGAAAACAACATAAATACTCATATTTTTTATCATACTTGTGGCATAAGTGAAAAAAAAACAGCCCCTAATAAATAGTTACAGAAAAACGTCCGATTTTTTTCCTGCAGCAAATGTATTTAATTACATTGTTTATATTTACATCAATACTCTTATCTATATATATGCAAGAGACCCAATCCAACAGGTCGCTCTTGTGCTAAAGTGTTTCCTACCAAGTTTTTAATCGTAATTTTCACGTAAAAATATGTAAATTGCACATGATGTTTGACCGGTCTGGGGGGAGGGGGGGATAATTACCTCATTATCCCCTCGCCGTAAAACCGCCCTTGAATGGCCTTGAGCCTCGGCCGACCCTAAATTTTAGAATACGAGCCGTCACTGCTGCTAAATTTGCTAGATCGTCTACCAATAAACGGCAGGAAAATTCTAAGCGGGGCCCTTAATATTGACTATGCGACTGTTTGTGCCACCCAGAAATATTTAATTTCTCTATTCGACTTTTTCGGTCTTGCAATGCACGTATCGTCTCCAACTAGAATTTCAAAATACTCTTCTTCTATCATTGATTACGTGGCGTCTGATGTTTCTCCATCAGAGGTAATCTCAAGTTTAGAGCACAGGCCAGCCATGTCAAAACTCAAAGTCACTGGAGGGCCAAAAGCATGAAGACCATCGACTAGGTGGACCGCAAAACCTTATCTTAAAGAAGACAAACTACTGAAAATCTTGAGAAAAAGTACTATTATAGGACAAGTCTGTTTATTAAATTTCCAAGAAAAAGGACATTACAAAAAACGACAAACATTAAATTCTTTTGCCAGATATTTGACATCTTTTGTCTTTAATTAAGTTGTCTATTTGTGGCGCGAATTTATCGGCGGAAATAACTTTTAAAACTGCGTCCAAGTGTGCGTCCGTCAATCGCGATCTTGCGAGAAGATTTCTTTCCTTTCATCAAAAAAAATAGTTGTTAACACTTATAGGTACTTCCAAACGTTGACAGGATTTTAAACAGGCAAGTACTTTTACTATTTTTGTTGTAAATGGGTCTGACACTGAATCTCAATTACTTCCATTTGCAAGTGAGGGGGAACTTTATCAATATCGATAGTGAAAAAACCAGTAAATAGAGAAAAATTGTTTTTTTGGTCTTAAAATCCTGAAAACGCTTCTCAAATTCTGCCAGAAGGTTTCTCATTTTCTCTGAATATATTTTGTATGATATTGGGACACTTGTGCTTTCCTGATATGCCTTACAAGTCAGAAAATATGACAGATTATCCCCTGCTAACTGTTTTTCTCACAACATCATCTTACACTTGAAAGCGTTGACTTGGTCCTTGCAATTTCGTATTAAGTCCGACAAGTGTTTTGTGATATCTACCATAAATGAAAGATCTTGTAAAGAAGGTACATCGCATAATAAGCTGACATCTTCTCCTTTTGTTTCCATGAAAACGCGTATTTCTTCTTTGAGTTTCCAAAACCGGACGAGTACCATAGAACACGAAAGCCATCGCACCTCTGCATAATATGGTAAATCAGTGTACTCACTTTCTAAATCACGTAAAAATGCAGAAAAGTGTCGCTGATTAAGGCCTCGTGACCTTAGGAAGTTTATAATTTTTTTCACTGACTTTAAAACACTTTCCAACTTGATCACTTTTGAGCTTAAAACTTCTTGGTGGATTATACAATGAATATGATGAAAATCTGGTTTGTCACTGCCCGTTTCTCTGATCTTTGTCTGTAATATTTTAACGAAGCCATTTTTTACTCCAGTCATTGAAGGAGCTCCGTCTGTTGCAACGGAACACAGTTTTGACAAATCTAAATTGTACTTTTGCAGAAGTCCATAAACAGCATTAAAAATATCATTCCCAGTTGTTGTATCATGCAATGGTACTAATTCCAGTAATTCTTCCTACACATTGATATCTATATCAACCGCACGATGAAAAACAGCGAGTTGCGCTACACCACACACATCCGTACTTTCGTCACAGGCAATAGAAAATGCAATAAAAGAGTCTGATTTTGTCTTTATCTGATCACTTATATTGGCAGCCAACTCAGTAACTCTTTCAGCGACAGTATTCCGGGACAAGAATATATTTTGAAATGCCTTCACGCTCCCGGGACTTACAATTTCTGCGGCCTTTACAAGGCACTCTTTTATAACACAAATGGTTTTGAGAGTTTTGCGATCAACTCCGACAGTACGTAGCTGAAGGACAGATTCATTTTCTTGCTTTGGACGTGTAAACATAAGCTGCTGATCTTTCAACCGTGATTTTAACTTATTTAACTTTTCGTTTCTGACCATGCCTGTATACTTGTCAAACATAGTTTTATGAATATCATAGTGACGTTTTATATTATATGATTTTGAGACACCGACTGTACTATTATAAATCAAACAAATAGTTTTTTCTCTCACTTCACAGCAAAAAAACTCTAATTCCCACTTTTCTTGAAAGATGCGATGCTCATCTACAAGTTTCCTCTTACTTCCACTTGGTTTTGAAAGAGACATATAAATTGTATCCGAAATAAATTATAATAAGTATTGTTAAGTGTTGTAACAATAAGTGCGCAACTCAACTCGAAACTCTATCGCAACTGACTCATAACTGACTAAACACTGAACGACTAAACTCAATCGAACAGGGCTTATATACGGATTATGATTTCTCGAGTTCTTTCCAGAATGTTCAGATAGCGTCATCAGTGTTTTTGCGCGATAGAATTTTATGGAACAAGCCAGATAACGTTTGGCTTTAGGTTTAGTATCTGTAGTTCATCCTCCTAAACATAGATGCCACTATGTACAATTGTACATTTTATTGTATCAATCGTTGTTGCAGCGGCGCGCGCTTTCAGAAACGGTTTTCAACTTGTTCGCAGGCCGCATTATCTGGCTGTTTTCAAAACTGGTTTGAGCCGCAGAAAAATGCTCACTGGGCCGCATGTTTGACATGGCAGTCTTAGGCCCTTACAGAGGTCTCGCCATAGGAGCAGAATTTTCTAGGCCGCCAATTTTTCAGTATTTCGTAATATTTGCTTAAACACCGACTGGAATTTTGAATTTGAAAATGTTAACTCAAATTTTAGAGCTTTCTTAAATAAAATTTTAAGTGCTTAAGGATTACGCTTTTCTGCTAAAAATATGCGTTCTCTCTTATATATAAAAAAATTCACCTACTCCGTTCTATTCTATACTATATCTCTAATTATAGGAGGATCTATATTAAACTAATCAAGTCAGCAAAAAATACTATCAAAAAGTTCTTAGAAAGTCTAAAAACGTTTCAAAGGAAATCTGGTCCATTATCAATGACCTCAGAAACAAATCAAACCGTGTGACTGAAATCTTGCCAAGGCCAAATTACCTAAATGATTATCTTATTATTGTAAGCAAAAATGTTACCTCTGATATCTGGCCAAGTTTGGACCCTCTTTCGTTTTTCCCTCTTTCGAAAAATGTTGCTGATAGCCTTTTCTTAAGCCCTGTTAGCAACATGGAACTATTGGAAGAACTTAATAACATCACAAGCAAATCTTCGTGTAGCAGTGATGGTCTATCAATAATTAAAATATTCCTGAACTTGCTGCTCCCAGTCATAGAGGCCCTTACAACACTAAAAAATGAATCCCTTATAAAAGGTATATTTCCTGAATGCCTTAAAACAGCTATAATTATTTCTCTTCATAAAGGGAGGGCGAAAAAACTAACTCTTGGAATTATCGCCCAATTGCTCTACTACCAGTACTATCCAAAAATCGTTGAAAGGTTACTGAAGAATCGTCTTAGGCAATTTTTCCTTAAACATCGGATAATATATCGATTCAGCTATGTAAAAAATATCCATAATAAACATAAAAAATGTTTCTAGCGATTGCAACCTGGCAACATTGTCCGTATTTTATTTTGTGACATTTGACATTTTTAGCTGAATTTTAAAATACAGGTTGATTGTTGGATGTCGAGTATCGATAAGAAGGGATTTTTCAAATATCAAATTTCAAGATGATGAAACCGCCTCAACACTATTTTTTTGTATTGTAAATATTACAATACGCTTCTGCTTTTTATTTTCGAAAAAAACGGCTAGTTTTTACAATATTTTTTATTTAAAAAACGGTTGGTTTTTTTGGGAAAAAGCTTAAACTTTTGGTGTTTTAAAAAATCGGATCAGAAAACGTAAAAAACTTGATTCGATAAGAAGGGATTTTTCAAATATCAAATTTCAAGATGATGAAACCGTATATTTTTTATTTTAGTTTTTCAAGAAAACGCTTGAACAGGTATATTTTATTTTATTTTTCTAAGATATTTTCTAAAAATGTACACATGGTGTTTCAAAAAATCGGAAATAATTTATAAACAAAAATCTCCCAAGCCCCTGTTGACAAAAATTGAAAGAAAACGCAACAAAAAACGTGGTTTATAAAGAGGTGCTTAAATAAGGCGATTTAAGTACCTTTTTATATCCCTTTCGTTATACCCATATGCAAACGAAGTCTAAGTACTTAATTATAAATTTTGTTAAAAAGACCGGGGTTCGAACATATTGGGCCATAAGGCTTTACACCGAGAATCTAATCTAATATTTTCGCCATTATCTGTTCTTTTAGTAGCCAATATATTAACTATATATTACATTCACCAATATCTCAGAAATATATTCTTTTAAGACAGGGGTGCTCAAACTTGAACTGCTGGCGATCTGCCTCAATATTTTTACGCTACTTACGATCGACTCTGAGAGGCTGCAAGTATGTGTGATGCAGGGTTGTCGTACATACACGACACATACCTATGTAGGTAGGGTGTACCGTAGCATATATAGATATTAGCTTTCCGCACAATATACATTATTTTAGTCAAG
The DNA here is from genome assembly GCA_030620095.1 of Kuschelorhynchus macadamiae. Taxonomy (NCBI): domain Eukaryota; kingdom Metazoa; phylum Arthropoda; class Insecta; order Coleoptera; family Curculionidae; genus Kuschelorhynchus; species Kuschelorhynchus macadamiae. Next base: position 969,810 of record JAUTXW010000347.1, read on the forward strand.
GTTTGGGTTAGGGTTAGTTAGGTTCTTCTCTACAATATCAATGAAAAAACTCATAGTTATTTAAAATTGCGAGTTTATTGGTTGTTACAAAACAAAAGAGTTACATATGGTGTTAAACTTAACTAAGGAGTGACTTTGGATGTTAAAGAGTGGCACTGCATGTCCTCAGCATACTTTTCATAAGATGGTACGTAACCACTGAGTGCTAATCGCAAGCATGATGACATATGATCGTCAGTTAGTCGATTGCGATATTTTGACTTAATTATCTTCATTTCAGAAAATGCAGACTCGCACAAGTAAGTTGACCCAAATATTGCTGTCAGTTGAAGGGCGATTTGCCTTAAAATCGGATATTTATCTTCAGATATAAAACACCAGAAATTTGTATCAGATGCTGTAGCTTTGAGATGTATATCTGATATAATCTGCACCAACTCATTTTCAACAGAACATGGGTTCATATTAAACTGACTTGCTGTTTCAGTAGCTAATTCCTCAATGTTTTTACATGAAAAAGGATAACTCATAAATGATTGAACATTTGCCAATTTCCTACAATCGTAAAAACGCATTTCGAATTGTCCCAAAATATTTGACAATTCAGCCTCATACGTATCATAATTCAACTGAGGAATCTTTGCTTTCAAAGACGAAAAATCTTTCAGATCCTTTCTTTCAGTTGATCATAAGTTGCAATTTACTTTTGAATGCGTTTACTGCGCTAATCATCTCAATAACAGTTTTTCCCTTACCTTGAAGCTCCAAGTTAATGGTGTTTAAGTGCATTGTGATGTCAATCAAAAATGCCAGATCAGTCAGCCATTTTTTGTTTTTCAACATCTGAGTGTCATCACCTCTTTCGTTTAGAAAAGCTGTTATTTCGGGCAATAATTCTTGAAACCTGACGTCCGTGTGAAGAACTAAATCAGTGTGTTCAGCTGACTCCCCATCTTCCAACTGCAACTTAAAGAGCCGCCGTTGCAAGCTGCGTGCACGGATAGAATTCACAATTTTTGTTGCAATGCCCATAATTTCCTCCGTGTTTAAAACTTTTGAACACAAAACTTGTTGATGTATAATGTAATGGATTGAAAAAAATGAAGGGAAATCTTCATTAGCTCGACACAATGCCACAAAACCGTTTTTGTTTCCAGTCATTGCTGGTGCTCCATCGGTTGTAATGCACACTAATTTATATATTGGTAGCTTGTAGTCTTTTACAAAATTGAAAAAAACGTCATATATATCTTCGCCACGAGTCTTCCCCTTCAGAGGAATGATTGTCAAAAATTCTTCCTTAGCCAACATGTCATTGAATACCATCCGAATAAAAATACACAGCTGGGCAGTGTCTGTCATATCGGTGGATTCGTCGAACTGTAAAGAAAAGTATGTACATTCCATGATATCATTTTTTAGTTTATCTGCCATGTCCTGACTCATGACTTCAATATGCCTTGTGACAGTCGGACGAGATAACTGAAGTTCTCTAATAGCAGACATGATTTCTGTTTTATTTTTAAAATCTCCAAATAAAGTCTCACCCGCTTCAATAAATGCTTCTTTCACAACCGATCCATCTTCGAATAGTTTCATGTGTTTCGCCAATATATGAGATATTTTAAATGACGCGATCGTAGCAGCTTTTGATTGTTTGGCTGGTCTTGTGAACATGGTTTGTTTATTTTTCAAACAAGATATCAAATAACGTACTTTTCATTTTCTTAATTCACTCTTTGGCGGAAAATCCTTTTCATAGTTTTTATGAACCGTTTTATGATGCCTCTCTAAGTTACCCCTCTTAGGTATTGCAACTGACGCACGACAAATAAGACAAATGCACTTATCCTTCACCATACAAAACAAAAATTCTTCCTCCCAATCGTTATTAAAATGATACGTTTTAGGTTTCTTCGCTGCACTCATTTTGTACTATTTAATATTAAACTTTGTATCGACGTAGTATTGCCTTCAAGTTGCAATTCAGAATGACTCCAATTCCTGCAGGCGCAACATTTATATCGGCATGAACTAAAGTCTCGAATGTTCCCGTCAAACGCGCCGCCCGAAATTTCTAGAAAAGCGGCAAGAATAAAAACGCGGCTTTTCTTTGACAAGTACCGCGCGTTCCTTTGATAAAGCCGCCTTTTGCCGCTAGCAGAGTGTTATTTTATTACGTAACAAATTTTTGTAGTTTAGTTAAGTACCTCCTTATTAAAAAAATTTTTCTTCTCGAGATCTACTCAAAAAGCACTCGCGATCGACCCTTTGAGCAACCATGTTTTAAGACAAATAAATTGATCATCACATTGGTGTAGGAATTATCAACCACGTTTTAATTATTGTCAAGTATAGTATCAACATTTGGGTTTCATTTATGGACTGAAAACTATAAGTAAGTTGGAAATAAAAATGTTATTTAGGAATTTGAACATATTTTTTTGAAAATACTTTCTGTTACTTATTACATACATAGTTATCCAGTACCGACTCGGTAAAAAGTAAGTTTTTTATCAATGAATTTTGAAAATAACTTATTCTCCTTGCTGGCACAGTAGATTAGACACGAAGCATTTTTAGATGCGGGAGTTTATGTATATTTCTCCTTTTCAGTTCAAGACTATTTTTTATATTTGAAATAGAGTTAAAAATGAAAACCAACAAAGCCATGTCACTGTCAGATTCTGACATGGTTGCCAATGTTGCATATCTGTAGTTGAAATTAATTTAATAATAATTACCTATATAACGTTTAGTTATAAATAATTATTGAGTGCCAATGAATATTAATTATAAATTTCAGTATTCTAGATATGAACTGTTACGAATAGTATCTATTTCTTTTCAAACCTTAAATTTCAACAGTTTCTAAATTTGTGGATAAAAATTAACTTTTGACTACATGGTTTGCGCATGTGCAGATTCGCCGATTTCGATAACATATTTTTCAGATGCCTTTCTTTTCCGTTATTACTATTTTTAACCCCACTCATAATTATATGGGTTATAGCAATACCTACTAAACAACGAGGCCTACCAGCTGAAATTAAAATAGGCCTTACGTCATCAGATCTAGGCCGACAGTCGTCTCCCGTAAGAAATGCATTAAAGCATAGACCAATGCAGTTTTGCTTATGTCGTATCGTAATAACTGGCCATTAGACGTACTGGCCGACAACTGGCACTTGCTAACCGAGAACAAAACAGTGTGAAACATGATGTCGTTGAGTGATTTGCAAAAAAAATGGCTACGAGCAATTCCGCGGGATGATTTAGTGCCCAATAAAAACAGTAAAGTGTGTGAGCTGCATTTTTCTAAAGATAGTACGATTTGGGATATTTCAGAACCCCGATTAAAAGAAAATTCTGTACCAACGGTTTTCCCAAATTGCCCCAATTATTTGTCAAAAAACGTTCTTGACCGCAAAAGTAAAGATGAAAAAAATAAGAATCTTGATGAACTACATCTTTTGCAAGCCATAGAGCAAAGTAAAGAAGAGTTTAATTTACATAGAGAAGCTACATGTTTTCAAAGTTTTAAAGAGTTTTTAAAAGTATTTCTAAATTTTAATTTAAGGAAAGGGTGGTTTTCGGTAAAGACAAAATAACTTTATTTAAACTTGAATATACTCCTGCTCCCCTAATAACTTAATAAAACAATCTGTGTTTCAATAACAAATTTAAAATCACCATTTTTATCTAGCACTTTGGATGAAATAGAATTTAATTGGCACAATTGACAATATGATGATGTCAATACCCATAAATCTTGATAGCGACATTCCTGATCCTAGTGAAACTTGTGATTTACACCATACCAAGTCAAGTCAAATCCCCAGTACTAGTGAAACTCCCAGAGAAACTCTCAATTCAGATAAAGTTGAGTCTGACAATGACAATATAAAAAAAAATTTAAATTTGGTATCGGATTCACCAAGGTATCGATATTCACCAAGCACCATTGTGTTATGTTCAATTTTGTTTACAATAAGCCCTCATTGCTATAAATATTTGCGAAGTCATGCTCCTATTATCTTACCTAATCCTAACACAGTAAAATCTATTTGTAATAGATTTTTAACAGATCCTCATATCGATGAAAGAATTTTTTTTAACCTATGCTCGTAACGTTTTTCGATATTTAACAGATAAAGAAAAATATGTTACCTTACTTTTTAATGGAATTCACATTGAACTCTATTTGGATTACAAGGCAGGCAATACCGTAGGAACATCAGTAAATAATAAAGCTACCTTAGCATCATCTGCAGTAGCATTTATGATCACTAGTCCTTCCTCAAGCCTTACACGAGTCATTCATATATCTCCTGTAGCTAAACTTAATTCAGAAATATTATATACTTTTATCAAGACCATTATCGAAAATTTAGAAGAAATTGGGTACATAGTATTTTGTACAGTTAGTGACAATAATGAAGTAAACAGTAAAGCAATAAGTAATTTTTCACACCTTAATCAACTCAGTATAGTTTTCCCACATCCTATTGACCCAGTAAGACCCTTATTTTACATTTTTGACACTGTTCATTTACTGAAATGTATCTTTAACAACTGGCTTAATTCAAAACCTGACCAAACATTTTCTTATCCCGATTTTGAGAAAGGCCCAAAAAAATGTGCTTCCTTTTCTGTGATCTAAAACCTATACGAACTAGAACAAAAGAAATTATTGAAGCATGGTTATTCACTTAGTTTAAAGGCTATATTTCCATCATCTCTTGAAAGACAAAATGTAAAATTAGCTCTTAAAATCTTTAATCCCTTTATTATAGAGGCTCTAAAAGGTTTTGTTAAAAATTTGTCACATTCACAAGATACCGCAGACTTTATTAGTAACATTTGTTAGATAAATATCAGGAACCTTTTACCAAACAAATACTAACAGCCCCCAATGCTGATCCTAAATTTTGTTTTTTGATTAAAATGCAAAATTGGCTAGATACTTGGAGTCCAACTAATTTTACAAATACACTGACTCGACAAACCCACACTACATTAAACTATACCATTTATGGGCTTCTTGAAGTTAGTGAATGCTGTTTAACTGAGCTTAATATGAATTATTTATTACTGGGCAAATTTCAAACAGACCCATTGGAAGGGCGTTTTGGAAAATATAGACAATTAGCTGGTGGTCATTATCATATCTCAGTTCGACAGATATATGAATCTGAAAAAAGACTTAGAATTCAGTCTATGTTATCTCTAAAATCCAGAAATTATGGGGACATTAATATAAATCAGTTCTTCGAACCTCCTGAATGTGAACCACAGTCATTAGACACCAATTTAAATTCTGAATAATAATTTATTATCTAAAATCATAGTTACACAGTCTGATACCGAAGCTATACAATCAGAACTCCCAGTAATAACCTATTTAAGCGGATATTGCTGCTATATTGTTTTTAAAAAAATTAGTTTTACTTTTTGCAAAGAAAACTTAACTCTCAATGAACTTTGTGTGATAGAGGATTCTTATAATTTAATTAATTCCTTAAGTCGAGGTGCTCTTTTATATCCTCGAGAACAGGTAGTATACGTAGTTTCAACCGCATATACTATATTTAAAAAGCTAATTGGTGAATTTGAAGATACATTTTTGGATATTTACAATAAAAAATCTTTTCTTTGTGAGTTGTTTTAAGTTATTAAAAAAAATACACTTTTAACTCCTTTTGAAAGTTGTAAAAGCCACCTAAAAATTAATGTTTCAAAAATCTTTTTTAGTAGCATTTCAAATACACTTCTTAATAATTATTGCTCTAAACATAATCATAATTTATTAAATAGAAACCAAAAAGGAAAATACAGACTTTTAATAAATAGGTAGTTATGAAATTAAAACCTAGCACAAGTTTCGCATTTTTGTATTACTAGGAAATATCATCAGTACAATCTTTTTCAGAATTTAACAAATAACAACCTATTATATTCTTGATCATATAGACTCACCACAGCAAAGGCATATACCACTTACCCAAGCTTGAAACCATACCCGATTTTGATTATAAGAACTCGCCACATAGATTTTGACAATATAAAAAAATAATTCATACTGTTCTGGAGTGCTTTGCGCATAATAGTTCGTGCGTAAATGCATTACTCGTCGTGTAACAAAAAAAAAAACGAGTAATCGCTTAAGAGCCGCCTTTGAGAAATCGAATAAATTTGACAGATTCAAAAACTCATAAAATAAACCTTATAAGTTGATGTTTATTTGCTGAAGTTAAAAAAATGCTCATTTAAATATGTCCCTGTAAATAACCCGTTCCTTCTAATGAAGGTATTAAAATAACATAGGCCTAAATTTGATGACGTCACGTGTAAGCGCGTAGGCCTCGTTGTTTAGTAGGTATTGGTTATAAGGTATTTACTTTGAAAATCGACGAGCCTTTGTCTGAGCAGTTCAGGCTTCATGAAGTTTTATATAATCATCGTCTACCTGAATACCGAGATAAAAATATTCAGCAAGCTGCTTGGGAGGAAACAGGAAATAAATACTGTTTTTGGTTCTTCTTCTCCTCAGCCATTTATTATCCATTGTTGGACATAGGCCTCTCCCATTGTCTTACACCTTTCCCTATCTTGTGCTATGCGATACCAGTTCTCTTCGTGCTACTGACTTCACATCATTCAGCCATCTTTTCTGGGGCCTGCTAGCGGTACGCTTTGTTAATCGCGGGCGTCATAGGATGCACCTGTTGGTCTATTCATCTACAGACTTTCTCGCAACAAGGCCCACCCAGTTCCATTTCAATGTTGCTATTCTCTCCATAACATGCACATGTCAAAAACTTTTTTCTTTAGATATATCGGAATGTCTCCATTTGTGAGAATATATCTTAGTCTGCGAAATGCTGCGCAGCCCTGTCTGATTACGTTTATTACATGACCTAAATATATGTATTCTTCTATTGTTTCTTGTTGTAGTGTAAAAAATTGGTTTTCGATGTTATTGGACATTATTTTCATTTTACTATGGTTCATCTTTAAACCCTTTTTCCCTGCGGTTATGTTAAGTTCTTCTAACATTTGTTCTAGTTCATTTTCAGTTTTGCTTACTATGATTACGTCATCAACAAAGCAAAGGTGATTCAGGAATTTTCCATCTATACTAAATCCTTTTCTGTCCCAATTATTTATAGTGTTAACGGTAGTGAAATGGCTAGTGGTATTTATAGTACTGACGAGAGTAAGAGCTCCGAGGTAACACAGGTGATTAATGAAATTCTTGATCCTGTTTCAGACAACCGTGATTTAAGTAAGAATGTTAATGGAGTAACTGCTGGTGTGATAATTAATGTCTGCACGGTCGAGAAAAATGTCATAGAAAAAGATAAACCATCATCCCATAGTAATTTTTTGTATCCCCGTCTATCCCAGTGGGAACTACAGGAACTTTGAGTAATAAATTTAAAGAACAAATGCTTTTAAATAATAAATTGTTTATGCAAAAAGCATCAAATTCTTCTTCTTCTGGCCAAATTTTTGTTACATAATGCCAATTTATTGCACGATTGTCCCATAAACAAACAAAACAGCAATATTTTGTAAATCCTCCTGAAGTCCCACTAAAATCGCTAGAACTTTTAAGTCAAACGTATCTGCCGTTTATACCTATTGTAGTTTATTTTATCCAAAATCGTGCGCATATTTTCATAATTTTCTTTCAGTGCAACTGAATGGGCAACTGCTATAGAGGGTTTTAAATTTCCATTATGCAATAACACAGCTTATAAGCTATATTTAGATGAGTCTATGAATAAGCGCCACTCACGGGGAGAATGTTCAATATCAAGTTCCTGCATTAAACTGTCTATATCAGTACACGCGCACCACGAATTTTCCATACTGTAGAATTCAGAAAATATTTTTGTTTCTTTGGCCAATAGGTTCCATTCCTTAAGACGGGAACCCAGAAGTTCTGACTGTTTCTTGGATAACCCCAAACCACGTACTAAATCATTTAATTCACTTTGAAGTATTAGGTTAATATTTAACCTTTTAATGAGGTCTAAATTATTCATTTGTTTAGGGGTTACTTTACAAATACCACATACCTGATTTGAGGTTGCACAAATTACCCCAAACACTTTACCACCAAGCATGGTGGCGTCCTCGTCCCCATAAACCCCTATGTACCAATTTTGAACGAGATCCGACATACTTAGATGGTACCCCCTCCACCCCTCTCGAAGAGTGTGGAGCTGTCAACTTCATAACATCATAATATTGTATTGTGACCTTATACCAAATTTGAAGTTGATCGGATATGTATAAGATGGTCAAAATGTTAAGTTAAATAAAAGCTTGTAAAAACACCATTAATTGCAATTTGTTGCAGCTAATTTTGATGTGTATTTATAGTATCTAAAAAATTTTAGTGTAATTGAGAGTAATTTGATAATAATATGCTTTCCCAACTTGGGTAAATATTAAAACAATCCAATAAACTTCACTCATCTCTAAAGCTGGCTTTTAAAAGACAACCTCGCTTACTTTTATAATAATAACTAAATCATGACATTTACTTACCTTGCATGTTTATCGCACTTTTATTACAAAAACTAAATTACTTTGTAAGCTTACAAAACAAGAACCTGGTTTAGACGTAAATAGACAATAAAAATGGCAATTATTTGACATTTAGTATACTATTAAGAAATCGTGGTTCTTGGGATTAGACCGTGTCAAATTGGAATTACTATCCGACGTTTCTCCTTCGATTGCACGAGGCATCTTCAGGGATCTTTACTCCACTAGATCTGAACACTGAATGAGCTCGAAGAGATTCAGGCGAGCTTTTATACCCGACTTGTGTTCGCCGAGCCGTGACCCTGTGTGTTAAGATCGATTTCCACGTGTGATGTAGACCGTAACCCGTATCTCTATTGAAATTTTTTGCATGTTTAAATATTTCAATAGATTCTCTAACTTTTCGTTTATAAAAACCTGGAACAGATGCTAGAACCTTGGTTTCCTTTACATTTATGAAAAGGCCAGTGTTATGCTGGTGTTCAGCTACAGCAGATTGAACAATTTGTTTCTTTATAATACATCGTTCATGTTCCTTAAGTTTAGTTGATATTGAGCGTCCTGTTTCTCCCACATACACTTCTCCACAGGAGCAAGGAATTTTATATACTACTTCTATTTGGAAAGGTACAGGATCTTTCGGGGATCGCAAGCATTATCCAATCTTCTTATGTATATTGAAGATTGTTCGTATGTTAGACCGCCGAAGTAATCGTCCTATTTTGTCTTTAGTGCACGAAGATGTAGTACCGAAATCGCTACAGGTGAGACATCACATTACTTCTAGAACTGCTAAGAATATTTATAAGCGTGCTAGCAATGCATTAGTTAGAGAAAGGATTAAGGCAACACGTCGTGATTTAGATATAAATGCCCGGAAACTATTAGAAATGCATCAGAAATTAGCTTCTAGACTAGAAAGAACTACATTTACAACTTTGGACAACATTACTAACGCACAGGCAGAAAAAATCCAACAAGAAGTTACGCTTAAGCAACAAAAGAAGTTTGAAGCCCTCCTGAACAGAAAAAATCCAGTGAAACTTCCGCAGAACACAGTTATCAACCTGTCATCGAAGCCGTTATCCGAAGCAGAACTTTTCTTCCTTTCCAAGGGCCAAAACTTCGCAATAGCACCGAGTAGCATTCCCGTAGAAGACATAGGAACTTCTGTTGAAGCAGCAATCAGAAGATTAACAGTGGAACAAGCCGATGAAGTCAGATATGAGACAGCGAAGATCATTAAAAACTCAAAACCACCGAAGTCGAACCTCTCCGCAGCCGAAAAAACAGCAATGAAAACCTTAAACGAAGACGCAAACATTCTGGTACTTCTAGCAGATAAAGGCCACAGTCGTCATGGACAGAATAGAATATGTGGAAAAGGTTACTCAACTTTTGGACAACAACACCTATAAGGTTATGCAGGCAGACCCCACAAGTAGAATAGAAAGACGCATTACCAATTTGATCAACACATCCAGTCTACCACCAGCGGAGAAAAAATCATTAAAACCAAGCAATCATTAAAACCACCAGCTCCAACCTGGGAAGGTTCTACGGTCTTCCAAAGATACACAAGGACAACGTACCACTTCGACCGATCGTCAGTGCAATAGACTCGCCTACATACAAACTAGGTAAATATCTTTCAAATTTTCTTAATCCATTTACTGGAAAAACAGATTCTTTTATTAAAAACCCTGCACATTTCGTGGAAAAACTTAGGACAATCCAGTTGGATCCCGAAGATATTTTGGTCAGTTTCGATGTAGAATCACTTTACACAAATGTTCCTGTCAACGACTCAATTTCCGTTATATCAGACATATTGGATAATAATAATCTTGATAAGAACTTAATAGACCTAGTGGAAGCTTGTCTTACATCTACTTATTTTATTTTTAAGGAACTTTTTATGAGCAAACTTCAGAGGCCGCTATGGGATCTCCTCTATCACCTGTGGTAGCGAATATCTTTATGGAAGCCTTTGAGGATATTGCTCTAACATCCGCTCAACTAAAACCGAAGCACTGGTTTAGATATGTAGATGATACTTTTGTTGTCTGGCCTCATGGACAGGATAATCTCCTCATATTTGTGGACCACCTTAGTCAGCAACATCACAATATCAAGTTCACGATGCAAATTGAATCTAATGGAACAATTCCCTTTCTAGATGTATGTGTTCAAAGGAAGGAAAATGGGACATTAGGACATTCTGTGTATAGAAAACCGACGCATACAAACAGATACTTAAATGCAAATTCTCATCACCATCCAGCACAAAAGAAATCGGTTATTAACTCATTAGTATTCAGAGCTATTTCGATTTCTGATCAAGATTCTTTAACATCGGAAACATCAAAACTGACCGAAGCTCTCAGAGGGAATGGCTATTGCACTGAAGATATTACGCGTTCAATTAAAAGATATAGTAAACCAACTCCGCCAAAGGAAAATGATAAAGAGCCACCATTAGGTAGTTTTGTTCTTCCCTACATACATGGCACTACAGACAAAATAGGACAATTACTTCGGCGGCCCAACGTACGTATAATCTTCAATACACATAAGAATATTGGACAATGCTTGCGATCCCCGAAAGATCTTGTACCTTTCCAAACAGAAAGAGTATATAAAATTCCTTACTCCTGTGGAGAAGTGTATGTGGGAGAAACAGGACGCGCAATATCAACTAAACTTAAGGAGGCATGAACGATGTATTAAAAAGAAACAAATTGTTCAATCTGCTGTAGCTGAACACCAGCATAACACTGGCCATTTCATAAATGTAAAGGTAACCAAGGTTCTAGCATCGGTTCTAGGTTTTTATAAACGAAAAATTAGAGAATCTTTTGAAATATTTAAACATACAAAAAATTTCAATAGAGATACGGGTTACGATCTACATCACACGTGGAAACCGATCTTAACACAGGGTCACGGTTCGGCGAGCACAAGTCGGGTATAAAAGCCCGCCTGAATCTCTTCGAGCTCATTCAGTGTTCAGATCTCGTGGAGTAAAGATCCCTGAAGAAGCCTCGTGCAATCGAAGGCGAAACGTCGGATAGTAATTCCAATTTGACACGGTTTAATCCCAAGAACCATGATTTCTTAATTGACTAAAACCGTGAAATCTTCCGTTCCATATTTAGTATACTTAAAGTTTTTCCACACCCTATGAATAAATAAGTTACCCGAAAAATTCAACACAAATAAATATATTTGTAGAAATATATTAAGCATTCAAAAATGCATTTAAGTGACAAAAAACGCCATGTTGGATTTTTGACTTTTTAGTGTTGTCTAACTTCGAATTTTCGCCTTTTGTGCTCGATTAGAGTGCCTAGATTGAAGGCAAGACACTTAAACATTATTCAAAACCCAGCAACAGATTAGAAGGATGTTTGTTTAACTTCATTGTTCGTTTTTATTGTTTATTTGTTTATTGTCCAAAGAATGTAGTTATTTACTTTATATTACACGTTATATTTAGTATGTATATCTTTTTACTTATCCTGTAATTGCCTAGCTTGGATATTGTGTTTAAAATAAACAAATAAATAAGATCCATCTGCGCGATTACTACACCCACTTGTTTTGTAATCAAAATGTTAATCTTTATTATTAACAAAGGAATACATTTCTGCCGGATTGCCTATACAAATTTCTAAAACCATTTTTATCTTTCTAATGATTTACTACACAAATAACTTTGGCGACATTTCAACCCTGTAAAATATAAAACATCAGACATTTTTACAAGTACGGCCCTGGTTTCATAATTTAAAACCCTTGGAAACGCTTTATTGCATTTTATTTGATATTTGAATCACAAATGGAAATTAATTAACAGTTAAATACTACAATGGAAATTGTTCCCATATTAGTATTCAACTATTAATTAATTAATTCCCATTTATGTTTTAAATACCAAACAAAATGCAATAAAACGTATCTAAGAACTTTAAATTATGAAACCAGGGCTATACTTGTAAAAATCCCCGATGATGGCATTTTACAGAATCGAAACGTGGTCAAAAGTTCAGTATATTTGAAAAAGAGATAAACATTATTCTAAAAATCCAGGACCGTATTTAAAAGAAATAAGTTGTTGGTGGTGGTCCTAATACAAAACGTCGAAAGTGAAATTTGAATGTACAGGGTGTTCCAGCGAGGACTGAACAGGGACCTATTTTCGACCTTCCTTGTATTTTGGAAAAATTCAAAATAGCCAATCGATGTATTTTTTCTTGTAGAATCCAAACATATAATCGAAAAAATATTTGAACCAGAAACAAAAGTTACGCTATGCATCAGGTGTTTTTTAAATGGAATGTATCGTTTTTATACGATTTTAGGAAAGAGTGATTTTTTTTATGTCCGTTCTGATTAAAAGATTTGATTTTGCGATAGCTGTTTATATTACATTTTAATGTTTTACAAACTAAAATTTTAGCTTCACCTGTTTAAAATATACGATAGGTTCGTATAGGTGATCAAGGTAAAATGACGTTTGAATGCTTTGTCAATAAAAATTGACATTATTTTAATTATTATCGAAGTCTTCACCTAAAAAATATATATTTGACTCTGATCGAAATGAAATACTCTTTGGACGAGAGACTACAGATTGTTATGCTATTTTACAAGTGCCAAGAAAATGCAAGAGAAGCAAGAAGAAGATTTATTGCAAATTTTCATAGAAATATATCCATCAATACAATTCTAAGGATAAAAAACCTATTTGAGGAAAATAAAACTTTACATGATAGAAAAAGAAATATACAAAGAAGAAGAAATCGAGACCAGGCCATTATAAATTATTTTCAAGTTAATCCAACCAAATCTATTTCGGATGCAGTTCGCGAAGTTCAGTACGGTGGCGGTGTAAGGCGCAGAAGAGTTACCCGAGGGACTGTTCACAGGACTCTGAAAATTCATAAATTTAGGCCTTTTCGTATGCTTCCACTTCAGCACCTAACACCGGCACAAAAAGAACTTCGCTTCCAATTTGTTTCTCAAATGGTAATTCGGCAAGAAAACGAAGACCCTGATTTATTCAAAAATATTGTGTGGACCGGCGAAGCTACTTTCACAACATCGGGAGTATTCAACAGACATAATAGTCACCACTGGGCCGTTGAAAATCCAAAAAAGTTCCAGACTATTAAATTTCAAGGGAGGAATTCTATTCATGTTTGGTGTGGGATAAAAAACAAAATTTTGAGACCAATATTTTTTAACGGGACTTTAAATGGGCACAGATATTATGAGTTTTTAGAAAACGAAATTGAAAATTTTTTGGAAGACTTACCATTGGCAGAATATCAGAATTTAATTTGGCAACATGATGGGGCGCCTCCTCATGCCGTGCATGATGTGGTTCAATTTTTAAGTCAGCGCCATAACGCATGGATAGGGCGAAATGGAACATATTTCTTTGGGGCCATTTGAAGAACGTAGTATACAGACAACGAAACGAAAATATTCAAGAGATCATGGGAAAAATTGTTGATGAAATAAACCGCCTTAACCAGGAAAATCATATTGTAACAGCAAGTTTAGAAAGGCTACAAAGGGGTTATCGATGTTGTTTCGAGAAAAACGGCGGTCACATTGAAAACTTATGTTATTAGTAGTTTTATTTTATTATTTAATAATTATTTTTTATTGAATTTATTTTTCTATCATGTAAAGTTTTATTTTCCTCAAATAGGTTTTTTATCCTTAGAATTGTCGACAATAATTAAAATAATGTCAATTTTTATTGACAAAGCATTCAAACGTCATTTTACCTTGATCACCTATACCAACCTATCGTATATTTTAAACAGGTGAAGCTAAAATTTTAGTTTGTAAAACATTAAAATGTAATATAAACAGCTATCGCAAAATCAAATCTTTTAATCAGAACGGACATAAAAAAAATCACTCTTTCCAAAAATCGTATAAAAAACGATACATTCCATTTAAAAAACACCTGATGCATAGCGTAACTCTTTTGTTTCTGGTTCAAATATTTTTTCGATGACATTTTTGGATTCTACAAGAAAAAATACATCGATTGGCTATTTTGAATTTTTCCAAAATACAAGGAAGGTCGAAAATAGGTCCCTGTTCAGTCCTCGCTGGAACACCCTGTACCATGCTGTAGAGCGGAAAAAATTATAAAGCTTTTAAATTTAAACTTTAAACAGACTACTGAGTTTGTATGTACTTGATATATCTACACACTTATCATAGTAATCTTTGATTAATTGTTGTATTTGTCACAATTGTCATAGTTACATTACTTCAGTTAAGTATCATTATGTTTTTTAACAGTGTTATTAGTAAAACGTGTATGTAAAATCACCTCAAGAAGTACATATGTTGTGGAAAAATGTTTTGTTGTATCTTACAATAGGAGCAAAGGAACTAGACGTAAGTTTAACTCGCGGTTTGACCTATAATCTTGATCGTTTGCATTAATTTATTACCAATATAATAATAATATTTTTTATATAAAAAAAGATTGTTTAAGAGGATTCATATAAACTTAAATTTCAAATGATAGAACTAAAGCAAAGGTTATTAGCATAATTAGCATATTTCTAACAAGAAATATTAATTCGCAAAAACAAAGTATCATCTGTTTTGACCTACATTTTGACTTGTAATTTAAAAAGCTCATGCCCAGCCCAGTCAAGGCAAAAAAGAGGAGATGGTTCTCAGATTTAAAAGTAGCACGCAAAGTGCATCAGTCGGCGTTACTTTGCTTTTAGCAAACTAGACAAGCTGTGCGAAATTTTGAATGAGGTTAACAGAGAGTGGTGGTCTTTGCAAATAAACTGGCCCACAAAAAAAGTGGCGAGCCTAAAATTTGTATCAATTTCAACCCTTAATAATTTTTGAATGGATTCGTAGATTCTGTTAATTTTTTTTGCAATTTATTTCGATACATTTTTACAATGATTTTGTGATATAAAAACTTCGGAATAATACTGGATAATATACAGGGTCAAAGGCAAACTTGTGTTTTTTCACCAATTTTTGAGATGCTCTATAGAATGACCTGGCTTAAATATCACTATCGTCTATTAGTCATTTTGTTGCCTGTTTCTTGAGAATAATTTTGTTTTTTAAATGATCGTTTTATCTTTTTTTTTAGAGAAAGTGCAGCCCTATACGTAAAGTGCTGTTTTTATTAAATAAAAACATAAAAAGACTGCGTATCTATAGGCAACATTTATTTTAAGCAATAATCAAACTTTTAATTTAAATTTTATAAACAAGAACTTAAATTAATAACGTTTTATAAACAAGAACATAAATTAATAACAGTGTTTCCCCCTCTGGCCCTTATTACACTTTGTAAACGCCTTGGCATGCTTTCAATCAGTCGAGCATTTGAATTTTGGGAGATGTGATCCCATTCTTGAACCAGTGCTTCTCCAAGTTCCTCTAAATTGGCGGGTACATGTGAACGACTACGAACACGCTTTCCAACCTAATCCCAAAGCCCATACCATCACAGAACCACCTCCAAAAGGTTGCTTTTCTACAAACATACCCTCAGCGTACCTCTGGCCTTCCTGCCTTCAAACTCGTTGACGTCCATCGGAAGAATGTAAGCAAAACCGTTACTCGTCGGAAAATAATACTTGGGACCGCTGTCGTACGTTCCACTGATTTTTTTCACGTGCAAGTCGAGATAAACGATGTTCTGGTAGCAATCTTGGACCATTTGCTGGTACTCTTGACTTTAATCCTCTCTCTTTAACCAACGACGCACTGTCTCATCACATACATTTTTATTATGAACCTCAAGTAAATGTCTCTTTACAATCACGGCATTCTGAAAAGGCCTTCTTAAGGTTTGCAGGGTAACAAACCTGTCGTCTAAGTTTGATGTAACTCTGGGACGACCCGATCCTATTCTTCTCACAAACTGTCCAGTTTCTAGAAACCTGTTCCTTGCCCTTCTAGCCGTGGTTTCTGGAACACCCACTATTCGTGCGGCGTGCGCAACGCTCCTTCCATCATTTACTAATGCTACAATCTGAGCAACTTGCTCTGGACTAATTTGTCGTGCCATTACTAATGAAAAAGACGCTTCCAAACTGACAGAAAGTCTTTTCAAGGCTTGACATTTTAAATTTCAAAGCACTCTACGCTTTTAAAATTCCATTTTATTGAGTGTAAGGGAAATTACAGTAAAACGTCACTTTACTTACACCGCTCTATATTTTCTAAAAAGAAAGATACGAAGGTCATTCTAAAAACAAAATGTTGCTAAAGAAATAGGCAACAAAATGACTCATAGACGATAGTAATATTTAAGCCAGGTTATTCTATAGAGCTTCTCAAAAATTGGTGAAAAAACACAAGTTTGCGTTTGACCCTGTATATTATCCAGTACTATTCCGAAGTTTAAATTTATATCACAAAATCATTGTGAAAAGGTATCGAAATAAATTGCAAAAAAAATTAACAAAATCTAAGAATCCATTCAAAAATCATTAAGGGTTGAAATTCATACAAATTTTAGGCTCGCCACTTTTTTTGTGGGCCAGTGTATAAAACATGTATATAATTTTACCATTCCAAACAATGGAATTGGTACTAGTATATAATAATGGCACGGGCGAATACTACCAAAAGAACTTTTGGTAATATTATGTAAAATACGGTAATATTTCAAGCTAGAGTAATGTTACTGCCAGGTTCATATTCTGACTGAAATTTTATCCATAATATTCTCCGAAGCTTCCCGACAGCAAAAGCTTCCATTTCCACCTAGTTTTTTGGGCAATATTTGAAAGCACGTTACTCGAAAATTACTGAATATAATTAAAAAATCTTTGCAAATTCTGAAGAGTTTATTCCTTGACTCTCAAATTTTGGAAATACGGCATACACTACCGTTTGATCATCATCAGAATCAAGGGTATATTCCTGAACTGGATTAGATACAGGCAATTCGTCACTAAGAGGCACCGCAGTGGCGGCTCATGATTAAATTTTCAAGGGTCAATATATATATATATATATATATATATATATATATATATATATATATATATATATATATATATATATAAAATCCCAAGAAAATAAAAAACCAAAAAAATATATATAAAAGTTACGATGCAAGAAAACCTACAAAAACAAAACATATATATATATATATATATATATATATATATATATATATATATATATATATATATATATATATATATATATGCATATATATATACATATATATATGTTTTGTTTTTGTAGGTTTTCTTGCATCGTAACTTTTATATATATTTTTTTGGTTTTTTATTTTCTTGGGATTTTATTAGGGTCCTTGTAAAAGTAAGATGTGTTTACGTTCTTATTCACATGTTTATTAACGTTTCGGTCTATTTTGACCCTCTTGAGAATACATTGAAGTTAGAAACTAAAAAAATTTTAACTGTTAAATCATGTTCTCTATCGTACAATATTTTACTTTCACTTACCTAGGAACAATCAAACTAGCAAAATGCATTGCTTCAGTCATAAACTATAATTTCCTGGATAATTTCTCATAAAACACAAATTAGTTTTAGTCATTACACGTAAGTACATTTAACACGACGTTTAGTATGACAATCCACAATAGTAAAATAAAAACAGTAAACATATATGGGACAGAGAAATTTTCAGACAGAATGTCGATGTGAGATTATTATTGTTATTGCTATCGGTGACTTCTTCTGTAAATTTTTTCTAAGATTTAATTAGATTGTAAGGTATCTGCTACACAAAACTGGAATTCCTTTTAAATATTATTATTTTAGGATGTTGTAATATATTTTAATAAGATGTTTTATTTCGGTTTTTGAGTTTATAACGTTCGGGTAATTTTTAATTTCAATCATTTTCAAAAACTCTCGTTTTTTTGTATGATTTTCGATTCTTAATATCTTAGTGTTTTCGTAGTTAAAAGTATGATTTTTTTCTTCAGGTCAGTTGTGGCTGTTAATTCTATTTTTCAAATATTGACTGGTTTGACCGATGTACACGCCATTGCAATCTTGATGAATTTTTGATTTTAGTTGACTGAAATTATTTTTTAATAGCTGATATCCTTTATGTGCGATTGTAATGTTATGAGGCTTGAATATATTTTTTACCTTTTCTGATAGACCCTTAACATATAACACATTGAATTAACGATATTAAAAATGGTTTAACAACAGTTATTTTGGATATTTTATGAAACACAAATGGAACTAAAATTGTTCTAAATACGTACCTGTGAAAGGATATTCCTGGTGTATTCTGCTTATTTCCCTGGGTATTTCTACACCCTGGCACAATGCACTTCCGCATTATAGGTCTATACACAGTGGCGCAACTAGGGGGGGCTAGGGGGAGCTTAACCCCCCCGACACCAAAATTAGCCCCCCCGCCAGGCGTTTGGCGAGGGCCAACCAAAACACTTAAACTCCATTTTGTTTGTAAAAATGGGTAAAAAGGTATTCTTCCGTAGTGTAGTTCTCTTGCATCATCCGTTTTTTAGTTAAAAAATAAACATAGGTTTTTTTCTAATTTAGCATCTTCTGTACTTTTGACCAATTTAATTGGACACTATCTGGGCTTACGAAAACCTAAGGGCGCGCTTATTTTGAAGTTATGGATCATAAAAGTTTGAGAAATAGTGAAAAGTGTAAGCGATATTTTTTAAGGGGTTTAAAAGAATAAAAAAAATTATAATTTGTTTACGCAAAACCGATAATAGTCAAACTGAACACAGAAATAGGTGGGGAAAATGTTCTAACATTGAAAAATCGTGGAAGTCATTGATGTAGATACTTAATCTTTCTCGACTATACATATTTAAAATAAAATTGAGGTGATATTCCAAAAAACGGCGAAACTTCTGGTATTTTATTTTTTGTATCAAAACCATGTTCGTCTCCCAAGTAGCACAAATTAGCTGATGAGCTTTTGCCTAACAGTTATCCAGAAAAACCAGAGATTTATCAAATTTTGGCAAATGATTCGGGGTTTGTTTTCTAGCCATGAAAGCTCGCTTCAAATTAGATTTTTTGGCTCCAAAAGTAGCAGCTTTTAATGTAGATAGGCTATAGCATAATTACTTGGCCAAAAAATATCTTTTATAGGATAATTAAACCTCCAACTTTTTTTTTGTAATAATGGATGGCCAAAAAGTAGAAAGATCTGTTAATTTTGTTGCCACAATATAACCACATATATTCTAGTAAGTATTGAAGTTAAATTATAGTAAGCATAGCTATTTAAAATGCCAGAATATGGCATTTTTAATCAATAGAAATCGAGGTCAGAACATAATAAGTAGGCATTTTTCCCAAATGCCAACCAAACATATTTTAGCAAGTATGTAAGTTTAATTATAGTAATAATAGGTATATAAAAATGCCATATTATGCCATTTTTTTGTTTCAAAATGAAACTAAAATTGGGTAGTTTTATTTCGCTAATATTTGCTTCAATATTGCCAAAAAATGCCACATTTTCACATTTACGTTTATAACTTTAAAAACTATACTTAACCAAACTGAAGATTTATTTAGAAAAACGAAATATAAATTATTTACCAAACAACATGTCTAATAAAAACATTAGATATTTCACCACATATTATAGAAAAACGCCGACTTGGGGTAATCGTCGTTTAATTTTGTTACGTTGGCTGCTGTGTCTTAAATTAGCCATTTTTTAGCGAATGCTAAAGGCATTTTTATTGGCAAAATTTTAGTAAATGTTGCTACATTTGAAAATTATTGCCATTTGATAAATATTTGCTTACAAGGTGGCCAATTTCAAAGAATATTTGCTTAAAAAATAACCCAAAGCTTTTAATGATCCGCCATGATTGAAATTAAAATTAAACTAACTTCCTAGCAGCCATTACTTGACCACTTTAAACAAACATATTATTTCTACCTATAAAAACGTATTATCATGCATGTTTTTTACGTTAGGGATTCTTTAATAAATTATCTTAGCAAATTATATCTCCAAAAAAAAATTGTAGAAAACGAAATTTTTAGTTTCAAGAAGGGGCGCGTGTTTTACGTGCCTTATTTTATAATCTGAACCAATTGATGATTTATCATATAAATGAAGAAAATGCAAAAAAAATGTTACTCAAATTTCGGCTAAAAAACAAATCAGAATGCAGCTAAAAAAGCTCGATTTTAAAGTAAAAAAGTAGCTAATAAACCCAACTATAAAATCAAGAGTGGGTCGTCCAATTGGCTATTTTTACCCCATTATGGCCAAATTATAATTCTCCACTTTAGCCATATTTCCGTCTTTATACTGTAAGAGAACGGTTATTTTGGCTAGCAAAAGCTAGCAACCTAACCTAATTAGCCAGAGATATTAGCAAACATCACAGCATTTTAGCCCATATATGATTATATGTGCTACTTGAGCTTGTATACAGGGTAGACCAAAAAGGAGGAGCTTTCCTGTTAACAGGTTCAGTAAAACATATATTATGTTATACAGGAGAAGTGATAACTTTGAACTCCTTAAAATTTTTATATACGAGTTTCATCGTCCTATGTAACTTTAAGAGTCGTAATTTATTAAAAAAAATTATATTTTTTGACAGCTGTCATAGATATTAATCAAATCGTATATACCCGAAACATAAAAACTTATCGGGAGTTTATAATTAAATCATAGCCGTACGAAAAAATTATTAAAATTGGTTTAATCCTATAATCAATATAATCTTATAAGTGTCAGGGCTTGAGCCCCCCCAAAAGTCGATGTCTAGTTACGCCACTGTCTATACAATATATAAAATAGCAAAAAGTCCAAAATAACACTACAATATTATAAAATACTCAAAAATCGAAAGAAAAACAACTTGTAAACACACTTCAACCTTGGTGATACCAATATGGCAGGGGCGTGCGGTGAAATTTTAAGAAAGGGAGGCAATTTTTAGAAACTCATCTATTTGTAATGTAATTAGATTCTTCGATCACTTTTTGCAAATTCGTCAATGACGTCATCATAAAAACTCTTCTGCTTAATTCTTTTTAGAATAGTGGTTGCAACAGCGGAAATTAAATCATTCTGGATTCGATTCGACGTTCCGCGAAAAAGGCTAGACTGCTCTAAATGATTTTTTAAGCAATCATCATATTTAGCCATTAAACTAAGTAAACCTTGAAAATTTCCTCTATTTAAAGAAACCCTTGTTTCGTCATGACCTCTAAATCCCAATTCGTGCTGTCCGAGAAAACAAACAACATCGATAAGTTTTTTCAATATTTGCCTATTTTTATCGACTAGTTCATTGTGTTGGCCGTGACTAATTTCCAACTGTTTATTAAGGACGTGTTCAATTCTGGTTTTGCCGAAGACTTTTTCTTTTATGACGGCCTGTAAATGCGCTTTGGACATAACGTATCTTTTTACAGCTTTATGGAAATTGTTTAAATCGTAAAAGCCAGTTTTATTCCAGAGACCTTTTTCATTTTCAAAAAGTAAACATGGCCAACAAAATAATTTACTTATATTTTCACACGGCGTACGTATCACACAACACATAGATAGCCGTTCAAACAAAGAACCTACTCCAACGATAGCCTCCGCCACCACTTAAAGCACGAGACTGAAATGCAAAAATTGCAAATAGCCGGTGGAAAGTTCAATAACCTCTGGCTCGATTCACAGGAAATCAAGCATACAGGACTTGGCTGCAGAGAAGCTAGCGGCCCGCATAGGTTCTATTCGATATTCTATTGTGGCTGGGGCGGAGTCAAGGCCGCATTATTTTAGCATTTTTAATATAAACTAAATTAATAGTTTCCTATTTCAAAAATTACATTTTAGAAGATGTTATGTAATGTTTTTGGGGGAAGCACTGCTTCCCTTGCTTCCGTAGACTGCACGCCCCTGCAATATGGCCGTTAATGACAGACATTGACAGATGAATGGCCATCACGGGAAGGATGCATGCGCTTTTATTATTTTTTGGGCTCGCTGTGTTGGAAGCACATTTGTTACAACAGTTATGGGGAGCTCAATTTTTATCCTGGCCTCCAACTTTGCTGCCCAAATACAAGTGGTAAACCTTTTTTATTAAAGGGCTGAGAGTACGTTTTTGTGTCACAAAAATAACATCACCACATGTATAACAAAAATGATCCGGCTTATTTACACAAACTGGCGACATGTTTCTCAAAAATCTCTAATTTCTCAAATACGAACAGCTCTTGATCATATGGTGGTTGAAATACAACTAAGTATTTAGGGTTTATGTTATAAGTATTTAAACATCTTTTAAAGTATACCTCCTATAATAAATCTAGGTATTTCTCATTTAATGGTCAAACTTTGCCATACAAAAAGGACAAGTAGATAAATTATCATAATAAGCATGGATCTATAAAACCGGAGCCAACTGAGACTTTTGCAAGACAGATTGTTAACTTGTATAATAAAATAAGTAAGATTTGGTCTCGGAAACTTTTATGCTGTTCCCCAGTGTAATTATAGCCACGATCGATTATTTTTAAATGTCCATTTTCCAAAGTTGACACTTCAAACGAACTCATATTTTTAAGCATGAGGGATACGTACTTAACCAAAACACTGTGTTTATTAATAAACGCAAGGACGCAACACAAGAATACCCCTGGCATCGAAATAATTACTTTTTTAAGCGTATTTTAACAGGAACTAATATTACATACGTACAATCTATTTTTATATAACATACATTCTAATAATTATTGTAAACGTGTTTAAAGGAAATTCCCAGGAAGTATTTTGTTAATTTTAACAGATTGTGACGTCCGCGTTTCGACCGTTCTTAGGAAAAGTAGAATCAAGTCGAAATGCTTTTTCCGGAAATGTTTGCTTATAGGAATATTGAAAGAAAAGTAAACGAACTCTTTTTTTTTATCAAAACCTTGATGTGAAGATTTTTTCTAACGAATGCATATTCTTCTTTTTTTATTACTTATTTATTTCATTTAGGTAGATGGCTAGTCAGGGCCGTAGCCAGAGAGGGGAAAGGGCGAGATCGGGCATTGGACCATCTGAAATTTATCTTACCAGACCCAAAAAATTATCTTCGTAAAGAGATGAGAATTTTAAAATGAAAAATGCCTTTTACAACATATTGGAATGAACTTAAATTTTGGTTTTTGCTGCAGCATATAAATCACATTCTGCAGTATGACAGGTTGATGTGGGTCGCGAAGAAAAACCTCATTTGTTTAACAAAAGAGCCGGAAGTTCAAACAAATATAAAATATGACGGTTGACTTTCAGAAACGCCTTGTCGTTTAATATTAATAACAATTATAACATAACTCAGAAGAAAACAGGCAAAGCTACATACCAACAAAAACCAGGGGCGTGCAGTCCATGGAAGCAAGGAAAGCAGTGCTTCCCCAAAAAAAATTATAACACATCTTCTAAAATGTAATTTTTGAAACAAGAAACCATTAATTTCGTTTATATTAATAATGCTAATATATTATCTTAATTATCAACCCCATAATAAATACGTCCTTGACTCGGACCCAGCCACAATAGAAATCGAATAGAACCTATGCGGGCCGCTAGCTTCTCTGCAGCCAAGTCCAGTATCCTTGATTTCCTGTGAATCGAGCCAGAGGTTATTGAACTTTCCACCGGCTGTTTGCAATTTTTGCATTTCAGTCGCGTGCTTTATAGGAAGCTATAGTTGGAATAGGTTCTTTGTTTGAAAGGCTATCCGTGTGTTGTGCGATACGAACGTCACATAGTGCGATATGGAAGACAATAATACGGACGTGGATATGCAAATACCGTCAACTTCGGCTGTCGATAATAACGTTGAAAATGTTGGAGAATTTTGTAAGAAGAGTGTGTGTGAATGTGTGGTGTGTGTCTTAATAATAAAAGGATTTTCAACGTTAAACTTCGCTGATAAGCTTCAAATAATTTCCAACAGAAGGGCAAAACCACCTGTGAAAAATTTAACCACAAAAATAAAAAACTGTATTAGACATTTTTATCCTGAAAAACAATACGAACAATTTAAATAGCTAACAGGGTGTGAAAATATAAGTAAATTATTTTGTTGGCCATGTTTACTTTTTGGAAATGGAAAAGGTCTCTGAAATAAAACTGGTTTTTCCGATTTAAACAATTTCCATAAAGCTGTAAAAAGACACATTATGTCCAAAGCGCATTTGCAGGCCGTCATAAAAGAAAAAGTCTTCAGCAAAACCAGAATTGAACACACCCTTAATAAATAGTTGGAAATTAGTCACCGCCATCACAATGAACTAGTCGATAAAAATAAGCAAATATTAAGAAGACTTATCGATGTTGTTTGTTTTCTCGGACTGCAGAAATTGGAATTTAGAGGTCATGACGAAACACGGGTTTCTTCAAATAGAGGAAATTTTCAAGATTTACTTAGTATAATGGCTAAATATGATGATTGCTTAAAAAATCATTTAGAGCAATCTAGCGTTTTTCGCGGAACGTCGAATCGAATCCAGAATGATTTAATTTCCGCTGTAGCAACCATTATTCTAAAAAGAATTAAGCAGGAGATTGGCGAGGCGCGGTTCATTGCTATTGTTCTGGACAAAACAACTGATATCACTAATTTTAGCCAATTATCTATAGTAATACGCTTCATTAAACAGACGAAAGTATTCAAGAGCGATTTTTAGGTTTTAAGAATGTGTCCGAAAATCGTACAGCAGATGCATTATATACCGTAGTTTATAACGTTACTAAAGAAATTAATGGAGAGAAAAAATTAGTTGCTCAAAGCTATGATGGAGCCGCAGTGATGCCAGGAAATTAGGGGGTCTGCAAGCTAAAGTTCGAGAAACTTTCCCAAGTACTGTGTTTGTCCATTGTTTTGCTCATAAATTAAATTAAGTTTTATCCCAGTCCATCAATCACATTAAAGAGTGTAAAGTATTTTTTGTTACTTTAAGTGGCATAGCTGCTTTTTTTCCAAGTCAACAAAACGTACTCAAGCTTTGGACTCCATTGTCCACAAACGATTGCTCAAAGTAGCTCCTACTAGGTGCAACTATAATGGAAGACTTGTGTTAACAGGATTTGAAAATCGTGAATCACTGATTGAACTATTTGAGAATATAATAGAAAATAATGAAACGTGGGACTCAGAAGCAATAAATAGTTCGAGGGAGTGTTTGGACTGTTCGAAACGAGATTTTAATTTTAATTATTTGTTGAACATATTTTCAGAAATATTTCCATCCTCGGACAATGTTTTTATTATATTACAAATAAAACAAATGATATTGCTTTTTGCCTAAAAAACGTGGATGATTTTAAGTCCATCTTAAGCCAAAAAAGAGATGACTTTGACCTATTTTAGGAAAAAACGATGACGTTAAATGTAGAGCCACACGCCAAACGTCTTCGAACAGACAAGGTCGGAGCTGTTCAAATATCATACAGACGACTCTTATGAAATAATCGAATCGATCAAATTCAGCAACAAATAAACTATAGATTTAACGGTTTAAATGATTTTAAATTCCTCGAGCTCTCCAATTTTGATGCATTTAAAGGAAAAACTTTTCCAGAAGATGCGTTTAAATCTCTTCTTCTTCATTATGGCCACTTCTAATGCAATTTTTAAAAGACAAAGAGCTGGAAGATGCCTACACCGAAGTATCGGAATTGTGTGAATTAGTATTGACAATACCTGCCACAATTTCATCAGTAGAACGCAATTTTTCAACACTTAAACGTATAAAAAATTTCGTGACAAATTCAACGGGGCAGGAGAGACTTTTGCATACATCGCTGTTGTCCATTGAAAATAAACTTCTCCAAAATATGTCGGAGCATCGAAGTTTTTATGATGACATCGTTGACGAATTTGCAAAAAATGATCGAAGAATCGAATTGTATTACAAATAGGTAAGTTTCTACAAATTGCTTCCCTTTCTTAAAATTTCACCGCACGTCCCTGACAAAAACCCATATGGCAGAAAAGACTTGAGAAGACAATTGACGATCCGAGACAGGAACTAGGAAGACTGAACGAGAAGAATGAACACCCCTCCAGCAGATTTAAAACAAAATCCACCGATCTCAATCATCAACAAAAACTAGATGAGTATCAAGATACACTAACGCAAAAACGAACAACTAAAGCGAAACGTCTGCAGAGATGCAACAAATGCTCAAAGAGAAAACGACAGAACTGGCTTTTCAACCCCAATCAAAAATAGTTCTATGGGACTATCAATAACACCAAAGATCAAACCAATAGTAAGAAGATGCTGCCGAGCAAAGAACATTTGACCGAGTATTGGTCGAACATCTGGGACAAACCAAAATGCTACATGGATACAATCACAACGTCATCAGATTCAAACACCACAAATGGAATTTGACCAAGGAGGAAGTTAGCATCTTTATTAAGGTAACGAGCAACTGGAAGTCTCCAGGAGTTGACCATATTCACAATTTCTGGTATTAAATTTGAGATCCTCCATGAAGCTATGGCCTGTCATTTTACCTAAATAATGCATCATCTAGAGACAACCCCCGCATTTCTAATGCTAGGCACTACAACTATGCTATCCAAAAGCAATAGGACAAAAGACCCTTCCCAGTACAGGCCCATCACCTGCTTGCCCACCATGTACAAGATCCTAATAGGATGCATTGCAAATCGTATCTATCATCATATTGACAGTCATAACCTATTAGCCGAGAAAGAGAAGGGATGCATTCAAGACCATCAAGGATGCAAAGAACATCATCGATTCTGTAGTACTTAAGCAGGCACAAAAAAAAAACAAGGTAACATACACACTGCTTTTATAGACTATAAAAAGGCGTTTGACAGTGTACCACATTCCTGGCTCATAGACGTTCTAGAAATATACAAAATTCACCATATGGATCATCAGTCTCCTGGCAACTATCAAGCACTAGTGGAAAACGAACCTGAGGATCTATAATGGCGATTAATCTCTTACCACCGATGAGATACACATCAATAGGGGAATTTATCAATGAGACTCGTTAAGTCCACTGTGGTTCTACTTAGGGATAGACCCCCTCTCCACGTTGCCCAACAATACACGACATGGCTTCAACATCCAAGCCAATAAAGATGATTCATGAACCATATCCCACCTTCTGTATATGAGTGATATTAAGCTCTGTGGTGGAAACCACAAACAACTTAAAAAAACTTATTGACGTGAAATACACCTTCTCAAAGGACATCCATATGGAATTTGGAATGGAAAAATGTAACGCCTTAAACTTTTCGATGTTTAAGGCAGGCAAAGTCATTAATGGTGATGTAGCCCTACCCAATGGAGAAATAATTCAAGCGATGAACCAAGCAGAGACCTACAAATACCTAGGATTCCAACAAGCTAGACTGCTTGATGATAAGCAAGGAAAGACCAAGATGAAAGATCAGAACGTCCATAGAGTGCGAGCTCTTCTGAAGACAGAACTGAGCGCCGGAAATCTCATTACAGCAATTAACACTTATGGTGTGCCCGTGCTGACCTACAGTTTTGGAATCTTGAAATGGACTAACATGGAGCTAGAACGACTACAACGAACTACTCGCCTAGTGATGACCAATTAGAAGTCACACCACCCAAGGTCATCAACTCTCCGAATGACCTTACCACGAAGAGAAGGTGGAAGATCCCTTTTTGACTTGGCCAATTCGAACTCCCGACAGCTGCAAAAATTGAGAGATTTCCTCACCAACAAGGCACTAACATCAAGCCTCCATCGCATAGTGACCTTAAGTGACAACTCGTACTCTCCACTTAATCTCGCAAGTGACAACATCGTGTATTAGCAAGATTATCGATTTTTTTTTTTTTAAATTTTAATTGTCACGCTTCACTATGTTTCAGGATTTTTTATAAGTTATGTGCTGCAGAGTCATCTACTGCCCATGCGTACCATAAATTTACTAAAATAAAAATAGGATTGGCCATCCATGGATACGCCTGTGACTCAGTCGATTTTTTTCACTTCGAAAAAACACCGTTATAAACACTTATTTTACGTACCAAATTTCTATAAAATACGTTAAGGAGTTTTCCAAATATTAATAAAAATCCGTAGTTAAAAAAAATAACACCCTCTAGCTCGATAACAGAACTTTTTAAGCCTGTATATTTTTTCGTAAAATCAGTCCTGAAAGTTTGCCTATGTACTTCATTAGCACCCTGTATGTATAGATGGCTCAGTTTATATAATATTATCGGTGGCGGTTATTCAGGTGAAGTAGGTGAAGTGCTACTTCACCAGGAAAAATAAACAAGCAAACATCTAACTATATTTATTATATATCTCTTAAAATTTAAGTTTTTACATTCATTTATTCACTTAATTGACAAAAAATAAACTGTTGGCGGCATGTCTTTTTAAAACTTGTTTAGTTCACCATTTTCCTACTATGTTGCTATGACAACTCGTTCGCGATGACGTTCAGCATATGGAAGAATAATGTTAACTAGGTCCATACAACGCTCTCGGTGAATTGCTAACACAGTACACTACACCCACGTGTCGTTCAGTTTGGGGTGGTTGTTTACTTTTTGTTGGAAACTCCATTTAATCGATCGAAGGAACAAGATCAGAGTTTTAATCGTCATCCTGGTTTTCGGCGTACAAATGGTTATGTAGTAGCCAAATATTACAAAAATTGTTTTGCTGGCCTTGTTTATTAGTTTCCAATAAATATTCAGTGTGGATTGAAAGAAGGATTTGCAAGTATGTTAAATATATGAAGGTCTTTACATAAAATGCAAATTAATGCTAAAAACATTTGTAAAAAATCAAAGCACTATGCTAAACTATATAAAACACATTTTAACGAAAACGTCCGATTAAATAAAGAGAGAGAGAGAGAGAGAGAGAGAGAGAGAGAGAGATTTATGTGCTTGGTAATTGACGCAGTTTTGTACCTTGCAAAACAAGAGTTAGTCTTTCGCGGCAATAAATAGGGGGAATTTTAAAAAGCTTTTAGGTTTATTATTATCGAGAAGTTCCCAAGAACTAAAAGATCATCAAGAAAAGATTAAAAATGTTTTTATTGGTGACTCGAAAACTATTCAAAACGAAAGAAATAATTGAATGCATTTTTGATTATTTAAATGATCATGTAAAAAATTAAATAATGAACACATAGTTTTTTTCTGTGCAAGTGGATGAGACTACTGATATTACGCAAACCTCCCAGCGCTCCATAATTTTAAGATACGTTAATTCAGAAGGTTCAGTAGTCGAGAGAATCTTAGAATTTTATAATGTCAGCTCCGATAGATCGGCGGAGAATTTATATTTTCTATTGGATCAAATTTTGGACCAATTTGACTATAAACATAAATTAATAGGGCAATGTTACGATGGCGCAAGTGTGATGTCTGGCCATCTAGAAGAAAAAGCGCCGCTGGCTGTATTTTTCCATTGTATTGCGCATCGTCTTAACCTTATGATGCAGCAAAGTTTAAAAATATTTCTAAATGTCGAATTTTTTTTTGCAAGTCTTAGTGGTATTCCCTCATTTTTTCATCACTCAGCCAAACGAACGTATGCTCTTACATCTGCATCTACGAGGCGTATACCTACAATTACAGAAACTCGTTGGTATTCAAATTTGAAGTTAGTAAATGTGATTGTTCAAGACTGGAATAAATTAAAAGACGTCTTTGAATTTATTACAAACTGTGACAAATCTGATGGAAAATCAATCCGGCTTGCGAAAAGATTTTTAGGTGAGATAAACGATTTTGAATTCACGTTTCTGGCATTAGTGTTAATGACATTTTTTCAATCACGGATTTACTATTTGCGTTCTTCAAACAAAATCGCTTGACATTCATTTCTGCATATCCAATATAAAACGCTCGTGAGGCGCTCTGTAAAAAAAGAAATGAACATTTTTTTAATACCATGTTTGATAAAGCAAATTCTATTACAGAAATAAATCATTACAAACGTGAGCTTGCTAAGCTTTCACTTGAAGAAATTAGGGCTAAGTATAGAACCCTTTTTTATGAAATATTGGACCATATTTTAATGGAAATGACACCAAGCTTTCAAGACTGTGAAAAACTTACATTTTTATGTTTGGCAGATTCTGCTAAATTTTCCGAATATAGTTTAAATTTTCCGACTGGCCCGTTTGAAAATTTGTTACAGTTATATAGGGAAATACTTTCAAAAAGTCAACGACTTAAAAATGAGCTTGATGTTATTTTTGCCAAAGACAGTAATTGGAATATATCGCTGCAAGAGCAAGTGAAAAAAATTAATGAAAATAAAGATATTTTAACCAAAGCATATAAAGTGTTTTCCCTTATTTTGACAATACCGTCGACAAGTGCTTCAGTGGAAAGAAGCTTTTCTTGCCTCAAACGTGTAAAAACTTATTTAAGAAATACAATATCTCAAGAAAGACTTATTTCTCTAGACAATATTTCAATTTAAAAGGAATTTCTGGAGAAGATTAGGGCAACTCATCCATTTTATGAGGATGTTATAAATAAATTTGCTGCTACGAAGGATAGGAAAATCGATTTAGCATACAAAATTTAGGTAAGTCGTAAAAAAATATTCTACCCCTTCCACATATAAAAAAAAATTCTGGAAAAAAATTATTGCGATATTTTCTTGCACTTCAGTTACTTTTTCACCCGCGAGCCGCCACTGAATATTATGGAACCTAGGACTTGTTTATTTTATTAGGAACGCCCAACATTTTAATATAAGTTTAAGAAATATTTCTTTTCTGGCTTTTTCGCAAATGAATTTAAACATCTAACTTTAAATTGACTGAAACAAATATTTAAGAAAATTACTAATCTCAGCATGTGGACTAAATAAGAAAGTGTGTCATTCACCTTAAGTTTACTTAAGTTTAAGACACATAGCCGTTGTGCAAGTGCTTTCATAGAGTACTTACACCCAAAAGCGTCAAATCTTTTGTACCCGATGGGGTAAGTAATTTGCCCCTTGGCTCTAGGTCTAAAAGACTTTTCTCCTCGGCAAACAAGTTATGTCAAATTTGTATAGCTACAAGGGTGAGAGACCGTTAACAAGCGAAAGTCCTATATAATGGAATAACAATTTTTTTATTATTTCTGTTTCCATCTATGGGGAACAGACGTACAATCTCATTTAAGCAGTGTGGATGTTAAAGGATAATTTATTAAATACTAAACTAGACGAGTCATTTTTTGTGCTTACTTTGTTTTGTCTCAGAAACAAAAGCTTCCAGTGTGGTCGAATAAAAATATTATTTTATAATTAAAAACAAAAATTCATGGCAAACTATTACGTTTTGATATATTAAACTAATGATAAATTATACTTGTTGGTTTTGGCTAGGTGAATTAGAGAAATAAATCGGGCCAAAGGCATTCCATTCCATTCATACCTTCTCTTTGCGATTCTTGTGAGACCCTGACCTAAAAACCTAAAAAATTGCTTAAAACTGTGCTCTGTGTTGTGGGATCTATTAAACAATAATTATCTATGAAGCATTTTAATTGATAGACTTTTGTTTAAACAATTGTATTATGTCTGTAGCAGTGCTATTGGTTATATTTAAAAACATAACTCTACATCTGACAGCTGCACTTACGACTCTAGTGGAAAATTTCGAAAATTGAACACCTTGTCTATTCTATTTCAGCATGTTAAAATAAACCGCACAACAAAAAAACACTGTCAATTTTTAGTCCTTTATACAACCTATTATATTCTTGATCATATACGGGGTTATTCACGCAACCCGTTCATTAAAAGTTTTTGATGATGCCATTTAGATACAAATTTCAAATTTTGGGATTAAGGTAAGGTCAAGGGGTACTTCTTTTCTGAAATATTTTCAACTTCCTGTCACTTCCGGTTTAACCGGAAGTTGGTATCAACTTGCTTATTTTAAATGGTACACCCTGTATTTTATAATACTTTTGGATTCTACGGAGAATTTTAATGCTATTTTATGTAGCATGTCCTATACCTAGGTTCAAGCGTTCTTAAGATACTTGACCTTGAACCAAAAATGAGCCTTCGGGGTACCAAATTTTAAAATCTCATATTTTTGTAAGTTTTGAAGATATAATCTTCATATTTTGCAGACGATCAGTAAATAATCTTAAGTTTCTATTTTTTTATTGAATTTGCCTATTTTTATACAGGGTGTCAATTCAGCGGCAAACATTCACATTTTCAAAGCCGCTAAAGTCCGTTTTTTTAAATGGGACACCCTATAACTGTATGCACTATCAAATGTAGAATTTAATTTTCTATCGAACTGTATTAAGGTTCCCTCTACCTATTCGTAACTATTTTCGAAATAATTAGGTTTTTATTAAACTATCATATGTATTTGCTAAATGCTTACACCTTCCCGTAGTAAGCCATGGAAAAACAATTGTTGTGCTTTTCTATTCAACATGACAGCTGATTTGAAACTTTTAAATTAAAATAAAATAACACTCAAAAGCTGATATTCTCAATTTATTTTATATTCGCGGAGAATGTTACAAAATATTGGAGAGAACGTGCCATGTTTTTAATGAAAAACATCCTCATTTATCGCCAATGAACAATAGAAAATTGAAGAGAATTGGAACGAAATGTTTTCGTTTCGGAAAAGTTAAAGTTATAAAAAATGTAATAAATTGTTTACATTATTTTTCGTTCGAGACTGTTCTAAACTTGTTTTAGTGAACTTAAAAATTATAGCAATCTAACAATCAACAATAAATAAATAAAATAATAAAATTGAATTATAACAAATGTTCTATATGCTGTCCGTTCATTTGAAGACACATTTCAATTCTTCTTTGTACGGTTGCTGTGGCCCGTCGAATTTGTCCGTTTTCTAATTCGGCAAAAGCTGTTCGTATCCTGTCCAGTAAATCTTGTTGGTTATTTACTAATGAAGCATAGACTTTACCTTTGATAAATCCCCATAAATAAAAGTCTAGGGGTGTTAAATCAGGCGATCGCGGGGGCCATCTCCAAGGGCCATTGGGACCAATTCAGCAATCTTCAAAAATTCGAGATAATTGGAGATAAACTGCAGCGGAATTATGTGCTGCTGTCCCATCTAATTGATACCAATAATTTTGCAGCTCACCAATAGGAATTTCTTCTGTAAATTCAGAAACCGTCCCTCGTAGAATTTCCAAATACTTATCACTGTTTAAATTGTCTTCATAAATACAGTACCACACCTGATTTTAATACTATACCGAAAACATTGAAGCTAAACCTCTCTTGAGAACGCGTTTCGCGTAAAGCGTGCGGATTTTCTGCTGCCCAGAATTGTTCGTTTCTTCTATTTGTTATTCCTTCTCTAGAAAATTTCGCTTCATCGGTCCAAAATATTTTGGAAAGGAATTAAGGGTCCTCTTGAATTTTCAAAAACACGAATTCGCAAAATTCTTCTCGTCGGACCTCATCACCAGATCTCAAGGCTTGCACGTTTTGGAAGGAATAAGGGTGCATATGATGTTCGCTCAAGATTCTTTGGACACATGAAGAAGAAATTCCCAAATCGTTTTCTGCAGACGGTATTGAACTTTGCGGGTTTGCGTGGAAATAAGCTAATGTGGTTATTACGTTATCCTCGGCATTTGTCACTGGTTTCCGAACATTTTTTGTAACTTTAACCTTGCCAAAACGCAAAAAGTTCGTTTCAATCCTCTTGAATTTTGACTTGTTCATTGGCGGCAAATCAGGGTGGCGTTCATTAAACACACGACACGTTCTCTCCAAAATTGTATAACATTCTCCATGAATATAAAATAGATTGAGAATATCAGCGTTTGAGTATTCTTCCATTTCGATTTAAAAGATTTAGTTTATCACTGACAGCTTTCGATAAATAACGCATACTAATCATATGTCATATTGGATATTGGATCTCAATTGTTTTTCCATGGCTCACCATTGGAACATGTAAAAATTTAAGCAAATACATACGATATTTTTATAAAACCTAATTATTTCGAAAATGGTTAATAATAGGTATAAGAAACCTTAATACAGTTCGATAGAAAATGAAATTCTACATTTGATAGTGCATAAAGTTATAGGGTGTCCCATTAAAAAAAACGGACTTTAGCGGCTTTGAAAATGTGAATGTTTGCCGCTGAATTTAGGACACCCTGTATAAAAATAGGCAAATTCAATAAAAAAAAATAGAAACCTAAGATTATTTACCGATCGTCTGCAAAATATGAAGATTATATCTTCAAAACTTACAAAAATATGAGATTTTAAAATTTGGGACCCCGAAGGCTCATTTTCGGTTCAAGGTCAAATATCTAAAGAACGCTTGAACCTAGGTATAGGACATGCTACATAAAATAGCATTAAAATTCTCCGTAGAATCCAAAAATATTATAAAATACAGGGTGTTTCATTTAAAATAAGCAAGTTGATACCAACTTACGGTTAAACCGGAAGTGACAGGAAGTTGAAAATATTTCAGAAAAGAAGTACCCCTTGACCTTACCTTAATTCCAAAATTTGAAATTTTTATCTAAATGGCATCATCAAAAACTTTTAATGAACGGGTTGCGTGAGTAACCCTGCATACTCACCACAGGCCTATACTACTTACCTGGACTTGAAACCTTACCCGATTTTGGCAAATAACTCGGCTTTGACAATTTACTAATTGGCTAAAATAGGACAATTAGTAAACAAAAAGTCATACCGACATCTGAAATTTTACGGTAGATCCGAGCAAACGTTGTCTGATAAGAACACGGAGGGGTTTAGTGGGTAGGGGCTTTACCGAGTCCCACACTGTTCTGGAGTGCCTCGTGTATGATAGTTCGTGCATAGATGCATTCCTCGTCGTGTAACAAAAAAAAATGAGTAATCGCTTAAGAGTGGCCTTTGGCATTTTAATTCTATAGCGAAACCGAATAAATTTGACAGATTCAAAAACTCATAAAATAAACCCTATAAATTGATCTTTATTTGCTGAAATTAAAAAAAAATGCTCATTTAAATATGTCCCTGTAAATAACCCGTACCTTCTAATGAAGGTATTAAAATAACATAGGCCTAAATTTGATGACGTCACGCGTTAGCGCGTAGGCCTCGTTGTTTAGTTGTTTACTTTTATTTAAGATTTAACATCTGATGATTCTGATGAAGCCACAATGTTGGCGAAACAATTGTTATGTAATTTATTTATTTTTGTAAATAAAATTAAATGGAAATGTTAAACAAGTGTTTTCGTTTA
Organism: Kuschelorhynchus macadamiae; assembly: GCA_030620095.1. NCBI lineage: Eukaryota > Metazoa > Arthropoda > Insecta > Coleoptera > Curculionidae > Kuschelorhynchus > Kuschelorhynchus macadamiae. The sequence goes on from JAUTXW010000347.1 coordinate 1,005,664, forward strand.
CTTTGTTAAAATGTAACAGTCAAAACATTCTAATATTAAAATTATACATCACTGCCAACATTAAATATAATAAATCAACGTTCTTGCCGTTGGCTAGGTGAATCGGAGAACTAAATCAGCTCGAAAAAGACGTTCACACTTTCTTTTTACTATTGTTGTGGGAGCTGTATTGCAAAATCACATAATGACCCTGACCCAACGACCTAAAAGAATCTCTTGAAAACTGCGTTCTATGATGATGCGGGATCTATCTAATACAAATATTGTTTATAAAGTATTAATTGTTGTTACAACAGTATCGACTTTTTTTTAAAGCCGGTACTCGGCGGTACCGTATAACAGTGGCTGCCGTCCTTATTGCCAGCGTTGCCAATACAAAAGGAGTCCCGCCATGTACAGGGTGTCCCATCTTAGAAAGTTGAAGTTTCCGCGACAATGTGCTACTTTTTCGTAAATCTAAAGATGCCGATGCCGTTACAAAATTTTCATAGCCCTTTTAGTTTTTAAGATACCGGGCTAAATTGAAAATGTTGCATTTTCAGGCACTCCTCGTATCTCAACTATTAGATAACTTATCAAAAATGTGAAAATTGTTTCTTATATAACCTTTACCGTAGACCTCAATTCCGCCTTCGGAATTAGTATACAGTCAAAAAGTTATCGGACCCTACTTTATTTTTTTAAATGGAATACTCTGTATATTTATTGACTATACAATTTGTCTTTTTTTTACCTTTTCTAAAATATATAACAGTATGCACTTTTTCTCAGAAACACGCAAAAAATGACATATTTCTGAAATTAAATGCATATCATAATGTTTATGACGACAAATAAAAATAAATGTCAAATATTTGTCTATCTTATCGATTTTTGGATCGACTTTTGGTTTATATAGCAGTTTATAAACGTTCTTTTGATGAAAATCTGTATTATCATTATAAGTTTTTGCTTGTTAGATATCGAGAAAGAAGGCAACCGTTTTTTGAGATATGTACCCGTTTAAAAGCAAATTTATTTGAGCACGGATCATTTGTTCATGTCTGTCCTCATGTAGAAAAATTGAGAAGAAAATTGGTGTGCCAAAAACTGACGTTCAGAAAATCTTGACAAAATATAGGTTTCATCCATACAAATTTAATATAGTGCAACATTTGCATCCTGTTGATGCACAGTGGTTTCTCGGAGATCATTTTTGGCCAAAAGTAGGTTATAATTGCGATTAAAAATAGTTTGTGTTTGAGATTTTGTAAATTACACTTAAAAATAAACTTTGGTTAGTAAATTACAAGCTATACACATCTGGTTTTGATTAGCTCATGACAGGTGTCACTTTAATGGAAAAATAAAGAGCAAAAAAAAAGCGCAAGTTATATTTATATGTTCTTAAGCGTAGATTTGACTTAAACATCAAATTAAACTTTTATAACTTCTATTTCCTTTTTAGAATTTTTTAATCACGAGTGACGCATAGTAGGGAAAATTAGAGCAATTGGAACTTTTTATTACTTCATATTACTAGTTCCCAATTAAACAAGCATTAAATTACTTTTTATTAATTTCTCATTACATATTTTTTACACTTTTTTAAATATTTTTTTTATCTAAAAGTTACAAAATTTACCATTAGCTTCCCCTCATATCTCAGAATAAATTCGGATTTGACGAATGTTTTTTGTCCGCATATTTCTTGACGCTTATTTGTGAAATGGTAAACATTAGATACCTACCTATTTATAGGGATGGATGTACAAAAAACATTTTTACTATCCAAAAACATAAACTTTTATAACTATTAACAATAGTAGCATGAAATAGGAAAAAACTCTTATTTTCTATAATCCTGGAATGCTTTCCAAAAAAATTCACTCTTCTGATTTTTAGGATGTAAGATGTAATATTTTGTCTGCGCTTGTGTGCAAATACGGAAAAAACCACGTGTCGGCGTCCGATATTCGAACGAAAAGTCGTAATATTCTTAACTGGTACGTTAAATTATGTAACTATCAAATTTTATGTGTATGTTTTTCTTTAAAAGAACATTTTTTTAAACCATTGATGTTTTTTGATTTACGTCATTATATACAGTGATAACATTTAATGAAATTTGTATCTTAAATTAAGAACAAGATTTAAATATAAAATATTTAAAAGTATATTACGCATATGTATTATTAAATGAAGTAATTATTAAAAAACAAATAAAAAATCAATATAAAACATTGATTTCATCTTCAGAATCGGAGGAATCAATATATTTAGGAGCCATAGATGGTAAATGTTCTTTAAATAATTTTATTATTTCGGGTAAAAACATTTGTTTATTTTTCTTCGGCATTTTCCTTAAACTTGTGATTAGTGGATCAGAAGATACCAAAAATCTATTTAAACGATCCTGGTTTGTGGCTGTTCTTTATGTTTTTAGAGTAAAATGTTCCCGGTAGTTTTTAGGTCTTTGTTGCGAGACTCTTGTGCCTCTTCCGACATCATGCCTGTTGGTAGAACTGCGGCAGAAATTATGGATGCGCAATGAATAAAAATCTTGTGAATACTGCTGGGCATGCAATACCACACCTGAATTGGCCTACAATATCTAGTGGAGGACGGCCGAGGGTTTTGTCAAAATATTTTTTTTTATATTTGGATCAACTTCACTGACTGAAAATAATTGTAGGGGTACGAGTGATGTATCGAAATATATCAGAGTCTGAATCATTTTCTGTAATAGTCTGGTTTTATCCGCTGTGACCGGTACTTCCGTCGCAACCACACTTGTGTATCAAAGTCATTGTAAGGCCGGTATCAACATTTTCAAATACATCTTTTTGAGATAAAATAATTCGCGAAACAGTATGGTCCAAAAGCGCCTGTAGTTGAACCCTTGCATCCAATTCGGTGAGCTGTATATGTTCAGAAGATGAATAACAATTGACCTTTGCTTCCAATTTTTTTTTATAAGAGGGATAAACATCGAAGTTTCTTTCCTTAGAGTCTCTTCTAATTGTTTCATAATCATCCTTGGACATCCTAGTATCGATTATCAGGTCAAGAGCTTCATCATTTGTATATGGTTTGATAGGGTTTTTTGTTATGATTATTCCAAGTGTTCATTATTTTAGCTGATCGGGTTGTGTAGTATCAAGACCTGCTTTAATTAAATTTAGGGCATCCTTTTTTGTTCTTCTTTTAAAATTAACTTCAAGGCACCTTTCAATTGATTTTTGTCATATGTATCTGCCAGTTCTCGAATATTTTTTCGTTTTGACCTATTACTGCTTAATGTAAATGATTTTTCTGGCCTTCCAAAAGAAATACCCGGGGTTTGTACAATATTCATTTTTGGAGAAAAAATTACCTCAGTAACCACGCATTATTCGATTTCATAAATGTATTTTTGGAACGATTAGCTTTTTTCCATTGTTTTGATAATTGGTCGCAAATTTCATAAATTTTTTTAGCGGATTGTTGATAGATTTCGCCTCGAATATTGGTAATTCCATTGTAAATTTGGGAACTTCTTTCAATTGAATTTCTTTTATTTTCAAACCATAAATTAAAAATCTCTGACCTCTGAATGGTTCGAATTTTTTTTTAGGTTATGTTACCTCTAATGTTGTTGGCAGGTCACGTGCTTTACGGGGCTTATGTCGTTTTGTGCAGCACATGCTTTTCTACGACATTGGAAATAAAATAATCTCCAAATTGAGAGCTGAACAAAACAAAGACAAGAAAAACCTTTTCCCGATGACATTTGGAGGTTACAAATGACAGACATCGATGACTAAGTAATGGAGACTTTTAGTATGTTGAACTGTAGGTTTTTAATTTATTTAAGCAAAAAAATCTTGAATAATAATGTTTTTTCTATTTTTACTGTACTATGTACCCTACTGTAGCAAAAATTATTACTGATGAATACCAATATAAAAGTGTTGATATCTTATAAAGCGGCAGCTATTTTATTTCTCAAAAATATCTTTAGATCATATTCTACTAAAAACACCATAAGTTGCAAAAAACGGTTGATGACGGAAACATAAATTTTCTCTGCCAAAGAAAAACGTTTTAAATATATCAGACATTTTTAACTACGATTAAAACATCCCTTCAAAACAGCTACTATAAAATAAAAATCAAACATTGAATTAACGTTTTAATTTTACTTACATTGTTCTACAGAATAATTACCAATAACTTAAACAATATAATAGGAAAATAATGCGTTTTAATAGCCTGTTTGTAAAACATTGAAAAGACGCTTCGTTTTGATAGCTTTAGGTATTCTTTTGTTTCAGTGTTTTTTATTTTCTAAGCCTAATGGACCTTCTAGTATATTTTAATATTCTATTTATTTAGGTTAAAGGTACTTCTAAAATAACCGTTATTGGCCATAAACGATCTCCGGGAAACCACTGTGCGATACCGAGCACCGAGCACTGTTTTGCCAGTGGTATTTGCAACAAATCCATGCTCACGATTTGTTTGGCAGACTTCTTATCTGGTCAGACGAATGCTTTTTTTCAAGTGCGGGAATTTTTAATCGTCACAATACCAGGAACTGGCATAGTGAAAATCAGCATTTAATGTTTGAAAGGGCACAACAAGGACGCTTTGGAGGTGGGGTGTCATGTTTTATTTTGGGCAGACATATAGATTATAGGATTTTTGAAGAAGGTCTTACAGGACGCAAATACCTAGAAATCCTTGAGAAAGTTATTCCAGAACTGCTGAAATTCCATTAGCCCAATATAATGCTGTTTACCTACAGCAAGATGGTGCCCCAAGTCACAACTCTAGGCTCTTAAGGGAATTTCTTAATAATAACTTTCCTCAAAGGTGGATAGGTACCAACGGACCAGTTAAATGGCCTCCACGTACTCCAGACCTCTCAATTTTAGATTTTTTTTATGGGGCTATATACAAAATGAAGTATATTATGCTATAAAACTGTTGTTACAAACTTACAGTTATTAAAAAACTCTATAGGTATTTTTATATAAGAAGATGCCTGCAAGGTACCCAATTCTTCGTTAGCAATATGTAACTTTCAGTTGTTTATTATTGTATTCATGGCCTACTATTGAATTATGCATTTAATTTCAGAAAATTCTCATTTAATTGCGTGTTTCTGAGAAAAAGTGTATACTATTATATATTTTTGAAAAGGTAAAAAAATACAAATTTCATAGTCTATAAATATACAGGGTATAGTATGGTCCGATAACTGTTTGACCTGACCCAGTGTACTTATTCCGAAGGAGGAATTGAGTTCTACGGGAAAAGTCATATAAGAAACAGTTCTCACATTTTCGATAAGTTATCAGATAGTTCTTAAAAACTAGAAGGGGTATAATAATTATGTTAACCGCGTCTTTAGTTTTACGAAAAAGTAGCACACTGTGGCGAAAACTACAACTTTCTATCTATAAATATAACCGAGATATCACGCAAAAGTACCAAAAATGGGACACCCTGTTCAACAAAATACCCGATTTTACCTGCATAAATAAGCTTGCCATAACCTCCAGGAACCAATAAGGGATGCTTTACAGCATCCGATTTAGGCTCGATAGAAAATGCCGTGATTTGTAGAAATTGTCGAAAAACAGGACAAGTGGAAATATTTTACCCGCACATTTATTTTAGTTCTAGTTTCATTTAGTTCACTTTATTTTATGTGAGTTCGATAACAAATAAAAATCTAAATGAACACATTTTAATACAACTTATTCCTTAACCTTACCGTTCTCTTTCTCTCTTTCTGTCCGAACTCCAATTTAACAGCCAGATACAAAAAAACATTAATATCGGCCAGATATTAAACCATTTTTAGGATATTTTAATTTCAAATATCATATTTTACTTTAATTTATTGAATTTAAGGTTTAGAATTTTCCATATATTTATATTTATCATTTCTACATTTGATTCAAATTCGACTAAAGCACCGTCTTTATTTGTACCATACTTAGCCTGCAAAAACCCAACAATATTATCAGTAGTTAATGTATTTCTGTAATCAGTTTTAATATCATTTAGATTACTAAAGATTCTTGACATTGAGACATTTACTGTAGTACTGAGGGTAAATTAATGACTATTTGTCCCCCGCCCCCGAGACTCTAGATTCGATTTTTTTTTATTAATTGAAATAAATGACCTACAAAAACGAAATGGTAAATGTGCCAGCCTTCCATAGAGTGGAACTTAAACACTAGCTGCAACAATACTTGCTTAATTACATATTTGCTTAAAAAAAACAAAAGTTCATCACATAATTTTATAGAACTACCCGTCTGGACTTTTTGGTTGTTAACTTATTTATAGGTATGCTGAAGTCCAAGGTTTCCACATCTGTTTCAATCGAATCATTGCAAGACCAGTAGTTCTTTCTTGCGACATTGTTGACCTTTTTCATCTGGGGAACGATCTTCAGAAGCAACTGACCCTGGTAGAGTTGTAAATATTAACGCCACACAAACAGTACGAAGGAGGAAACCAAAATCTTTCTCTAAACTAAATTTAAGAGTTTTTATAGCCTTATTTTTTAGTGTTAACTTCTCTGAATATTAAAATTTCTTGATATAGTTCTACTTCGCCTATACCTCTGACAAACTTGTCATTCATATACCCTTGTAAAGCAATATCCAAATATTCCTAAGATTTCGTTAAATACTAGGAATAAATCTGGCGAATCTTAGCCAAAAAAAAAACAAAACTAAAACTAACTCTCTATAATTATACTTATTAACCAGTTGCGTGCGATGTGGCGCCTTACAGCCACGCTACGTTTTGACCACACTGAGGCAGGGACATCCACCATGAGCACTCTGCCTAAAAACCGCCCTGGCAACGTTTTTCAGAAAATTAACCTAATCTATCTTTTCATATTCTATATGAAAAAGCCCTAGGGTTCAAAAATCAATATCCTAAATTTTTAAAATTCGAAAAACCAAATGCTAAATAACCAACAAAACTACTCAAGATACCCGCATTTTCAGTAATTACCTGCAAGTTGGCAACCCTGCTTATTGCTTATCTATCTACAATAATTATTATATGCATCTGCGTGCTCATACACTGACGACACCAGCACTACCTCAGTATCATTTTTAGCAAATTGCCTGCCTTCACAACTGCTCGGCGGCATCGGCACCCACTTCCACCAGCTGAATTCCTGTTTGGAGGAAACGTCCTACTCGCAGGACCGGACCGACCAAATTCTAGTGCTAGTCAAGGTTTCAATAATATAAAAATTTCCTTTACCCGGAACTTCCTTCATTATGATTATTTTTTTTTAATTAAAACATTTTTATTGGGCGCCATGTTGTTCCATTATATTTAGGTAACAATATTTTACTAGTTTCTTCCTATGCGTCACTTAATTTTTAGGCATAATTTAAAAAAAAATTTTAAGTACTTTTTAGACTGATTTTTTAATACCCATAGTTTGTTCCGTCATGTTGAATTTGTACTATACCACATTTAATTTTTTTTCAATTGAATAATATAGTGTGATGTCTACTTTGATAGTATAAAACAATGTTTTACGATTATAATCATAAATGGAACACTTCGGGCTCTCATCAGATCATCTTACACATTCTACTGGGTTCAAGTTCTTCCTCTATTCTTTATATACATCAATGGCTATTCCAGATTCCAACTCACAATTTTGAAAAACTACGCTATCTCCCAAATGGAAATATACACTGCAAAAATAACTGGACAAACAAAATTGTGTTCAAATTCAATCTTAAATAATTTTTAGGATTTTCCGTCAATTTCGATTATTTTTTGTCAAGTTGTAGGAGCTTCCATGTTCATTTTCCTTAATCGATTTTAGGAAAAGTTTAAATGGCTGTAGTGACACACAGGGTAGAACCAAAAATTGCATTTTGACCTAAATGTCTGAATACCCTGTAGAAAAATGTTTAGCTTGAATGACGTTTCTTTGGACGATATTTTCAAGTCCCATCTTTTATCAACAATTTGTTTTTGATTCCTATCGATATCTGTATTATCAAAGGAATAACACATTTTTAAACAAAACTATGCAATTCTTAACAAGACTCATAAAATATAGTCAATTTTATTTGTAAAGTAGGCTTTTTCTTTCTGTTATGACAGTTTCCGTGGCTTGTCAAACAAATTCTTGTCAACAAATAACACATTTATTTACTGTACTTATAGCGTTTTTTAAGTTGATTATGTTTCTGAATTGTGTCTTTTGAAACTGCCCTTAAACGATAAGTGTTTTCTAATAATACAAATTTAATGATGTGAGCAGAAGAAGTAGCGCAAGCCTTTGCTTTACAAGATGACGGTAGGTCAATTCGTTATATTGCTTAACGGCAAGGCAATATGCGATGCGATGCAAACATTTAGGGAAACTGGTTCTTACCCAAGATGACATGGACAGGGAAGAACGAGAGCCACAAATGCAGTTGAAGATCGATTTCTTCGACTTAAAGTTCTACGAGAGCGAACGGTTTCTGCTCCCGTTTTGGCCTGTAAATTTGCGGATGTTCAGGGTACCTTAGTTTCACCTGATACCGTACGCAGAAGGTTGAGAAAACAAAGTCTATCCTCTGGTGTACCTGCTACAGGTCCTCTACGTCGGCGCCTGGAATTTTCTCGTTCGTTTTACTGACGACTCTCGTTTTACAAGATATTCACCAGATTCACGGCAAAGGGTGTGGGGAAGACCCGGGAACGATATGCTCAATGTTGTTCCTCCCCTAGAGTACAATTTGGTGGCGGTGGAGTGATGGTATGGGGGCATTTCCTTGGAAGCCTTGTTATGCTGCAGGCAGGTAGAATTAAGACAGATATATACATTAGGCAGTGTTTGGAAGAACATGTGGTTCCTTATATCTCATTTATAGGAGAAAATTTCCTCCTAATTCAAGATAATGCTCGCCTGAACATAATCCAAATGACGAGACAATATTTAAACAAATGACTTAAACTCCATAGGGCATGTCTACGATAACCTAGGAAGAAAAGTTAGACAGAACTATCGTGAGTTTCAAACTTTTGTTGCGTTGGAACGGGTGCTAATAAACGAGTGGGAGCAAATACCCCAAGACGCAGTGGCTATTTTAATTCAATCCATGTTGAGAGCTATTATTTAAAAATGTGAATACCTGATGTAATTCTTAAAATGTTCATTGTAAGTTAAAGAATTATTGCAGAATTCAGATATGGATTTGTATGGATTTGATTCAAAAGACAAGTTGTTGATAAAAGATGTGGCTTAAAAGTATCCTACAAAGAAACATCATTCAGGTAAAAAAATTCTACAGGGTATTCAGAAATTTAGGTCAAAATGCAATTTTTGGTTCTACCCTGTATATAACTATATCCATTTAAACTTTTCCTAAAATCGATTAAGAAAAACGATAAACATAGAAGCTCCTGCAACTTGACAAAAAAATATCGAAATTGATGAAAAATCCTAAACGTTATTTAAGATTGAATTTCAATACAATTGTTTTTGTCCGGTTAATTTTGCAGTGCAGTGTAAAAATTGCAAGCACATCTCGAGCATCCGTTAACCTCCGTAACTTCCTACAGACTCTTCCAATAATAAAGTTCTTAATATACTTAACACTTTTAACGCTCCCCTTTTACTCTCCAAATTAAAACAGTGTCACTTTTTATGGTATCCTATTTAAAAGGATCCTCAAAAATGTTCAACGTAAAGTATAAAATCATTTTCTTTAATGTTCTAACGACACCTATCCACAATAACAATTTAATTTTATCTCAATTTTTAGATTGGATCCATTAATTTTTACAAGGATTTAAAACTCTCTATCATCCTTGGAAGATCCATAACTCTAAGGATCACTTCATTTTGTTGCAAATATTTATTACTAACTCTGGATTAGCCGATACAAATTTTTGGTATTTGGAGAACGTAGACGGGAACCCCGCTCCCTGTAAAAAAGGCAAACATGGTTTAATGTAAGAAAGAGGACATTATTGTTAGACCTCAGGAGCAGTGGCGTGCCGTCCGGAAAGCGCTTGACCCCCCCACCCTCTTGCATTTCCGCCCCCTTCTTTTAACAAAGTACATTAAGGTTTTACGTAAATTTTATATATTAAAATATTTTTGTTTTGCCTGTTTTGCATTTTCTATGATAAAAACTGGTCTGATCCAAATGAAGGATTTTCAGATTACAAAAAAATCATTAAAAAAATATTTGCTCATGAACCAAGCCAAAATCATAGACACTTTAAAACTCACTTACCAAATTATGCCTTTTCGCGAACATTTAGAAGATTTTAGTAAGCAGTAAGAGAGTAAGAATAAAGAAAGTTTTTTGAAACTCCTAGACCTGCTAAAAAAATATGATTCAGTCTTGGCTGAGCACCTTTCGAATAAAAACAAGGATGCGAAATATACAATAAGATACAAAATTAAATTTTAGATTTTTTGCACGACGAGGTATTATCAAAAATTATAGAGGAATAAAAGTGGCCAAATATTTTACGTTGATAGTGACTTCTACTTTGGATATTTCGAAAAAAGAGCAGCTGTTATTGTCTGTATGATAATGGCGCTAGCAACAGTAGCAACATGTCTAGACAAATAAAAGGATTGCAGACAAGAATAAAGGATATAGTTTTTGAAGCTACATATATTCATTGCCCAGAACTTAAATCTGGTCTTGGTTGATTCGATTACCTCCTGTACTGAAGTAAAACTTTTTTTGGGACGTTAAAACAACTATACATATTTATTTCAGAAAGTTTTCCGAGACTAAAACTATTTGAATCTATACAGGAAAATGTGGAAGACAAATCTAAAACTTTAAAAAAATTGTCTACAATACGCTGGGCCAGCCATAAGCGAGTTGTAGGGTCAGTTAAAAAATATAAGCGCACTACACGATACGCTTAATAACATAGTTGAAGGTGAACTGGTCAATACATCAGCAAAAGTTGTAGCTGAAGCTGCAGAAATACTTACATTCCTTCAAACTTTAGAATTTTCTTCTGTGATTTTGGAACTTGCTTTTAGAGAAAATATTTGTACTATCTAACTACCTTCAAAACATAAATATTAATTTAAACACCTACTCCCACCTCATAAAATCGACTTGTGAAGGTATAAAATGTTTACGAAGTGATGCGTATTTGATTTTATGAAATTAGTAGGAGAAGCAAAAAGCGATCAAATGTTTAAAGTAAAACGGTCGAGAAAACGAATGAGATTTCATGAAGAATTTGCTAAAGATCCTCTGTCTGATTGCCTACAGACAAATTTTAAAATTAATGTTTTCTTTGTAGTTTTAGATACTTTTATCGAGACCATGGAACGCAGGTTTCAAGACTTTTTACAAAATTCAAAGGATTTTATTTGCATAGAGAATGTAATCAATACAGAAGATACTGCCTCCAGTCTGTCTAACTTTTATTCATATGATTTGTCTATTAATTTGTTAGAATAATATAAACCATTTGCAAGGGTTCTTAATGCAATTAAAAAAGAAAACGATACAGAGACAATCACTGAAATACTTCCGTTTTTAGTTGAAAATAATTTCATATTTACTTATCCTAATTAATTAGAATTTACTTAACTTTAGGTGTTAGTAGCGACAATGCAGAAATGTCTTTTAGTAGACTGAAACAAATCAAAACATATCATAGAATCGCTATATATATATATATATATACATATATATATATATATATATATATATATATATATATATATATATATATATAGTGTGTCCAAGATAAGGATGCACAGTATGGGGATCTCGGAAACAGTAAAAGATATAGTGTCGGTTAAAGTAGACAAAAGTTGCGTATTTTGATGCCCAGCAAAATCCCGTTTTACAAATTTAAAACTTCTAAGCCGTTCCGGAAATATCCGAGAAAAACCGAAATATTGCGATTTCGTTTTAATTTTTTTTTGAAGCTATTTGAAAAGATATGAAAAAACGGAAAACACTTTTTCATTCTCACTTTTTAAACTGTACAAGGTGACGTTAACAAATTTTTATTACAACGTTTCGTTTCGATGGAACCACCATCAACTTTGATTTTTCTTATGGGACGAAAAAAAAGTACACACAGTATTAGATTGCGCTTTTCATTGCGAATTCAACGTTGTACTACAAAATATGTATATATATATATATATATATATATATATATATATATAATAGGTATTTTTATGTCCATTTGCATAAATAACAACTTTTTTCACTTTAAAAAGGTGCAAGATTGATTTCGTAGTATGCCCACCCTTTATAGATGTGGACAAAAATGTTGTATTCCGTGTATGCTTTGATGCTTTATAAACTGGAAATTACCACCCAGACGGCCAATTTTCAAAAAATCACACATAACCTTAATTATCTCGGAAACATACACAGAAATCGACTATTATATTTTGAACGGGGTCTACACGCTTTATTCTTAGAGGTAGAAAAAAATCATGTTAAATTCAAAAGTTGTTTGTTGTTCTATCTGAACAGCCAGCATTTGCTAAAAAGATTAACAAATGACAATTGCACATTAAAAAATTGAGCATCGACTTTGTTATTTTAAACGAGACGCACTGTATATTTTTAATTCGTTGTAAAGTACATTTTGTTCTGATTTCAAAAATATATACTTTGTCTATGTTCAGACTAACGGTTATCGTATAAATTTGATCTAAAACCTGGAAAAATCAAGGCTCTGGTAGATTTAACATAGGCGGCTTTCATTTCAATTGGTTTTAACACGGCCATTTCGTCACTGGTTTTGGGCACCTGATCTACTTAATTTCTTGACGAAGTATTCTGACAAAGAAAAAACAAATATTTTGAAAATATACTTTCGGGTAATTGCCGTGAAACACGAAACCAATCTAGAATGGCGTATCCTAATTTAGTTGCTCCATCAACATTTGCAATCTATTATATTATGAGAAATTTTGAAACCAGAAAGATTGTTACAGGAAAGAAGCGAATAGTCAATAGAAATGAAGAAAGATATATGCAAATATTGTTATATTTTGAAGGTAATTTTTAATTATTATTAATTTTACGTTAAGTTTATATTAAAAGTAAATTTTATAGAGGATCCAGAAAGATCAATCGAAGACGCTGTATTAAATTTGAATGAGAAAATATGGAAAGTTCACGAAACTGTAAAACATTACAAGTATAAAGAATGTAAGTTTAGACCGGTTCAGAAATTAACAGACTTAAACAAAATACAGAGGGTTGTGTTTGTGTTGTGTTAAGCTATATTTTCTACGGCGGGGATGTTCAATAGGAGAAATAAACACTTTTGGACCACTACCAATCCTCAGAAGAAACAAATTGTAGAAATTCAGTGCCGAAAGTCTGTTTTGATTTGGTGCGGCATTATAGAAAACATAGTTTTGGGACCTATAATAGACATACATGGTTCTTTAAATGGTCAAAGATATTTAAATTTATTACAAAATGAGATAGAACAAGCTCTGGAAGAGTTACCTCTCCAAGCTCTATAATAATATTATTTTTCACCACGATGGGACCCCTTGTCATAATATTATAGAAGTTACAGAATACCTTAATAATAAATATGATTTATGGATAGGGAGTCATAACTTGGCCTGCGAATAGCCCAGACCTTTCGCCTCTAGATTTGTTTCTTAAGGGAAAACTTATAAATAACGTTTACTATAATAGACGACCAACGATTAAGGAATTGACTTTAAAATTGCAAGGCGAAATAAATAGTTTAAACGAAAATAATCAAGCGTTTCCATTTCAAGCCATAACTGGTAGGTTTAGAGACAACTTAGAAAAAGTCTTGGATAGACTAAATAAAATCTATTCCATTAATAATATTGTTTTTGTTTATTCATTGTTACTTCATACGTAATATCCTTGTTTCAAAATGTTTAAATAAAAAAAACATGAAGCTTCATTTTCTTCCCGGTATCAATATTAAAACATCTATTATTATCCAGATAATAATAGATAAAATAAACAGTAAATATGTGTTAAATTATAAACATTTAGAAATGACTTTTAAAGATTTTATTATTCTTATTTATTATTAAATAATTTAAAATTAAATTAAATTATGTCTATGTCGTGTATGCAGTAAAATAATTGCTTTTTCTTGTCATAATTTCCTATAATTAATTAAATCAGGTGTCCAAAACCAATAACAAAATGGCCATGTTAAAATAAAAACAATTGAAATCAAAGTTGCCTATGTTAAATTTACTATTCCAGGTTTTAGACCAAAATTATGCGATAACCGTTAGTCTGAACATAGACAAAGTATATATTTGAAATCAGAAAAAATGTTCTTTCCAACGAATTAAAAATATACAGAGTATCTCGTTTAAAATAACAAAGTTGATGCTCAATTTTTTAGATTGCAATTGTCGTTTATTAATCTTTTTAGCAAATTCTGGTGGTTCAGACAGAACCCATCAACTTTTCTATCTCTAAAAACAAAGCGTGTGGACCCCGAAATATAACCGAAAACCCTGTACACTGTGTCCCAGATTGCTTGTAATCACAGGGTTTCTCGGAAACCAGCAGAGATATAACTTTGCGGTTTTCGCGACCCTGTGTCACTTTTTCGAGAAACTTTGAATGACGCAAACAGAATTGTGCCACATCGTTTCGTTCCCGAGATACAGGGTGAAATAGAGATTTTGAGCTTTTGGGGGTGGTATCATATTTCGGACACCCTATCAGATAGTGAAAAGTAAAAACTGCTATGGATAGATATTTTTACGTAGAATCCAGTGTTGTAGTCGCACAAATTTTTAGACAATCCGTTTTTGAGATATAGCACAAACTTAGTATTTTTTAAATGGGACACCCTGTATTTTTTTATTCCAAAAAATTCGCATTTTTTTCTCTTTAAAATGATATATCACACTATGCACTTTTGACGTAAACTAAACCTTATAAACGCTATATTAAAAGAAAAACGTAAGTTGGCCATGGAAATATGGGTAGATATTAAAAGTGTCCAGAAGCAAAATTAAACAACATAAAAAATTAATAACCATTTTTTACTATGAAATAAATAAACTTAATAATCTTGATAAACTTAATCACAATACTAAACAAATTCTACATAACTAGAAAAACTGTTCAAAATGGCCGCCCCCCTCACGAACACATAATTGGCACACAGTGCGAATTCTTCTTAGAGCATTCATCTTTATTATAGGTCTATCTTCCAATGATCTAAATGCCTGAATGGTTGCATTTTGCAGCTGCTCCATCGTATTGACTGGATTCAGGTAAATTTTGTTTTTTAAGTAAGACCAAACGAAAAAATCTAATATTGAGAGGTCTGGCGACCTAGCAGGCCACCTTACTGGTCCATTTGTACCAATCCAGCGATCGTGAAAATTTTCAAATAGAAATGGCTTTATAATTTGCGCATTGTGGGCAGGAGCACCGTCCTGCTGAAAGTAAATATTGTGCAGATTTGCTAGCGGCAAGTTATCCAATAAATCCGGTAGTATTTGATTTAAAATTGCTAGATATCTATCTGCTGTTAAATTATTATTGTAAATATGGAATGTAATCTTTGTTCCCAATATAAAGCAAGCGACGCTAAACCCAAACCTTCCTTGCTGCTGACGTTCTCTTGTTAAAAATTGGTTTTCCGTATACCAGTGCCTATTATTATGCCTGTTAAAAATACCACTACAACTTATATAGGCTTCGTCGGACCATATAACCTTGCTACCGAAGTCAGGGTCATTTTGGGTTTTTTGAAGATACCAGTTACAAAAATTTAGATGCCTTTCTGCATCTCCAGGATGCAATTGTTGTACTACATTTACTTTATAAGGCTTATATTTATGTTTTCTTAATATCCTTTGCGTTTGTGATTTTGACACCCCCACTGTTTCCTGAATATGCCTACATGAATTCGCGTGATTGGCCTGAATACTTGCTAATACAACAATCTCATTGTTCTCATGATTTCGTTTATTATATGTTTTAGCCCTGTGCTTTGAAAATGATCCATCATTAATTAAATTTAATTTAATTCGGCGAAAAATTGCCTTGTGTGGCTGAGGCCTTTCTGGATATCTACGATATAAAAAAAGCTTTTGGAAATAGTCCATAACTCAAAGTGGAATTGAAAAAAAATTTTGAAAGGAGGTTCATAATAATTTAAGCGCTTGATGCTTACCTGTTAAAATATAAATCAGATGCTTGATCACTCTTTTGATGACATTCAATAAAACAAACCATCATATCATACTTATGACTATTTTCAAAATTATTCATTTCTTCTTAATATCTATTAATTTACCTGTTAGAATTATTGGTAACTCGTATAATAAGAGGATAAACACGGCAATATTTGATATATTTAAGAAACAAATAGTTTTGATTTTTGTTTCCATGCCATATTTCCATGGCCAACTTACGTTTTTCTTTTAATATTGCGTTTATAAGGCTTAGTTTACGTCAAAAGTGCATAGTATGAAACATCATTTTAAAGAGAAAAAAAATGCAAATTTTTTGGAACCAAAAAATACAGGGTGTCCCATTTAAAAAATACTAAGTTTGGGCTATATCTCAAAAACGGTTTGTCTACAAAAAATTTCGACTACAGCACTGCACTCTACGTAAAAATATCTATCCATAGCAGTTTTTACCTTTTCTTTACCTGACAGGGTGTCCGAAATATGATACCACCCCCAAAAGCTCAAAATCTCTATTTCACCCTGTATCTCGGGAACGAAACGATGTGGCACAATTCTGTTTGCGGCATTCAAAGTTTCTCGAAAAATTGACACAGAGTCGCGAAAACCGCAAAGTTCTATCTCTGCTGGTTACCGAGAAACCCTGTGATTACAAGCAATCTGGGACACAGTGTACAGCCACAATCCGGATTTCGTTTGAAATAGCTTATTATAAACTATTGCCTGATCAATGCGTTCTCAGTGGGAACATGAAACGGAAAGTCCGGCTCTGCGAGATCCAACTTGTGGCGGTGCGCTTGCTCGGCTGCCTTGCGAGAGACGTTTCTCAATACACAGTGGACGTCAGTGCAAAGCTAAAACTGCCGCTTTAACTCGAGCTGAATCCAATCAGTACAATGAACTTAATATCGAAAGAGAATAAAACGGACTCTACGAAAAATATACAACATACGCAAAGCGAAGGTGCTCAGGGATAACACTATTCCGGTCGCTCGGTGGTGTTCCTAGTGTAATTTAGTGTGTTTGGCGAGCTGGAATACTCTGTACAGTACATTTTCGAGGTAAAAATAACGTTATTTTTAATTTTTTTTTAGTATATAGGTTAAACTTTAAAATAGATAACTTTGGTTATGTATTTTAAATACTACATCGTCAATCCTTAGTAGGTCATGTTTCAGTAAATGGTTTAACAAATTTAAAAAAAAACGGTGGATTGTATATTGTATAGGTTTTATTGTAAATAATAAATAATCCAATCAAATCATGGTATGCAGCAAAATTTACGATATCGATGGAACATAATTGGGTTTTATCAGTTTAAAGATAATTAATGAGTTTCGCGATTTTAATTTCAATTTGAAAGTAGGTAAGTTTTAAACATTCACTTTACTGGACGATTGAAATGAGACTCGGAACTCGCAGTATGTTCAGATCAATAATTGTACTGAACCAGTTGGAATTGTACTGCCTATTGATATATAACCTTCAGGTTTTTTTTTATTTTTTTGTCATATATGAATATTTTATTTTATATACAAAAGCTCTTGCAAATGCTTTAATTAATTTTAATGACTTTAACCGAGACTTGAACAATATATTGTGCTAACAATTAATTAAATAAACAATAAACATATAATTTAGACAAACAGATTGATTTAAGGAACATAACATATGGTAAAACATTTTAGTATTTTGCTTTAGCAAAAAATGTTTTTTGTGTGTTAATTTAAACTGTCCTTGAAAAATTTTGTATTATATGTGATATTTTTTTATTAGGCAGTGTTGTCAAAATTTAGCATAGTCAATAAAGGGCCCGGTAAACTATCCTGACTAATGATTTTTGCATATTTTATTTTTTCCCAGAAAGTACCCATTTGTAATATTACATTTCAAAAGTAAAAATTGCGGAATGTGCAAGATTTTTCCTAAAAAAAAAATAATTAAAATTTACACTCCGTCACAATTCTCAGCCTTAAAACGAAAAATTTAGCAACGTTGCCAGATTTTAAATTTTCCAGTTTGGTAAAGGAAAATTATTTGGACAATAGAATAATTATTTATTGTTATTATTATAGTTTTAATGAAGGTTTTGTTACAGAAACATCCCCCTTTCAATATAGACTCGGAATTCGGTTGGCGCGCTGCCGCGCCCTTTCTTTACAACAACCTAACCTAACCTAACCAGTCCGAACCTAGCCTAACCCGCATTTTTATTAAGTTTTGTTATAAAAAAAAATTAGTTTTACGTGTATCATTACTTATAGGTATTTCTTTAATTATGAATATGGCAACGCCGCAAATCAAATTAAAAACAAGCATGGCGATGGGAACAGTCGGAAAGATGTTTATTATATTGACAATATAAAAATCGCAGAAAAGGGACTTATTTGCTAAAATATGAAAACGTATTACTAAGAAAAGTTGTTTATTTTTTTTTCATATACAGGGTACGCCAAATTACAGAGCTTTAAAAGGCCAAAGATGTCAATTTTCTAGCGTCATTTTCTCGAAAACAATTGAATTTAGGTATAGGAAGCATAACATAAAAAGTATTTAGGATTTCAGGACAATACAAAAGTCCAGTAATATACAGGGTCTTTCTTTTAAAATAAAACGGATGTTGCCACGTTTAAGGAGAAGTGGCAACACCGCGTAATCTAATATATTTTAAAAAGAAAGTTTATGTTCGCCTATTATAGCTATAGGCAAATTTTCAATGTTACATTTTCATTGGTTTTCCAGTCACTTTTAAATGACACTGACTTTGCATCAATCTTAACAAAATTTAAGAAGCAATTTTCGTTGTTCTCGAGAAATTAATTAATAATTAATTAAACTTAGATAATTATTATTTTTTAGATTTTTCGAAAAACAGGAAAAGTTTTAAAAATTAAATATTGGAAAAAATAAACAACTTTTCTTAATAACGCTTTTTCATATTTTAGCAAATAAACCATTTGTCTGCAATTTTCATAAATAAATGTCAATTTTGACAGGTAACACAAGTCACGTGTGTGCAAAATGTAATTGTCAATGCTAAATTTCGACAAAATTACCCAATTAAAAAAATCCCATATTTTTCAAGAGCACTGTATATACAATAAACGTTTATAACAAATAAGTACAGAAATCTTAACATTTGGTAATAAACTGATACCCGGTTAGACTATTATTTGTATTATTTTATTGTAATTCATTCGAGGAATAATTATTGTTTGTACTATAGTTTTATAACGTTTTTCAACTAGATGGCGTATTAGTGTATTGTTTATAAGTAATTAGTTAAAAATTAAGTCGATATATTAGAATCGGTTGATATTTACAAGGAGATAAGTAATACACTTATTCAAGGTCATTATCCAATACGTCATCCGCTTACTATCTAAGAGATCGGTTTACATGAACAGACTTGCACTTTGCAGCTCTGTGTCAATATGTATGAATCGTGTCCTTTTGTTGAACAGATTCGATTTTAACAGTCAGTCAGCCAGATAGATGACAAAATAAAAACCTTCACTGTTTTTTTTTATCTTAAATATATGTATGTGGACCACAGAAACCTTTGAGGACTGGGGGAGTTAAATCACCCATTTGTCTCCTTCCCAACAATGCATAAAAATTATCAATTTACTTTTTTTTAAGATTGTTGTGTTGTTTACAACGGAACATGTTTTATTATTTATTTGCATATTTGCTTACATCTAAATTCAAATGATCTGTAAACATATTATTATAAATGCTTTAGAATTGTTATTCGTTAACTCAAAGTTAACACTCGACTACTCGTAAAGTGGAGAATTAAATTTATATAAAATTTGCAATTGACTGTTGAAGGAACAATTTGCATAAAAAAAAATAATAAAGAATGCCACTTTCCGTTTTCTGAAAGTTACTGTGACTTCTTGTTTTAAATGGCAGCTCGTAGATTTTTTTGGTATATCTATATGGTTTAAAATTATCTTTTTATATGACGTTAATATAATTTCGAAATAAATATTCAATAACAAATAGTTAAAATAAATAAAATAATAAAAATGAAACAAAACTGACATACGCTAAGAAAATAATCAAGAAGATAATTGAAATAAATGAATATAAATTTGTAAAACTTCAAAAAATAAATTAAGTATGTCCAAGAAAATTATTATATAATATATTGGTATTCTAAAATTCAAAACCCTTGTAATTGACTTTTTCCGTAGAATTCAATGCAGAATAAGTAACGAGGTCAGATCAAAAAGTTGTCGGACCCTACTTATTTTTTTTTAATGGGACAGCCTGTATATTAGTCTTTATATTTATTAGCAATAATGTGGGTTTTCCAAAAATATATACATGTATGTAGTTATGTTGAAAAACAAACTCAAAATTCAAGATTTTCTAAAATTTTCTTTTATGTGCAGTTGGGTAGTAGTAGGCTATGGCTAAAATATATTAAAAACAAAATTCGTGAAAGTAATTATTATAGTAAAAATGTAATACTTTCAAACTTACATGAAAGATCTTTTTTTATTCTCAACTCATAATTACTTATTAGAGCATTTTAACTTAATTCTGATAAAATTGTTGAATTTTACTCAAAACAAAACAATAATTACCTCTCTTACTTAAAACTTAAGTTAGGGAAAACAAAAAAGAATCATAGAACCTTCTTTGCAGAATTCGGAAAGTTGAAACGATTGCCGCAGGAAGCTCCGGTACAGACTGATATCGTGTTTTATATAATTTATTTTGCATGAAAGATCATCTACTACTGTGGGTACCAATCCATCCTTGAGGAAAGTTATCGTCTAAAAATGCTTGGGCAGAGTTGTGGTTTGGGCACCGTCTTGTTGAAGATGAACAGCATTATAAAGTTTCCATCAGTTGTGGATTAACTTTTCAAGTATTTCGCGCGCTGTGAGACCTCCTTCAAAAATTCTTTAGACTATGCGTCTTTCAAAAATGAAACGAGACCCCCAACCCCAAAGCGTCCTTGTTGTGCTCTCTCAAAAATTAAATGGTGATTTTCTGTGGACCAGTTTCTGGTATTATGGCGGTTGGAAATTCCCACACTTGAAAAATAAGATTCATTGGACCAGATAACGAGTCTGCCAAAAGATTCATCAGTATGGATTTGTTGTAAATACCATTGGCAAAACGACATTCGGCGATTATAGTTATATTTTTATAAAAATCTTTAAGCATTAGATTTGGAAACACCCTTAGAGTAAGAATTAAAGTAGAGATCACAACTCATTCATTCATCACGTTAGGGGTATGCGTCAACATGGTTCTCCTATTTTTCACATTCTATCGGCCAATGTTTTCGATAAAACAAGAAGTGGGGATTGCCCATGCCCAAGCCATGGCCATTTGTTGACGAATGTCAGTGTCGGCGTGAGTTTTCACTTCCCGCGTAAGGAAATATCATTAAAAAATTATCGTTCCGGGTTTTTACAGATCCTCATGTTTTTCCATTACTGTCGGTCGGTCGGTCTGTTCCGGTATAGCTAAAAAATCCACTTACTCGAAAAACTTTAATTTTCCTGTTAAAATATTTGATGTACGAAAATGAAGAAATGGGCCATGCTTCATTATCGTTGACAATTTCACCTAATTTTTGTGCAAAATTTGGATAAAACGGATAAGCAGTTTTTTAGAAATAACTTTTTCAATAGGCCCCATTTTGTTCTGCCATATTGGAGTTTTTCCAAAATGATACTACGTCATCATCACATGACTTTTAATTTTTAACCAAAACTTGAAGAAAATAGGACAAGCAGTTCTTGAGCTTTGTCGCGGACATACAGACTAACCGACGGAACTGCGAAAACTGTTTTTTTGCAACTAGAATACTTTCCCGTTGCGAGGAAAGTAAGAAAAAGCGAGCGCTATAAGATAAAAATAGAATAGCCAATTGTCATTTTGTTATTCTATGTTAGTAGCTAAATTTAAAAAATTAAAGATGTTTTTTAATTTTCAATATCTTAAATCTTAAATTCTAACCAGTTTAGAACATGTTTACGAACACATTTTTACTTTTAATTACCCAAAGAATCTCCATTTGAATTCCTTTATCTCACAACACTTATATACAAAATTGGCCCAACTCAAGTGAAATATAAAAAAAGGCCCGAAATCATCCGACACTTTATTATTTCCCCAGATTTCATCAAAAATCTAGTATTTCGAAATCGCAGTACGTTTTTTTGAGCGTGAGACGCCCTTTGACTATTTTAATTCTCTGATAGGAAAAACTATTGTAATCGTCAAAATAATCACCTCAGAGTTTTTCTTGTATCATTATACTTCTGAGGATTCTCACATGACCCCCAACGAAATAAACGTTCTATTGTACTGAACCGGATTGGTCAATACGTCATATGACCCAAAATAAATGATAAAGGTATCTTCCATTAGACATAACAAGTCTCCTGGAAAAGGAAATCTAGCTGTTTACTTAATAATTAAAAGACAATTCCAAACTTAGACGGCCATTTTTTTACAAACTCACATTGCCGCACCATAGTTAGGTCAACTAAAGCTCCTAGTTTCGCAATGTCAAAGATAAAGTAAAATAAACTTATTTATTAAATATATAAAAATATAAAATATAATAAAACATATAAAAATATAAAATATAAAAAATCAATGTTCTTCTAATGTCACTGCACCTTTAGAGAGCTGCTTCTTGAAGTAAGGCAACATATAATCAGAAGATTTGAACTGTATTAACATTAACAAAATAATACATTAAGACACATACAGCAGTGAAGCTAAGAAAAGCTTGGTATTTTTTTTCAGCAAATTAATTTCTTTAATGTTAAAGTTTATTGTAGTTCCACGACCCGCTATTGGTTTTTAAGCCACGCCGGTCACGTGACCCTGTAACAATCTTTGCTGTAGCCTATTATACTTTTTTACTATAAGGATCCCTTGTCTATGAAAGGGGAATGGTCTAATACGTGGAGTTGTCGTTCGGGGTCGCCATATCTAACTAAAACTCTTGTTACTGATGTAATCTGATCTAAGGCTTTGGGTATTTTAACTTGTATTTTACTATTTTGCAATCAAAGTAGTTTCTTTATACTGGTTAGAAACTAATACTGGAAAAACATTACTATTTTTTGTATGAAAATTTTATTACATTCTGTTTAAACATATTCACCGTAATATAAATTGGTATAAACATTGGAATTCCTGGCTAGGCTTGGCATCGTCGTACGATCGACCTTATACTATTAGGTAATCTTGGCAGTGGCTAAATATGTAAATAATGAACTCTATTTTTATTCTTACTCTAAGGATACACCAGTTGCTCCCCCTATTTGTTGACAAGAAGATGAAAGCGTCGCTTCTACATAACCCAATACGTTTGTTTGTTTTGTCTCTCTATCTCTGTTTGATATATGCTCTCTGGATATCTACTACCTACTAATTGAACACAAAAGAAAATTCTAGAATATCTAAAATTTTGAGCTAGTTTTTCAAAATAACTGCATAAATGTAGATATTTTTGGAAAGCTCACATTGTTATTAATAAATATAAAGAATAATACACAGGGTGTCCCATTTAAAAAAATAAAGTAGGGTACTAATTCTGCTGCATTTTTATTAAACGTTTTGTGCTATGAAATATTAATATAAAAAAATCAATTTTTTTGATAAAAATACCAACCTATTTAAAACAACCCTTGGAACAATCTTATATGCTTCTACAATTTTATATAAATCATTATTTATTTATACAAATCGAAAATCTTTTATGTCACGTAAACTTTAAATCACATTCTGATGCATTTTTACTTTCCTTGTAATCGTGAAAAAATCACCGTCCCAGATGTTTGCAGATCTTTACGTTTTAAGGTCCCTGGACTTAAAAAACAAGTTCTCCCATTTCAGTCAGTCTGTCGGACTGTCGTTCTGTCTGTATGCGGCATGGCTCAAAAACTAAATTATCCGATTGACCTCAAGTTTTGGTCAAAAATGAAGGGTTATATGGGGATGAAATGGTTACATGTTGGTAAGAATCCAGTATGACAGAACAATATGTAAAAAAATCACTATTTAGAAACTAGTTATCGAATGGACTTCAAAATTTGATCAAATATATAATTTTTGGGGCGAATCCTGCAAGGCAAAACAATATGGCGCCTTAATAAATTATTTAAATATTCGTAAAATTTCAATTCCTGGAGTAAAACCTTCCTTTTATGGAGAAAAATAAAAAAGGATATAATTGATATTTTGTAGACTACGTAAAGGTTATGAAAAATAAATAAATAATAATAAATAAATTAAAAACCTAAAGAAAACTCAAATAAATTTCAGTTTATAGATGATTTGTACAAAATTAGTACTAAATAATCTTCGAAATAATCATACGCATAGACTGGGTAATGGGAGTAGTTTAATTCTGTACGAGAGAAGTTGTGGATAAGGGCGAATTTACCGATTTTTTTATTTGGACCTGTCTTAAAATAGCAAATACCAGGTGGCCCTTATATTTTGCTTCCCTCTACGGCTTTTAATTTTAGAAATAGAAAAAAAATCTGTAAATATCACATTGTGAACGGTTGGACTAAATATATAATATGTATATATTGTTGAGAATCCGGATATTATAAGGATTCCAATAAAACATAGTAGTAGTAAGGTGTTCCATTTAGAAAAAAACAAAAGTTGGCATTTTTTGACATATTTACGATGTTCATTTATTTATTTTAATAATAAATTCTGGCGGTTCAGGCAAAACCATACAATTTTTATATTTAGAAATTTTTACAGCTCGAAAAGTAGTAGCGCACATTTTGAAGAGACACCCTACAGGGTTGTGCTTTACAAATCGCTACCGCTTAAAATAAGGTACGCATTTAAATGGATGGAAAAAATCTACACAAGTTTGTTTTATTTGTTTATAAATAAAACTAATATGACACGTAAAAAAATAAAGTTTGAAAAATATTTGAAGAAATGTTTTTCAAAATTTAATACCTTCTATATTATGCATTTACGGGTTCTAAATACAAAATAGAGACTTTAAAGTACAATGAGGGGCGTTTTGGTGGAAAATTTTTATTTGGAGGAGGCTTGTTGAAAACAAAAGACTGTCCCCATCAATAAGAAACGGCCGGAGACGAATGGTGACGCCGAGGCATATCTCATTAAGTTACGAATCTGACACTTTATATTTCCCTCGAAAACATCACCCTCCGAGATTTTTCAGATGTTCACGTTTCAGGATCCCTACAAGCCGAAAAACATGTTTTCTCAATTCCGTCGGTCTGTCTGTCTGTTTGTTCGCGGCCTAGCTAAAAAAAATACTTAGCCGATTGACGATGATAACACAGGCCAACACACATTTTGGTGCCTGCGATTTTTTAACTGTTCCTGGGTAATTTTTGGATGCAGAATGTAAAAAAGTTCTCAGATTTTGTCTATCAGATCTAGTTTAAAAAAAAAGAAATTGTGTGTATATTTTACGTTATAACTGTTATAATCTATAATATTACTATTGCTAGTTCAAAAAACAAAGACACATGGATTTAAGTGTTTATTGCAAAAACTTAATTTACATAATTACATTAGTCACTAATCACATAAAAATTTTCTTTTATACGACTTTCTAGAATGGAGTTTACTAGGGCAGTCTCGCTGAAGGCTCCAGCAGTAGTCCGTCATCATGTGGCTATCCCATCGTCCTTGATAACGACTTTCCATAGTTTTAATATCCTGATGGAATCTTTTCCCCTGTTCTTCACTACAATCACCTAAGTTTTCTAGAAAACGATCTAGGTGGCTGTGGAGGTAGTGAACTTTTATACTCATGTTACAGCCGAGAATATTAAAATTTGAAAGCATAGTTTCCACTAATTCTACGTAATTCTCTGCTTTATGATTGCCAAGAAAATTTTGTACTACTTGAACAAATGAACACCAAGCGTTAGATTCAGTCTCGTTCATTGATGTGGTGAATTGTGGATCTTAACAAGTTGCTTTATTTGAGGACCATAAAATATATCAGCTTTTAGTTTTTCCGTGCTAATGCCAGGAAATTTACGTGACAAATACTCAAAACAATTTCCATCTCGATTTAAAGCCTTCACAAATTGCTTCATTAGGCCTAGCTTGATATGCAAGGGCGGAAGTAAGATCTTGAAACCAAAGGTTCGTTGATTACGTTTTTGTTTTCCTTGAATCATGACATCTCTTGAAGGCCAATTTTTCTTAACCCAGTGCTCATTTTTAGCTCTGCTGTTCCAAAGGCACAAAAAACAAGGATATTTTGTATAACCACTCTGCTGTCCAAGGATGAAGTTAACCATTTTTAAATCAACACAAATTGCCCACTGATGTTCTTCGTATTTAATTTTTTTCAAAACTAATGCTATTGTTTCATATTCTTCCTTCATGGTATAGAATGATCAATAGGAATTGAGCCATATTTGTTACCGTTTTGTAAATTAACACATTTTAAACTACGTTTTAAACTGTCAATAAAAAGGCGCCAATCATCTGGAGTGTATTCAGGTAAACCCATTTTTTCTAAGAGCCCTCTTATATTGTTACAGAATACCAAGTCATTTTCCTGAGCGAAAAAAGGCAGCAGATCTTTATCTCTTTTACGATAAAATGTAATATTAGTACCTGGACAAAGTAGATTTTTTTCTTTTAATCTGGATGCAAGTAATTCAGCGGATTCCTTTGAGAGATTCAGGTCCCTTATAAGATCGTTTAGTTCTTCTTGATTGAAACACTGCGTGTCGTTTTCTAATTGAATTCTTTGAACTTCGTCAGACGTTGATGTTTCTGTATCATCTTCTGTCAGTTCGGATAGACTGCTGAATGATGGGTATTTCTTCCGAATGCGCTACAGGCCTTCTTGCAGAATCTAGATCAGGATATGTCCATTTGTGTCTATTGTTTCTATTTATGCCTTTAATATTAACGAGACAAAAATAGCAGTCGTCATGATGGTTTCGCGGTTCTCTCCAAACCATTGGTACACCAAACTTTAGGCACTTCCTCTTTCCAGTTGTCCATTATCGCAAATGTTCAACACATGTTTTACATATGAAATGTGAGGCCCAAGATTTATCTTGATCTCCTAAATGAACGCTAAAATAGGCAAGATAATCTCTTTTCACAAAGTCAGAAATCGTTTTTCTGCTCTCTTTCAAAGTGTATTCACCACACACATAACAAAAAACATCGGGACGATGTACACAGGTACGTCTGCTTGTGGATGCCATTATTTCAGTTTAGTGTCTTAATACTACAAAACGACCAAAATTTACACAAAATGATAGCACAACTTTACTTGGGAAAACTCAGTAATATACTCAATCGAGTACAGCGAAGCAAGTATAGAAGGATCGGGTCATAGGCAATTACAGGTATAAAAGTAATTAAGAGCTGTGTATTGAGTAGTTCCTAGTATAGGAACATTGGGTCAGTGACAATTCCAGGTATCCATTTGGTTAATTAGATTCTGGGAAATTTCTATTTTTACGATCAAGTACATATTTATCTCTTTATTTGTTGTCCTTTATCAGAAAAAAATATTAATTAACCTGTAACCTCTATCTCAAAAACTAGAGCTGATAGAAAAAATCTGGTGGCATTTTTGGAACCAGCACTTTAAAGACATTTAAAATTTTTGTTTTCATTTTGTTACTCTGTGTAATATTTTGGTAAGAATTCAATATGGCGAAATAAAATGGCGGCCTAGTGAAATGTTAAATTGCAAATTGTGTGACATAACAGATGTGTGTATGGGATCAACTACTAAAATTGTGTTACTAATTCAAGATGGCGGAACAAAATGACGGCCAAATAAAATGTTGGTAATCGTGAAAAAATCACCCTCTTAGGTTTTACATATCTTCCCGTTTTAGCGTCCCTAGATGTTTTATCAATTCTGTCGGCCCGTCTGTCAGACTGTCTGTCGGTCTGTCATTTCGCGACGTAGCTTAAAAACTAGTTTCTAGATTGACTTCAAATTTTGGTCAAAAATTAAGAGTGACGTAGGGATAGATTATCTGGTAAAAATCCATTATGGCCGAACAATGTTACTAAAAAACTTATCCAATTTACTTAAAATTTTGCAGAAAAATTGAGTGTTACGTAGGAATGAACTGGTAACAGATCCAAGATAACAAAACCAAATAGCGGCCTAATAAATAATTTAAAAAATCTGTCTAAAAATACTACTTACAAAATAATTTCAATTTTTGTATAAGAATTAAGTGTGATACAGAGATAAACTGGTAAATTGGTGGTACGAATTCAAGATAAGGGAACAAAACGACGATCAAATAAAATTTTATAAAAACCAACGTAAAAAATCTTGTTCAATTAAGAATTTTAAATTTTGCAGAAAAATGTGTAAATGGGATAAACTGATACGAATTCAACATGACGTAATAAAATAGCGGCATGTTCTATTGTAAAAAACTTATTGAATTTATTTTAAATTAAACCCAAAAGTTAAGTGTGGCATAGATAGAAAGAAATTGGCAAATTATTGGTTCTAATATAATGGAACAAAATAGCGTCCAGTAAAAATGTTTGAAAAGACAGTATATGTAACAGATATATACAGTGACTATGTCCTGAACTTCACCATTCCTAACAAATAGGAAAAAAATCATAACGAGGTAAATTCCGGCTAAAGCGAATTTACCGATTTATTAAAATTAAATATCATTAGGTACAACTGAATAAACAAGTTTTCGCTGATCCAGATGGAATACTTTTCGACAATATGTATTGGAGCTTAAAAAAAATATGTTGATAAGACTGAAAATTTATGTTAGATTATTTCCGATTAAGCCTTTTATCTCATTGCGGTAATCTTATTTGTCGCATATGCTGATACCGATCTGATGCGAGTAAGAGAAACATGATTTTTGTTTTCTACGAAAATTAAAGAAAGAATACCGATATATAAATAATATATATGACATTTTTATTTTTTAACATATTTTAAAAAAGTTAGACAAGTTTTTAAACTCATTTTATTTTCTATTGAAAAAATCTAAGTTTGTTTTTGCGTACAATTTTTTTATTTAACAGAATATTTATTCGTCAGTATATCTGTCATGTTTTTGTTATTTTGTTGGGTAAAGAGTTGGTGACTTAATTTTTCAGTCAGGAAGACAAAAAAGCCGTTTGAATCAAACATTTTGTACATCGTTCGAACATATAGTTCTTAGAGCTCGTACTTACCGGATTGACTTCAAATTATGCACAAAAAAAAAATTTTGAATCGAAACAAAATGGAGCCTTAATTAATTATTTAAAAACTCAGCCTAAATATATTACTTAATAGATTGATTTCAATTTTTGTACAAGAATTAATGGTATAAGATGAACTGGTAAAACTGTGTAACGAGTTCAAGATTGCGGAATAAATTGGCGATCAAATGAAATGTTTGTAAAACTAAAAAAAATCCAGGTTTTATATATTACGAAATCGATGGGCCAAAATTTTTATTTTATTTTTGTAACAAAACTCAGCCTAAATATATTACTTAATAGATTGATTTCAATTTTTGTACAAGAATTAATGGTATAAGATGAACTGGTAAAACTGTGTAACGAGTTCAAGATTGCGGAATAAATTGGCGATCAAATGAAATGTTTGTAAAACTAAAAAAAATCCAGGTTTTATATATTACGAAAGCGTCGATGGGCCAAAATTTTTATTTTATTTTTGTAACAAATTCCGACTTCTATCTCGGAATTCCGACTTCTAACTCGGAATTCCGATTTCTACCTCGGAATTCCGACTTCTAACTCAGAATTCCGACTTCTATCTCGGAATGCCGACTTCTATCTCGGAATGCCGACTTCTATCTCGGAATTCCGACTTCTATCTCGGAATTCCGACTTCTAACTCGGAATTCTGACTTCTATCTCGGATTTCTGACTTGTAACTCGGAATTCAGACTTCTATCTCGGAATTCCGACTTCTATCTCGGAATTCAGACTTCTATCTCGGAATTTCGACTTCTATCTAGGAATTACGACTTCTAACTGGGAATTACGACTTCTATCTCGGAATTCTGACTTCTAATTCGGAATTCCGACTTCTAACTCGGAATTCCGACTTCTATCTCGGAATTCCGACTTCTATCTCGGAATTCCGACTTTTATCTCGGAATTCCGACTTCTATCTCGGATTCTAACTCGGAATTCCGACTTCTATCTCGGAATTCCGACTTCTATCTCGGAATTCAGACTTCTATCTCGGAATTTCGACTTCTATCTAGGAATTACGACTTCTAACTGGGAATTACGACTTCTATCTCGGAATTCTGACTTCTAATTCGGAATTCCGACTTCTAACTCGGAATTCCGACTTCTAACTCGGAATTCCGACTTTTATCTCGGAATTCCGACTTCTATCTCGGATTCTAACTCGGAATTCCGACTTCTACTTCTATCTCGGAATGCGTTGTAATTAATACACGAATGCTTATAAGCGCAATCACTTTTTCATATTCTTTTAACGTCAAATGAAGTGTTCATTCTAAATGAAATTAATATTTTAATTATAGGGATCAGGATGAAGCTAAGTAAAACTACAAGAAATTTATTAACTGTGCATAAAGTCCAAATTAAAAAATAACGACTAGGTCGGTTCCGATGGCTCGAATATGGTTGAAATGAAAAATAAAATCTTGTACTTTGCTTTATCTTTTTCATGCATAGTAGAAATAATAAAACCCCGTTTAGTAAGAACATCTGATCCATATTATGTTAAAAAGATGCAATAGCATGGAGGGGGTGCACGCATTTTCAGATATATATATATATATATATTTTTTTTCAGATTTTAATATATGCACTGTAGTGTGGGGGCATATGTCTCCTCGCTCTTCATCAAGGCTTATCGTCATTTACTCCCAAGTATTGTAATTTTTTTCCCAATTTACCAACTATTTAGTATTATACATAAAATTTAAATATAATTATTATTGTTTTTCTTTTAGGAGAAAAGAAATATATTTGTTTAAAAAAATATCTTTTTTTGAGTAAATAACTAGCACCTATGAAAGAATTATGCATCCTCTATTAAAGTAACTTATATTTCGTTAAACGATTATTCATTAATCTTTATTTTTCAATTCGGTTGTTATATATCAGATTAAATTTCATCAAAGTATAAGAGATTTTTAGGTTGACTTTTTCAAGTAAGGACAGGAACTTAACTAATCAGTTACATTCTGTGTATGATACAAAACAATAGCTAAAATAAGGTTAGAAAAATTAAATTTCCATGATACCTGTTAATTAAAATAATACTCGAGTAAATTTACTTGTTTTAAAACGCTTTTATTAGTTTGGTTTGATATTCACCCACTTTATAACGCCAGATTACAATCGATGACCATGCAGTGATTTGATAAGTTTGTCCCATTATTCTGAACAGGATCATCAGGATAAAAAAAAATCATCTCGTAGAGGGACCCGGGGAAATGGCTTCCATATAAAAGGAAGGCAGCAGGCGCGCAAATTACCCATTTTCAGCACGGGGAGGTAGCGAAGAAGAATAAATTATAGTTTGACAAAACTAAAAAACACGCTCTAATAGTAAACGGAACTAAAAAGAAAAAAAACAACTTTTGTAAAAAAGCGTAGGGTGCTTTTATATCATACATTCATTCTGACTTTACTTTCAGAAATTATACCGATAAAATATTTATAATAACGGATATGAGACCCACGCTGTTTTCACAATAACATTAATTTTCTTGTTAATCACTTTATACTCGTTCAAAGGGTTTTTTTTAGTTCAGTTTACTATTAAAGCGTGTTTTTCAGTTTTTTAAACTATAATTTATTAGAATTCCTCCACAAATGAAGACAATGATATTTTATGAAGTTTGAAAACAAAAATCTGTAACATGATTTCAGCAAAAAAAAATTGTTAGCAAATAACATCCTCATAAATCAAGTTTCCATTGTATATTTCTAACTTTCTGGAAGGAAGGAAGGAAGGACATCAATCTATCAAAACAGACTACAGGAACACAGTGAAAAGTTAATTATAATTTTTAAGATTGTTTCTTCAAGCACCTTATTTTCTTTCTTTTAGCTTTATCTATTTGGTAAACCTCTTTACAATAAAGTTTTAAATTTTGTACCTTCATTTCTTGTATTATGGCTGCATTTGACTTGACTTGTTTTATAATTTTTCTATATCATAGTTACAGTTTCCATAATGAATATACAGGATAAAGTAAGCACTTTTTCTCTAATCAAAAGTGGCCTGCAGTGTTCTCTAGCTCTTGCCTCACACATATATTTAAGAGCTCTTTTCTGCAAAATAAAAAGAAGTGGATACGCTGATGAGCTCTAAAATCCCAGAAACAAATGCCATGTCTTAAGTTTGATTCCACTAGGTCAAAGTATACTAACCTTTACATGGTATGCCCCAAATTATTTGATACAATTCTTACAGCATAACATGCTGATCAGAGTTTCTTGTTTAAATTCAAAATATGGTCGGAAATCTTCAAATCTTTGTCTATGTAAACACCTAGAAACCTTGCCACTATTTGCGAACATTGTCTAAAGGCAAGTTAGGTATTGTGCATTTAAAGGTCACAATACTTTTTTGCCGATATCAAGAAACAGGTAGTTTGCATCACACCACTGCTTAACCTTGACTAAATCTGTAGATACTTTATGATCCCTTCCAATCCTAAAAAATTGTAGTGTCATCTGCAAAAAGAGTAAATCGCCCTCTTATGTCAATAATTATATATCCTTGACATAAAGTATAAAAAGAAGTGGGCGAAGTACGAAGCCTTTGACAATCTGTGCTCTTCCACAAAAGTATGATTTAAGCCAATTCTGAGAAACACCCCTGAATCCATAAAGATAAAGTTTTTGCAGCAATATTTCGCGATTCACATAGTCAACCGCCTTCGAAAAATTGCAAAACACAGCCGCAACCATCTCAACCTCATTTAACCCGAGGTATTCAGTTTATTCAGAAAGGAGATAATGCGACATTTAACATTTTTTTCTATTAATTTTGATAATGTTCGTAAGAACTAAATAGGTCGATAATTGACAGGATATTCCAGGTCTTCAATCTTATACAGAGGTTGAACTAACGCCGTTTTCAGACTATCCGGAGACACACCTCTTTCAAAGGAAATATTAATTATTGATACCAGTATATTCTGCTACTAATTTTTGTCCGATAGAACAATAATATTTGTTTAACATATTAGAGTCAAGTTCTACATGTGTTGAGGAAGAACCAGGTTGTCCCCTTAGTTCAATAACAATATGACAACTTCCAAGTTTTTTAAGAGGAAAGTGTTTATCAAAGAGATCTTCTAATTTTTTGTTAAAAATTTCCAGGGGATCAGGATCATTTAAAACTATGTTCCAGTTGATTTTATATGATTCAGTTTTAAATTTATTGATGTTAGATGCACTATAAATTCTTCCATACCTTGCAACTTTTTTCTTTCCTATGATCTAGCACAGGGGTGCTCAAACGGTCGATCGCGAGTGCTTTTTGAGTAGGAATCAAAGGAACGCGCGGTACTTGTCAAAGAAAAGCCGCGTTTTTTATTCTTGCCGCTTTTCTAGAAATTTCTGGCGGCGCGTTTGACGGGAACATTCGAGACTTTCGTTCACGCCGATATAAATGTTGCGCCTGCAGGAATTGGAGTCATTCTGAATTGCAACTTGAAGGCAATACTACGTCGATACAAAGTTTATTATTAAATAGTACAAAATGAATGCAGCGAAGAAATCTAAAACGTATTATTTTAATAACGATTGGGAGGAAGAGTTTTTGTTTTGTCGTGCGTCAGTTGCATTACCTAAGCGTGGTAACTTAGAGAGGCATCATAAAACGGTTCATAAAAACTGAAAAGGAGTTTCCGCCACAGAGTGAATTAAGAAAACGAAAAGTACGTGATTTGATAACTTGTTTGAAAAAAGAACAAACCATGTTCACAAGACCAGCCAAACAATCAAAAGCTGCTACGATCGCGTCATTTAAAATATCTCATATATTGGCGAAACACAAGAAACCATTCAAAGATGGATCGGTTGTGAAGGAAGCATTTATTGAAGCGGGTGAGACTTTATTTGGATATTTTAAAAATAAAACAGAAATCATGTCTGCTATTCAGTCAGAACATGGCAGATAAACGAAAAAATGATATCATGGAATGTAAATACTTTTCTTTACAGTTTCCACCGATATGACAGACACTGCCCAGCTGTGTATTTTTATCGGATGGTATTCAATGACATATTGGCTAAGGAAGAATTTTTGTAACCCGTGGGGAAGATATATAAAACTAAAAAACTCTACCAATATATAAATTAGTGTGCATTACAACCGATGGAGCATCAGCAATGACTGGAAACAAAAACGGTTTATGTCGAGCTAATGAAGATTTCCCTTCATTTTTTTCAATCCATTGCATTATACATCAACAAGTTTTGTGTTCAAAAATTTTAAATACGGAGGAAATTATGGGCATTGCAACAAAAATTGTGAATTCCATCCGTACACGTAGCTTGCAACGGCGACTCTTTAAGTTGCAGTTTTAAGATAGGGAGTCAGCTGAACACACTGATTTAGTTCTTCACACGGACGTCAGGTGGTTGAGTCGCGGAAAATTCCTAGAAAGGTTTCAAGAATTATTGCCCGAAATAACAGCTTTTCTAGACGAAAGAGGTGATGACACCCAGATGTTGAAAAACGAAAAATGACTGACTGATTTGGCATTTTTGACTGACATCACAATGCACTTAAACACCATTAACTTGGAGCTTCAATGTAAAGGAAAAACTGTTAGTGAGATGATTAGCGCAGTAAACGGATTCAAAAGTAAATTGCAACTTATGATAGATCAACTGAAAAGAAAGGATCTGAAACATTTTCCGTCTTTGAAAGCAAGGATTCCTCAGTTGAATTATGATACGTATGAGGCTGAATTATCAAATATTTTGAGACAATTCGAAATTCGTTTTTATGATTGTAGTAAATTGGCAAATGTAGCATCATTTATGAGTTATCCTCCCTTTTTAATGTAAAAACATTGAGGAATCAGCTACTGAAATAGCAAGTCAGTTTAATATGAACTCATGTTCTGTTGAAAATGGGTTGGTGCAGATTATATCAGATATACATCTCAAAGCTATAGCATCTGATACAAATTTCTGGTGTTTTATATCTGAAGATAAATATCCGAATCTAAGGCAAATCGCCTTTCAACTGACAGCAATGTTTGGGTCAACTTACTTGTGCGAGTCCTGAAATGAAGATAGTTAAGTCAAAATATCGCAATCGACTAACTGACGATCATATGTCATCATGCTTGCGATTAGCACTCAGTGGTTACGTACCATCTTATGAAAAGTATGCTGAGGACATGCAGTGCCACGCTTCAACATCCAAAGTCACTCCTTAGTTAAGTTTAACAACATATGTAACTCTTTTGTTTTGTAACAACCAATAAACTCGCAATTTTGAATAACTGTGTGTTTTTTCATTGATATTGTAGAGAAGAACCTAACTAAACCTAACCCAAACCTTGACTAAAATAATGTATATTGTGCGGAAAGCTAATATCTATATATGCTACGGTACACCCTACCTAGGTAGGTAGGTAGGTAGGTAGGTAGGGTGTATGTATCGTGTATGTACGACAACCCTGCATCACACAAACTTGCAGCCTTTCAGATTCGATCGTAAGTAGTCTAAAAATATTGAGGTAGATCGCCAGCAGTTCAAGTTTGAGCACCCCTGATCTAGCAGAATATTCCCTATTATTGCCTCATGGTGAGATAGGCCAAGTGATATTACAGATATGTTACAGAGCTCATCCCTAGACGCATTTGTGCAGAAATAATCTATAAGTGAACTAACTACATCTGTCACGCGACTTGAATCTTGAACAAGCCTATCCAGATTAAAAGAACTAAATAAAATACTAAATAATAAATTATGGAATTTACCTCAAATTGTGCGCAATAATGAGGTGTTGCATAGGATTCCTGTAATATTTTAGTACGAATCCAAGACAGCAAAACCAAATGGCGACTTAATAAATTTTTTAAAAAATCAGTCTCAAAACTGCTTATTACATTCATTTCAAATTCTTAAGCATTAAGTGTGATCTAGAGATAAACTGCTAAAATTCTGGTGCGAATTCAAGATAGCGGCCAAATAAAATGTCTAAAAATTGACTTCAAATCTTGAAGCAAAATTGAATATGATACAGATGTTGACTGGCACGAATTCCAAATGACGGTACCATATGGTAGTCTTAGAAAAACACTGTAAAAACTACTTATTCAATTTATTTTAAATCAAGCCCAAAAATTAAGTGTTCCCTAGGTAGAAACTGGTAAAATATTAACACGAATTCAATATGGCGGAACAAAGCGGCGCCTAATAAAAATGTTTGAAAAGACAGTATACTAAATGAATATGTGCGGAATTAAATTGAGTAACATTTTACTATTCCTAATAAAAGAAACTGGTAAGATTTCGTAACGAGGGAAGTTCTGGATAAAGGAAATTCACCGATTTTTTAAATTCTTGTCTGCCATATACAATAATAAAAAAAAATTATCGAACATATACTTTATATTCAAACAGTGACACCGAAACAATGCAAATTGTTTAACGAAGATTAAATATGACCTCATTTTTATTGTTGAGCTGTTTGTTCATAATATGGACTTTAATGTTGATGTGTCCACTTTATTCGTATGCTATTAAACCCATAAATGATAAAAAATCACAGGAAAAAAGTTAAAATTTTCCAATAATGTCGATGATGAGTCGAATATAAATGAAAAATAAATAAATTGTGCTTGGATAATGAATAATGTACAAAATCTAGTACAATTCCAACCTCGCGGATACCCTTGTCCTAGCCTAGCATCTGTGTGCCATCGGCGTAGCGCGAGGTGCAACTTTACTTTGTGTTTCTTTTATAGTAGGTCCAGTTATAATGGGAGGTAGGAGCGTACCTTTTCAAATACCTTTGGGTTGTTGTTCCCTGCTCAATTATTGTCGATGCCATCATTTTAAATTTTATTGTGGCAACTAAGTATCTTGGATTTAGATCATAATTGTAAAAATTTTCGTAAATAGATAACTACGTATAGTAAAGAAAATATAATTATATTAAAATAGTTATGGAATACAAAATATTAAGTATAAATTGTAAAATTGAACATACATGCTGGTGTTTTTTCGATTAGTTTCAATAAAATTCTTTTATATTCAGTGTTGAATTTTTAGCATATCATTGGGAAATGGTTTAAAAGTAGCGTAACCTTTATTGAGGTGGGAAGGGGATATGGACACAAAATTTACTTCTCTCGTAAAAGGGAAAAAATCACCCTCCGAAGTTGTTTCAGATCTTCACGTTTGTGGGTCCCTAGATATCGGAAAATATGTTTTCTCAATTCCGCGGGTCTGTCTGTTCGCGGCATAGCTAAAAAACTACTAACTTCAAATTTTGGTCATATTGGGATGACCTGGTAACATTTTGGTAACAATCCAATATGGCGAAACAAAATGGCCGCCTAGTGAAATGTCAAAAAAATTATTATTAAAAAACTACTCCAATTTATCCGAAATTTTGCAAAAACATAAATTATTATTTTGGAATCAACTGGTAACATTTAGTACGAATCCAAGATGGGGGCTTAGTAAAATATTTAAAACTTCAGCCTAAAAAAACGCTTAAAGGTTTGATTTCAAATTGTGTGCCATAACTAATTGTGGAATAGGGGTCAACTAGTAAAATTGTGGTACTAATTCAAGATGGCCAAATAAAATGGCGGCCAAATAAATGTTTGTAAACGTGAAAAAATCACCCTCTGTGGTTTTACACATCTTGTCGTTTTAGCGTCCCTAGATGCCAAATAATATGTTTTATCAATTCCGTTAGTCCGTCTGTCGGTCTGTTTGTCAGTTTGTAAAAATCCAACATGGCGGAATGTTAAACATTTTTGGTTTT
Source organism: Kuschelorhynchus macadamiae (assembly GCA_030620095.1). Lineage (NCBI taxonomy): Eukaryota > Metazoa > Arthropoda > Insecta > Coleoptera > Curculionidae > Kuschelorhynchus > Kuschelorhynchus macadamiae. The sequence goes on from JAUTXW010000347.1 coordinate 1,043,875, forward strand.
TGTTAGAGTCGTGTATTATTTGGGGTTAACATCCAGTAAAAAAAAACAAGTCTTTTTTTAAATTATTGACGTTTCGCCATTTTATTGTTGCATCCTCAGGACACCTATATAGAACCTATATCCTACATAAAACCCATATTATCAGTCTTTACGTAGTCCGTTGGACAGCAGATATTTCCCAGATATTAAGTTTCTAAATGGTTTTCATTAACAATCCTCTTGTTGGTATGTTAGTGTATTATTTGGGGTAAGGATCCAATAAAAAAAAAAAGTATTTTTTTAAATAGTCGACATTTCGCAACTTTATTATTGCATCCTCAGGACAGATATACAGGGTGTCCCAATAGTGCGTTCTCGGTTGATATCTTGATAACGGATAGCGATATAAAAAAAGTTCAAATACAAAAGTTGTAGAACAATACGGGCTACATAACTTAAAATTATTTTCATTTATACAGGGTGTCTCAAAAGTCTGTAGGGAACAAAGTTGTGTTTTTTCTTATGGGACACCCCGTATATTTTTGCAGATTTAGATACTGCTCGTGATTCTACACGTTTTTTGTATAACATGACCTATGTCTAAATCTGATAGTTTTTCTAATATCCTCCATTTTGTAAAGAATTATGAATTGCAGTGCCTTTTTTCAAACGACGTGGGCCGTTGGCTTTTTGATATAGGATTATGATTTTTGGCAGGAACATTAACAAAAGTATGGGTTGACTTTCAACGTGAACAAAATTTGTCGGCGTTGTACAGGGGGTCCTAGATAAGTAGGAGAAATTAAAAAAATTAAAAATATCATATCTTCATATATTTTAATATTTTAGACTATTCGTGACCCAAAATCCTATCTTTCGTTATAAATATGTCCTATACCTATTTGTCATAGTTTCCGAGATTTTGACATTTTTGTATTTATTATTTGGTTTTCAATGGCAATCGCCTTAGAATTTGCTTTATTATCGAATTTTCTAATTCTAATACACTACAAATGACGCAAAATTAAAAATTCAGCTCATGATATTGTGCTAAGAATCGCGACCTAAAGACTTAGAACAGATATTTTACCAACTATTCTTAAATATTTACTATTTTGGCTATTATAAAAGCGTAGGTAGTGTCAACATTTAGTTAGAACTTAATGTACGAAGATGCCTTAGACAATCCTAAAGTAAAAACAAATGAAAACGGGGAAAATGTTGTCATGGCGAAATGTCAAACTCTTGTATTTGTGTAGTAACGGTGTTCAAATTGATTTAAAATGAATTTTTCTAGAGAAGAATTAATTAACATGATTTATGTTTTGGGCGCAAGTGATCAAAATTGTTTTTTAGCAAGTAGAGTTTATGCGCAACGGTTTAGCAATGCCGAACGTCATCCTCATGAGGTATCATTTGTCAGAGTCAAAGAACGATTTGAAAGAACTGGATGTGTCGATTACTAACGAAAATTGGAAAAGCAGAAAAGAGCCGCAAATGAAGAAACTGAATATCTTGTTATGCAAACTTTAATTGAAAATCCTCATATTTCATGTAGGCAGTTCGAAAAGGAGAGAGGTGTTGCTAAATCTACGGCAAATAGAATAATTAGAAAACATAAATTTCACCCATACCATATTCAACTGGTACTAGAGCTGGATCAAGACGATTTCAATCGAAGACTTGAATTTTGTACTTGGGCATTAGTAAAAAATAGAGAAGAACATGATTTTTTCAATAACATTTTATTTACTGACGAAGCGACATTTCATAAAAATGGATACGTCAACCGACATAATTTCCACTATTATAGTTCTGAAAACCCCAGATTCATTATCCCCTTGGATCACCAGCATAGATGGTCTCTTAATGTATGGGCTGGTATAATCGGTAACCGTATCATTGGACCTTATTTTTTTGAAAATAGAGTTAATGGAGAGATTTTCCTAAATTTACTGCAAAACAGTTTGCAGGAGTGGATTGACGAATTACCTTTGAATCTAGTGAGGCGGATGTGGTTCCAACTAGATGGCGCTCCGGCACATTTTAGCAGGCAGGTGAGGCAATTTTTAGACGCGAATTATGAAAATAAATGGATTGCTAGGGGAGGTCCAGTATCATGGCCGGCAAGGTCTCCGGACCTCACAAAACTAAATTTTTTCTTGTGGGGTTTTGTTAAAGAGCAAGTTTACCAAACGCCACCCACTACCATAGAGAATATGAAAATGAGAATTAGAAATGCATGTACAAATATCAATGCCGCGATGCTGAATAGAGTTAACAATTCCTTGGTGAATCGGCTACAAGTGTGTGTTGAAAGAAATGGTGGTCATATTGTACATTTAATCAAGTGATTGTAGGACTTATTTTTCTGTTGTGTCTCTTTAATTAAAATATTTATTTGCCTTTTTACATAAAGAAAAATAGTAGACTGAATTTTTAATTTTGCATTTTTTACTGTGTATTAATGTACAGGGTGATTCACCGAGATTTGCCACCCCCCTTAATTCCTTTATTTTTAATAACAGAGAAAAAGTTGAAATACAAAAGTGTCCCTCGGATATCAACTTTGTTATTTTAAATGGAACACCCTGTATATTATTACATTTTTGGATTCCTCGGAAAATTCTATAAATTCGATAATAAAGCAAATTCTAAGGCGATTGCCATTGAAAACCAAATAATAAATACCAAAATGTCAAAATCTCGGAAACTATGACAAATAGGTATAGGACATATTTATAACGAAAGATAGGGTTTTGGGTCACGAATAGTCTAAAATATTAAAATACTATACATTCCATTTAAAAAAATGAAGATATGATGTTTTTAATTTTTTTAATTTCTCCTACTTATCTAGGACCCCCTGTACAACGCCGACAAATTTTGTTCACGTTGAAAGTCAACCCATACTTTTGTTAATGTTCCTGCTAAAAATCATAATCCTATATCAAAAAGCCAACGGCCCACGTCGTTTGAAAAAAGGCACTGCAATTCATAATTTTTTATAAAATGGCGGATATTAGAAAAAATATCAGATTTAGACATAGGATATGTTATACAAAAAATGTGTAGAATCACGAGCAGAATCTAAATGTACAAAAATATACAGGGTGTCCCATAAGAAAAAACACAACTTTGTTTCCCTGCAGATTTTTGAGACACCCTGTATAAATAAAAATAATTTTAGGTTATGTATCCCGTATTGTTCTACAACTTTTGTATTTGAACTTTTTTTATAGGTAGTGCGTATTTTCCCCTAAACTACATCGGCCCAAACAGTTAGTGGACCGAAACTTCACTGGCCCTAACAGTCGAAATCCCGACAGATTGGAATGTGTGGAATGCGGCGCTAGCCCGACACTTTAAATAGCGAATTGGCGAGCTACGCTACTGGCTAAAAATTCTTTAAATGGGCCTCCTGTGTTGTCAAGTTTTATTGATAAAAATAAATATATTGTTTGTTTATTCATTTTTAATCAAAACTACACCATGAAAAAATGATGTTAGCGTATTTCCCTGTATTCTAACTTTGAAGTGAAAATATTTTTATTGTTTTTTTTTGTTTATTATAAAGCATTTGTTTATCACAAGATAATTTCTATTTAATGGAATAATGAAGATTGAATATTGAAAAAAAAAAATGTTGGAAAGCCCAGGAAGAGGTTATTGCTTGTTTGCATGGAGATGATTTTAAACCTTCTACTTTTAAACTGGGTATGTTTATTTTAGAATAGTGTGAATATGGTATAAAGTTGCAACCATTTCAGTTTTTACACTCAGATAGTCTTATTTGTTGATGTTGATGTTGTTCCCTACCTAAAGATAAAACAAAAGACCATATAAAAATCCACAAAAGCCTTTAAGCGTATCTTTCAACTAATTTGTTTTGTGAGCTTTTTGAGACACATAATTTCTACTTTTTTTTAAGTTTTTTTGGTGTTTCATTTTTTATCCTGATCCTAAGCAAATACCTATCTAAAAATCAGTTTTTATCAGTCACATATTGATTATGGCTTTTATAAGATTGTTAATGATTTTCCCTAAGCTTGTTATTCATGCAGGTACTTTATTAATTATAATTTGTTTTAGGACCAATGCAAGTCTTGATGTTTGATACAGGTATCGTAGACAAGGCTTAGGAAGTTAGTTCTGCTCATATGTATGTGCATTGCAGATATTAGTGACGTGTATATTATAGTCATACTTGAGTACTCTTTGTTGCCCTGTTTGCATAGGAAGAAAGAAAAGACTTTAGTTACGGGTATTGATCTGAGTGTCATATAGCCCCAGTTATAGCCCATTCCGTCAATGTAATAATTGGGCCTCTTTGTTATATGGAAGCTTCAAATTCTGCACCTTTAAATTTACTAAATATGCTTGTCACATAAAGTGGATAAATTTACTAAATATGCTTGTCACATAAAGTTGCTCATTTATAATTACTGTTGCTGAGAAAGTGTGTAGTTTGAGAAATAAAAAAGATGCACCATATGATAAATGTAGTGTCAACTTTATTTTTAATTCCATGTTGAATAAATTTTTTAAAGTGTATTACATATTTTGTATATTAATTAAAGATATATAGCTAAAGTGGATTAGAAATTTAAATAATTTTTCCCCATATTTTAAAAATATTAACAGTTGGTATACACAATTCAGTAATAAGTTAATTTAGTAAGTATGCCAGATATCGCACATCACATCTTCAATTTTTTTTTAAATCTACGTATGGTTTAGGAAAAAGTTAGGTGCATGATATAATTTTAAATGACAAAAGTCTTTCGAAGATACCCTCAATTAATTTCATGCTTTCAGATTCTTAAGTTTATTAACTGGTATAAAGTAGTTTATATCTTGTAAATTATTTTATCAATTAACTTTTAAAATATAAACTTTTATAGCCTAATCTTATAGAATTTCCAAAAAATATTACATCTTATTGTTGACTTTACCATATGTTGGGAACTGGCCGCCAAACTTATAAGAATGCGTATTGTTAAAAAAAATTGTGGTATATCTTTTAGAATCTTTATTCAAGTAAATGTTAAGTTTTCTAAATAAATAGTTCCAAACCTTAAGGTTGAGACAGTGTTTCAAGAGGGATAGACATTGACTAAAAGCATTATCCCTTATAATACCTGTAGTGCTTTGTTTAATGTTGGATTAAGTAAAATAATTTGTAATTGAGAAAAATCTAGTTTAAACAATATCTTATTTAACTGACTTTGACATAATGTCATTATTTGTTAAAATAAACTCATAGTAAATGGTGCCAAGGATATATAATCAAATCCCATTGGAATTTAAGAACAAATCATATTATATAATTACACAAAAATCTTGAATACTTCAAAAGGAAGTAAGCATTTTATGATGGCATACGAATTTTGATTGATCATAAATTAAACCTTCATTTAACTTTTTTCTTGAAAGGGGTAGAAAAAATGGTAAATGCAGAAGTTGTAGATTTTTAATCTATTAGTTTCTATGTATACTGGGTGTTTTTTGGAAAAGCATGACAATTTTTTTTTGTTTTGATGGAACACCCTGTATATGTCCATCAAATGGGTCTTTTCTTGCTAATTATAATTATATTAGGTTTGACACATTGAACACAGGAAATTAACAATATATCAATTATCAGAGATGTTAGAGAAAACATAACACAGATATGAATAACTTGCCTCTTATGTCATGGTTTTTCTCAATTGCCTTTAAAGGTAAAGATATCAAACCTAATATATTTATGATTAGCAAAAAGATGCCTATTTAATGGACATAATATAACATGGGTGTCCCACAAAAAAATGAGGGTTGAATTTATAATCAATATTCCTGCACATCATTAGATGATAATTGATCATTTTAGATGATAAAAATACTATTTGTTTGCCTGTCATTGTTATTATATTTTGTTGTTGGTAAAAGTATTTCTGATACAACCTATCTTCAATTTTAATTGTCACGGTTTTAATATGATAATTTTAAAATAATGCACATACAGCTATAGACCATGGTATAGTGAGTATATTATATTATTATCCTTTATTTAGCATTTTGCTAGTTTACAAATTCACAATGTTTGTATTTATTTAATATATTGTTATATAAAAAGAAAACTTAATTTTACAAAAGAAATAATAAAGTACAAAACATAGAAAAATAGTTAAGTAATGAAACCTAAAATATTTAATACAGTCAGGTAATAAAACTTAGATACTGAAACTAGAAGTAAAATATAAGTTTAACTCCAAAAGAAAAAATTAAGTGCTAAAATAAATATAATATATAATAACTAGGAATAAGTTTTGTAATTTTTTAATTAAAACACATAAATTTACTGATTTATTTGTTTGTGCCCGAATGCATAAAAATCATACAATTACATTAACTATTACAAATTTAAGTACAGTAAAAAGCTTTCAATAAATAACATCAGAGTAAACAACAGAAGATTTTTTAGTTCGAAAGTTCATTTAGAGAAATGATTTATATAATTTCCCATAAGAAAATATAATGAGAAAGAACTTGGTAAATTTCAATAAAAACTTTTAAGTAACAAATGTCCACTTAGACTCTGTGACATCAAGAGAATACATTTTTCTTTTTCACTCCAATGTTATACTTCCTTCCTCAGCAAAGCTTAACTCTCAAACGTTAGCTAAACATTTTGATGGTAAGGTCTGTTTGAGATGGAAAACTGTTACTTAAATCACAATATCCAAAGTTTTGATCTTGATCCTAAAAAACAATTGTTTTGCTTTTTCAATTTCTCCAAATGCAACAGACCATAATTATTAATTATACAAAAACAGATGTTTTAGTGATCCATATTTCTTTAATTTTTTTTGCATTGCGTAATGAAGCTACATATAATTTAGTGAGTTTTTTACCCTTACAATAAAAAAATACTGATATTTAATCTCCTATGATCATTTTTGAAGCTTAGATTGCATTGGTTTTGATTAAAATGCTACAACTCACATCACTTTTTTACAATATGAATAATTTAAGTCTGACTACAAATTTCATAAGAAATGAATTACTGCTACCCCTCTTTTTGACTAAATATGGTGGTGGTTTTTGAAGCTAGATTTAAGGTGTGAACGAACTATTTTTAATGAATTGAAGAAGTAATCAAAATAACTGGCTTCTTAAAGCTAAAGAAGCAAGCTTTCAAATTCTGAAAAGATTAACAAGATACATTGTCTTGTTTTTAAAATACAGATACCTGTATTTTTCCTATGATAACTTTAATTAAGTTTATGTAGAGACTATGATTTTTTTCTGAGTCCAGTCTGGAGTAAGCCTAACCCTGGATGTAATAATAATAGCTATATTTTAAAAAATGATATTTTGTGTATTTAGTCACAAATATTTGTATAAGTTATACATCTGTGTAAGTTTCTAATTTTTGTGAGGCATTTGACACAATCCCTCAGGCTATGCTACTGGACATTGTGCATAGCTATATGATGTGGAGGATCTGTGTTAAATGTTTTTAAAATGTATCTGATTATGTTAAAGTAGGAGGAGCTTTGAGTCAGCCTATGCTGATGACTTTATTTTGATTTTCCCCAGTAATACACAGGAAGAAGTGTAGGATTTATTAATTAAGGACATGAATAAGGTTAAATGGTTTTTGGATCATTTTAAACTGACTCTTAATGTAAAGAAAACTAATTTATTCAATTACATCAATTAATCATCCAAATTTTAATTAAATTAGCATAGATTATTTGAGTGTACTATTACAGCTAGGAAATAAAGCAATAAAAAGTTTTAAGAAGTAAAAGTCTATTCATAAATAAGTCAAGACACATTGTAATGGCATAAATAAAAACCTACTTCACAAAATGGTGAATAAGTCCTTATATAGCTTGTTTTCAGAATAAATCTAAACCTAAGATTATATTAAACATAAATTTTATTTAAAACACATTACAGTAAATGTTATCTTCTTATGATGTAATCGGTTTTCTCAACTCACAAAGGGGTTGTTTTCACATGCCTCGCCCCTGGCAATAACTGAATCGGTATAGTTGGTAAGAAGGCCAGATTTTAACCAATGACACAGTCCAAGATATCATTTTCTTACTTTCTAGAGCTTCCATCTTGTTGGTGATCTTATTACATAATGGTCATCCTTGGGCATACTAAAAATAAAGAAAATCTCTAATTACTTTCAAAAACATTAACACACTTATTAAAAAAAAAAAATTAATGAAATAGATATGGCACTACTTAGAAAAATAATCACTGGTGAACTTATGCTATTTGAATTTTAAAAAGAAAACGAAAAAAAAAACTACATATATTTAAATAATGATCCCATATAATTTCAAAAAAATGATCAAACTAAATGCTTATTTGTGGAAGTATGTTATAAATATATCAGAAGTTGTGCCATCTATGCATTTTTATATTCCGATAAAACTTTAAATTCTATGAATGTCAGTTTTTAAATATTTACAATTGGACAAAAAATGGTGGATCTACAGGCATTTCCTTTATTTTGTTTAGCTGGCCGTGTCACAAACATTAATGCAATTTTTAACAGACTTCAAAAAAGGAGGTTATCAATTTCACCCTATGCATTTTTTTATGTATGTACAACGATTACTCTGCGATGGTTTCAACAATTTGGATGAACTTTTCAGAGAATATTCCGGATATTGCTCAAGTGGTCCCACAGCTAGCATATTGTAAAAAAGTATGACGTTCACCATTTTATCAGGAATTTACATAGATATTCTATGGTTATTTATTAAATATGACTTTTAAAATAAAACTCATATAAATAGAACTAAAAAGGATGAAATAAAAGATGTATAAAAATTAAACTGACTTCAAAAAATGCACCTAAAATTGGAAAATAATATTATATTCCATCTGGAAAATTTTAGTCACCAAGCGAATAGAGATAGTAAAACAAAACACTCGTTACATTAATATATTTTGGTAATTAAGAATAAGTTTGGCTTTGACTTCACAGACACAGGGTATGGGATTCGCTTCTGGCGAGTTACTTCACAATATCTACTTCAAAAAAAACACTAAAAAGTAAAAAATTATATTTTATTCCACATTGAAAATTTGACTTTATGAAGTCATCTTCAAACTAATTCTTAATAACTTAATCATAAACAGACATTTATATAATGAGTACCTACATATATGGGAATAAAATATTACTGTTTACTTTTTGTTGTTTATTATATTGATTTAGTAATTTTTATTTCATCCTTGTTAGTTTTCTTTATACAAAGTTTCAAGTTATAAAGCCTAAACTTAGGTTAAAATTTTAGACGCCTTGAGTCCATTGCACATGAAATTTTACCAGAATCACCATATTAACATCAACACTTTTTTCCTGGCAATATAGTGAACGTGGTATAGATTGTCTTTCGCGCTCGTGTATACATGTAGAACATGTTAAATATGGCATCATTCCGCTATATTTAATATGTTTGCTATGGGACCACTCCAGTAACATCCTGAATATTCCCTATTTCATCCAAACTGGTCATACAAGACAATCACATACCATTGCTCTTTCCATTCATTTAACATCTTAATTCAGCTCAATATTTTTAATTATATAAGCAAATTTAATTCAATATCTAAATCAGATTTGTCAATAAGACAGAATTCTTAGACAATAAAAGCATTTAAGTTACATTAAAATTTCAATTATATTTGTGCCATAAATAAATTCTTATTCATCTCTCATAGAAAACCTTGTAGAGTGTAGAGGAAAATTTAAATGATTTTAGTTATCATAACACTTCCTTTTTGTTTGTGTATTTTTGTCTGTTTTTATAAAAAACAATGTTTGTTTTTTTTTTCAAATAAATAAATATATATTAACAGAAAATAGTCATTAACATTTTTAGACTTAACAAATTACAAAATCAAAGTGCAACCTATCAAAATATAAAACAAGTAAATATATATTATATATATATATATATATATATATATATATATACATATATATATATATATATATATATATATATATATATACATACATATATATATATATATATATATATACATATACATATATATACATATATATATATATATATATATATATATATATATATATATATATATATATATACATATAAGGTCAAAGACATCTTAAAATAAAGCCTAATAGTTTTATTGTCCTATTCGTGATATTATCTATGTATTTGGCAAAAGTAAATTTGGAATTCAATAGCATTCCCAAGTCTTCAAAAGTATCAACTCTTTTCAAGATTCTTTCGTTTAGTGTATAAATAATGTATTTTTTAAACAATGGAAACTTATTTTCTAGAAATAGAGATATCTCCAATAATATCAACACAGGGGTAGGAACGATTTGGTTATGACACTTCACCAAATTTCTTTATTTAATAAGGGTTCTCTAGTCGGATGTATAAAATTATATATATCACCATTAAAAATAAAATGTATTCAAAAGATAAAAGTAAACCAAAAAATTCTTATTGAAAGAGAATTCTGTTCCCCAGATGATTATTTTAACTTTTATATACAGATTACGTCCTGCTTATATGTAGAGCCTATTATGAATGAACTGTTCATTTAAATCATTGAAGAAATAGAGAACATTAAAATACCTTAGGGGTTCCGAGGGGTTTTCCAACATTGAAGACACAAGTGTTACATTTTGTAAACATTAACAAAATAGGTTGCCTTTTTTGAAAATACAGACCCCAAATAAATTTTGTCCCAGGCCAAAACTAGGGTAAGCATGGCTCTGTATGAGAGTAATAGATATCTTTTTAAAAATGATAAGTATATGGATCTCTTCATGTGAAATAAATCTTCAAAGCACTTTATTTTGCTACTTATTTAACAAATTTTTCTAAAAGTTATCTTTAAATAGAAAATATTTTGAAAAAAAAAATGCCTCATTATTATTAAAATATACAACTATTTTGACATGTGAATTACCTCAGCAGTTCTATATTTATTCTCAGATGGACTAGGGAAGCATTCCTCACTGCTTTGTCTGTCTACTCATAATTTTATATGCAAAGCTGATTTTCATTTTTTTATTGTTGCCTGAGATACATACCCCGATTTGCCAAGATGGAGCCCACTGTGGTTAATACATCCATGAATTTACTTGGTTTTCCTAAAAATGCAAACACAACTATATATCATAATCATGTTATCAACCAAATACAAATGTTTTTGTCGAGTTTTTTCTTTTAACTAACATTTAGTGTGCACTATACATTAAAAAACCGATATATTGAAGAAAATCCGAAGAGGAACATTAAAGAAAATAGATGTATACACAAAAAAAGAATCTAGATGGCTTACCAATATGAAATATGTATGTTACAATATACTTTCTGATGTCCTAATTTGATAGCCCATTTAAATTGCTGAATCTAACTTTCTAGTAATCTCGTTCTTGAAATTGCATTTAAATGGGCGAAAAACTGAGAATTCAGGACTTATCGGGAACACAGTAAAAGCTTGCATATTATTTCTGCACGTTTCACAACCAACTAACAATTTACAGGCATTTTTCGTCATGATAGTAAAACTTATTTTATTGTATCTTAACACTGATACGGTAGCAGTAGAATTAATACGTAGCTATTTGCTATTTTTATAAACTAGGTAATTCTTTGAGAACGATTTAAAATTTATTATTCAGGAATATTAATAACATGTTATCAAACATAAATAAAAAAACACAATTGACAATATTACTAATATTGTCGGAAATATGTACTTCTTTAGAACAATAATGCACTTTGGCAACAGTGACAGAAGTTTCTTACATCATTGGCGTGCATGTTTATGTATTTCGACGTTTAAGGCCAACGACGAATTCCATGCATTCCTATGTGTCGGGATTTCGACTGTTAGCGCCAGTGACGGTTATGTGTAATGTAGGTTCGGGCAAGTGAAGTTTAGGGCCAAATACATCGAACCTTTTTATATGGCTATCCGTTATCAAGATATCAACCGAGAACGCACTATTGGGACACCCTGTATAGATTCTATATCCTGCATGAAACCCATATTATCATTATTTACATACTAAGTTGGTCCGGAAATATTTCCCAGATATTGAGTTCCTAAATGGTTTTTGGTTAAGGATCCTCTTGTTGTTAAGTGTATATTATTTGATCTTAGGAAATATCTGCGCAACAACAGCAACATATGGAAAACATAAACAACGACCAACGACAGCTCAGATATAATCTTCGTCACCGGGTGGGGGTATAAAGGAAGCGTCGCAGTCACTAACACTTTAGTCTCTATTCGGACGCGAAAAAGACAGCTTCAAGCTTCGAAAATGCCAAATGTGATTTTGGCGAAACGTCAGCAATACTGTTCTTTTCAGAACGACAGTAGTGAACGGATGTACATTCGGAATGAAAATACACTGTATTTTTCCATTTTATTTTTACAACCGGAAGTACCGAAAACAAAATGGCTGACTTTCAGGTATAGGACAACTTTAGTATTTTAAATCCATATAATTTTTTATATTTAAACACCCTGTATACCTCCGCTTTGCAAAAATGTAATACAAGCTATAGTTACGTTGCAGAATGGTTGATTTTTTATCTTTTTTTTTTTGAAAAGTCGCCTATGGAAATAAATTCATATTGTTCTACGTCTATCGCTTTTGACATATTCTTTTGAAGTAGAATAAAAGTGCAAAATAGAAAAAATTGCAAAGAATAAAAATTTATTAAACAAGACATTACAAGTTATGGAAAAAGCTGTTACTTGTTATTAAAAATTACTACTGCAAATGTTGGAAGTGTCTTTTTCCGACTTCAATACATAAAAACAAAATCGGGAACAGTAAGGTCTGGTGAACGAGGGCCTCCTCCTCTTCCAATCCATCTGTTATCAAAGACCTTATTTAGTGATCCTCTGGCAATTAACGCCTAGTGTGGTGTAGCTCCAGGTTGTTGAAAGTACACTGAATTTAGAATATTTTCATGACGTAATTGCGGATAAAAAAACGCATTCTCTGGATTTTCAAAAAAGAATGGGCCATACATTTTTTCCCTGGACACCCCATACCAAACTGTAACTTTCGGCGAATCTCTGACGTGTTCATAATATTGCCTTGGATTCTCTTCTGCCCATATTCTACAATTATGTTTATTAACTTTTCCATTTATACAAAAAATAGCCTCATCCGATATAATTAGCCTTTCGAGAAAATGTCTGTTTGTTCTCATTAAATTTTGTAAAGTCTGGCATAGTTCTACCCTTTGCGGAAAATCAGTTTCTTTAATTTCTTGCAAAATTTTTATCTTATATGGCTTTAGTTTGAGTATATTTTTCATAATGGTTAACACTGTGTTTCATTATTTACTGTTCTTTTCTTACGTGTTAAAGATCCCGTATTCCGAAATGTTCTGTACCAGATTTTAATTGCGTTTTTTGTCCGAGGAATTTTATTATTTCTAAATCTTCTTTGAGTTACCTTTATTGATTGAATTTGCGCAAACATTATCACACACTTTGGCTTTTCACTCAAAGAAAACATGTTTCACTTCTACTTCAAAAATATATGTCAAAAGTGATCGACGTTGAAACAATATGAATTTGTTTCCATAGGCGACTTTTCAAAAAAAGTAAAAAACACTGTACCTACTTAAAGGCGTATATACGTTATATGGCCTGCATTTACGGATCTTAATATCTTAATTACAATAGTGAGGTGTTAGATGTTAGCCGTACTCGGAATTCCCTTGTCGATATTTTAATAAGAGAAAAAATCCTTCTTTCTTCTGAAACATACTTTTGATTCCAATTCTACCGGACTATAGTCCGGTTTATTTTGTAATACATTAAAAACTAGACGTCGATATAGTTTTTACAATGATCAGTTGTGTTACCAATACGTTATACACCTATACATGTGATTATTATCGAATTGAACATTGCGAAATCCTATTATTAGGTAAAACAAAAGTTGCAACACCGCCGGTACACGGTCGCGATTAAAAAGTTATCTAGTTTATTAAAGTATTTTTAGATAATTTTTGCAAGGTTATTCTCAATGGACAGCTCCTTAACGTTCTTAACGCAGTCACTAGAAAATTTGCTAAACCGCTGGCAAACTCACGCGTGATGTTTATCTTTATAAATATACATATACAAAATCAAGATTAACAGTGACAGTAGATTAACGTTTTATAATAACTATACCAGTTATTATGTTTTAACTTGCATTGAGCGTATTTTATTAACTATTTTTAAGTATACTTTTCTTAAAATACTTAAATGACTTTTTCTTGGTGTGTTTCACTTTAGAATCTAGTATGCGGGGTGTTCGGATGCCATACCTACAGGGTTCCCGGAAAAAGATACAAAAAACTTGTAATATAAAAGTTTTAGGGTTTATCCTGAACCGTCAGAAAATGATTAAGCACGGATTTTTAAATGAAACACCCTGTATATTTTTTATTTTTACTTCCCTCGTAAAAGGAAAGTATTGTAATTGTAAAAAAAATCACCCTCCGAAATTTTTTCAGATCTTTACGTTTCAAGGTCCTTAGATTCCTTCGGTCTGTCTTTCTGTCCAACAGTCCGACTGTCATTTACCCAATTAGCTCCAGATTTTGGTCAAAAATTGAGGGTCATATGAGGATGACCTGCTAACATTTTGGTAAAAATCCAATATGGCAAAACAAAATGACGATTTTTAATAAAGATCTTTGTTTCCCAACCCAAACAAACATAATTTGACTATATTTAGGCAAACTGTTTATTAATTATTTTGGTTTAAATTATACCTCAGTTTCCTGTAAATAGTATCGCTAATTAAATCTGGATGATTCTGAACGATTTCTTTCCGAATTTTTTGTTCGAGGACTTGAATGTCTTGAGGATAATAAATTCGATTCTTCAGATAGCCCCATAGAAAACAAAAAGACGTTTACAATTTAAAAATATTTCTAATTATACACGGTATTTCACAAAAGTGAGGAACCTAAGAATCAACTTTTTTTTAATGGGACACCCTATATTTTTTTAAATATTTGGATTTCCTAAGAAATTCTCCATATAACAACATATTTGGTTTTGCATTTTATTTCGACATTGCCAAATTATTCAAAAAATATCTAAATATAAAAAATGTACAGGATGTTTGCTGCAAATATGCCAACTTGGCAAAATTGAATCTAATTTTTCTTTGATTTTTCAAATGGCATAGCCTGTATCTAACTATCCTATTGTGTTCAGCTATTAGTCCTCTTTCACAGTGGCAAAAATTACTGTTGTAAATATTGCATAATATAGTTTATTTTCAAATTTAAATAATGAATTTATCACAAGACGAGATGATTGATATGGTTTTTGTATTGGAGTTCATGTTGCCTTAATCCTTTCTCTAACTAATGTATTGCTAGCACGCTTATAAATATTCTTAGCAGTTCTAGAAGTAATGTGATGTCTCACCTGTAGCGATTTCGGTACTACATCTTCATCTCGGCATCTAAGGAGAAAGACCAAATGGCAGAGTAACTTCTTCTTGCTGTTCCGGAGATCGCCAAAAGTTTTGGCATCCTTCTTGGTTTCCTCCACATAGAGGTTAGCTAACGTAGAACGGAAGCTTTCACGGCTTTGGTCCATTAAGAAATCATGGTTCTTGGGATTAGACCGTGTCAAATTGAAACGATTACTTCGGCGGTCCAACATACGTACAATCTTCAATACATATAAAAAGATTGGACAATGCTTGCGATCCCCGAAAAAATCTTGTACCTTTCCAAACAGAAGGAGTATATAAAATTCCTTGTCACAGTCAATTAGGTGGCGCCCATTTTAATTTCGAAAGGTGTACCCGAGAACCTGCAACCTACAGCTCTCCGAAAAGATGACTGGCTGCCGTTCACATGTATTGGTAAGTTCATAAGGACTTTACCCCATAGTGCAAAATTTGAGGTAAATTGGACAAGTAGCTTTTCAGTAATAATGTTTTTAACACTTGACTAAGCTGCCATTTTGTTTTGCCGTATTGGATTATGATCCTTAATTTTTAACCAAGATTTTGAAGTCAACGGGTAAGTAGATTTTAGCTATACCACGAACAGACAGATCGACGGACTTGAGAAAACATGTTTTACGACACCTAGGGACCGTGAAACGTAAAGATCTGAAAAAAATTCGGAGGATGGTTTTTTTCACAATTGTATATACAGTTTGAATCAGCCAAATGGAATAAATTCGATAATAAATAAATGGGGGCGTGTTCGGAAAAACGCTTGGACCCGTCGATTGGTATTTTTAGTTGCTCATTTTCTCCAATAAAAACTTTGTATACAGGGTGTGTCCTGTAACAGTGGTCAATGCCAACTTTCTTATTTCAAACGCAACACCCCGGATATTATTTAATTTTTGGATTCTTTAGGAGATTCTAAACATATTTTATGTTCAATGTCCTATACCTATCTTCAACTATTTCGGCAATATTAAGTGTTTTCAAATTTATTTTTATTTTATTTATTTCGAATTTATTATTATTCATGAAAGTGGCTCTGGTTACTGAACTATTTATTTGATTACAAAAATTCGCTACAACACACTCAATACTTATTTACCATTTAGGTCTTCATATTAAGAATGTAAGCAAAAACCGTTTTAGCGTTCCTTTTTATTGATATGGAACAAAAAGAGCCAGTTTTGTTTACTTTTGTGTAAAACGCCTGGCCTTTCTCTTTGCAAGACAGTAGTTGTCAGTGTCAGTGTCATAGTCTTTTGAATTTCGTTAACTGCATAATACCTAATATCAGAAAAATGGTTCATTTAACAGAAATTCATAAAATAACAATTCTACAAATGATTGGTTATGGAGATAACACACGAACACAAGTGGAAGTTGCTCGCTTATTTCATGAAAAATTTCCAAATTTGCCGCATATATCCCAAGGGACAATTAGTAAAATAGAAAAGCAGTTTCGCGAGCTTGGACATGTGAGGCAGATAAAAAAAGCAGCTGCCAATTCAATAAATGATGATACTAAATTGGATATTATGCTTGAGTTTGAGGAAAACCCACATATTTCTAGTCGACAAGCCGCCGCAATGTTCGATATTAGCCATTCGTCGATTATTCGAACATTAAAAGAAAATAAAATGCATCCCTATAAAGTGATACCAACTCAGGAGCTCATGGAAGACGATTATGATAGGAGAACTTATTTTTGTGAACAAATGATGGCTATGTTAGATAACAATGTTATTCAATTAGAACATGTTTTGTTTTCGGATGAGTGCACCTTTACACTTCACGGTCATGTAAATCGTCAAAATAGCCGCTATTGGTCTAGGGAAAATCCTCACTGGATCAGCGAAGAACATACTCAATATCCTGAAAAGGTTAATGTTTGGGCAGGAATTGTTAGGGATCATATCATAGGCCCCTTTTTCATTGACGGCAATTTGAATGGCGATAATTATTTAGCACTGCTCCAAAATAATGTCGTGCCAACTTTTACAAATTTGTATCCGGATCCAGCAAGATCCAGTCAATATGATATGGTTTCAGCAAGATGGAGCACCGCCCCACTACCAAATTAATGTCCGGCAGTACCTCAACGGAATATTTCCAAATCGGTGCCAGCGCGATCCCCTGATCTGACGCCATTAGACTTTTTCTTATGGGGACATATTAAAAATGTTGTATACAAAACTAAACCTCTCGACTTAGCTGACTTAAGAAGACGAATAACGCTTGCGATTAGATCGGTCACGCCTGAGATGCTAAATAACGTTAGAAGAAATTTCTATTTAAGATTAGGAATTTGCCAAGACGTTTGCGGCGAGCATATTCAACAGTTTCTAAATTAACTTTTTACTTTTGTTTATACATTATGAAGAAATAAATAATTTTATTTTTTTAATCTTAATTTTTGCAATAAATTTGAAAACACTTAATATTGCCGAAATAGTTGAAGATAGGTATAGGACATTGAACATAAAATATGTTTAGAATCTCCTAAAGAATCCAAAAATTAAATAATATCCGGGGTGTTGCATTTGAAATAAGAAAGTTGGCATTGACCACTGTTACAGGACACACCCTGTTTAAAAAGTTTTTATTGGAGAAAATGAGCAACTAAAAATACCAATCGACGGGTCCAAGCGTTTTTCCGAACACGCCCCCATTTATTTATTATCGAATTTATTCCATTTGGCTGATACACACTGTATGTCCAAACAATACTATGACGTCATAATGAGCTAAAAAAAAGAAAGCGCCATCGTCCTTTGACTAAATTGGATCATTGCATCTGGGGCATTGTAGGGCATGTTCGATCCAGACAAGGATCATGATATCATAGTTGTGACGTTCGTGTAACGTGAAGTAAAATTATACGGAGTTGTTCAAAAGAACCAAATCGGTTTTTTAATTAAGATTAATTTTTTCTAAAGTACCTTCGAACATTTATCTCAAAATGCGGTGGTGCGCCACCTTTCATGGGGAATATCTGGATCACTCTCATCAGGAAACATTACGGCTAATGCAGGTAGTAAATCGAATGAGAGGAAATCTAAGTAAATCATTCCATTTAAGTAAAATCTAGCCTCACCAGAGAAGATAATATTTTGAAAAAATATGTTATATTCATCATATCTTCCCAACATTTCTTCACAGAATTGTAATCTCCTATAGTAGTCATCTTCAAGAAGCTCCTGTTCAACATGCACTTTATACGCGTGATACTAATGGCTCTTTAATAATAGCCGTACAGAACTCTACTGACATCGTTATTTAGCCCTAAGGTAGTAGTTGAAGAATGTGGACTTTTTTGTACTGTTAGGAGTATATTAAGTTTTTTATCTTCGGTTAAAGCGGGTGGTCGTCTCTAACTGTCCCATGCTCTTCAAATTTGTGAAATATCCTACTTATGCTTGCCCGCGTAATTGAATTCTCAGGATATTTTTCTTTGAACAACACACAAACTTCATCCTGGCTTCGTATTTTCTCTCTATAACCCAACAATATCAAAATTTCAATATGCTGCC
Organism: Kuschelorhynchus macadamiae; assembly: GCA_030620095.1. Lineage (NCBI taxonomy): Eukaryota > Metazoa > Arthropoda > Insecta > Coleoptera > Curculionidae > Kuschelorhynchus > Kuschelorhynchus macadamiae. The sequence continues at coordinate 1,062,895 of JAUTXW010000347.1, forward strand.
TCTCTGAAACTACAATAATTTAAAAAAGTTCCAAAATATTAACACTTGCTTACAATTCAATTATCAAACTGTAAGATCAACTAAATTTATTATTTCGTGTGTGTAGGTATTTGCCAAATAAACAAACAAATTTGTGAAAAACTGTTCCAGAACTTTAAGAATTTCGGTACCTTTTTACCTGGATTTTGCAATGTAAAAATGTGTGATATTAAGAGGTTCCTTCTTAACGTGTAGGGCAATAATAAATACCACTATTTTAATCAATCTCGAAGATAATTCAATGAAATTTCAACCCTATAATATTATCATTACTGCTCCCAACGAAAGTCAACATGGTATGGGTGTTTCTGTGTTTTCATTTTGAACAAAAATTATCACAATAAATTGCGACATTAGTGTAACGTGAATCAAAAATATACACTCTAAAAAAATTATGCATAAATTCTGCAGAGTTGTGTAGATTTAGTGCACAAATTTTGTCTGAATGTTTACTTGGAACAACTTTGTGAAGAAAATGTACACATGATTGGTCAGAATTAGTTGTATATATTTTCTAAATAATTGTGTTGTGCATGTCTTCTGGACCAGTATTGTCCATTGAATTGACATACAATAATATATAAGATTTTTGCATAATTTGGATATTTTTTGGACAATTTTGTATAGCAAATATTTTAATAACATCAATATGCATTTTCTTCAAACAATATTGTGCATAATTATTGCACAAATTTTGAACATTTTATGCTTAAAGTTGTGCAAGAAATTAAAAATTAATTTTTTTTAAATAATATTGTATATTTTTTAGCACAAAATGTGCATAATTCTTGCAAAAATTGAGAACATTTTAAGCACAAAATTGTGCATTATATTAGAAAATATTTTTTTGGATAATATTGTACATTGTTTATGCACAAAATATGTAGGTTTTCTAAACACTTTTCGATAACTATGAAAATATGTGAGTTAAGGAAGCCAAACCACAATCAACTACAGAACCAAAATTATCTCAAATATAAATAATTTTTAATACAAAAATGATTTTATTCATCGTAGCAACTCCAACTGGATATAGATAACTTCTTGGTAAATCGATTTTGAAATCTCGATGTTAGGTAACTAAAATAAAAAAAAATGGTAAAAGTATATGGTTTTTTGATTGAGTGAACATAGTACTTATTATCCACAACACAATGTTTTGTAGGATTAGTTGAGTTTTTTTATTCTAAAACATAACGGGTTACTGCAATTGCCATATTCTAAATTACAAAAGAGCTAAACATAATTTGCGTTTTGTGAAAATAAAGCGAGTTAGAGTTTGAGGCATACTTAATACAAATTCAAGTTCTTTCACATTTTATTGTGTTACTCGGGAACTCATTATGTTTTAAAAAGGGTTAAGTATCTTAAACTGATATTATATCTTCTTTGTTTTTATGTAAGATTTTATGAAATATTTTTATAAGCATTTAATAAGACTATACCATAGAAATTATCCTAAAAAGCAACTCGTTTATTCAATTTATTGTCTTTAAGTTCACAGTTACTATACCCTCTCAGAAATAGTTTTATTTATATATTATGTCAATAGGTACCTGCAGTCAATTAACCAAAAAACCTTTCATATATGTTGCCAGTATGATAATCTGTCGTTTCTGTTTGATTCTATTTCCAAATGTCGCCACCATAGCGCCACAATTGAATACACCCGATTCAATTGTGGAAAATATTAACATAATTGTTCAGACAAAATAAATAATTTTGTTCTGAAGATTTTAACACGTGACGCTATTGGTATTTTTACACTCGTTTTATTCTTAAAATCTGAACAATGTTGTAGTTTGGTAATGCACGGTGAATATTAGCTTTTTTAGCATTGCTTTGTTGATAAATTATGTACGATTTTGGCTACACAAATAGAGGCGTCTATTTTAAATACCCCTGTATATATTTTCTACACAATTGTGTAACGTTAATGCACAATTTTTTCTGAATACATTATTGAGAATCAATGAATAGCGATTTTTTACCGTGTTTTAACAGTTTAACATTACTGCTCCCAACGAAAGTCAATGTGGTATTAGGCACCGGAGTAGTTGTTTCTGTGCTTCCACCTTGAACAAAAATTATCCTTTGCTGATTCGGTTATCACAAGAACATAAATTTTTCCGTTTAATCGTTGCATAAACAATAACAAAAAACAAAAATGCATCCTTTTATTTCCGCATAGGCGAAGGTCTGTAAGGTTACTTTACTGACTGAATAATCTTCGAACCGTATTTGGATATTAGGCCTCGAATTAAATGCACAGCGTAAAGTTAATCAATGTATGCCACCACAACTCCCACTAATAAATAAACGCAATCTGGCCATAGCCATTTCTGGCCGAAAATAACTGTTTCCTAGCTTACAACTGTAGTTAGTGTATTCGTGGTAACGTGAAACTGATAAAGCCTATTCCTAGAAGGTGCTTGTGTATCGTAGAAAAAAATAAATAAACTAAGGATTTACGTAATGTAATGTAACGGTTTCGATCGACTGTTTAAGTAATTAAAAACTTATTGAATTGTTATGCACACTTTTTCTGCGGTGATGTAATTTATGTGTTTACAGTTCTTATTACCGGATTTTAAAAAAAGCTCAATAATACTACGGAAAAGCGCATATGCATGTGAATAGCATATAAGTAGATAAGAGTCATCCGAATGCTGCACCTGGGTGTGAGTCAACAGATGTGCTGTATGTATAACATGTATTACTATTCATGCTGTTAGAAGTCATTGTGCGTTTTTTAATATGATTTCAATATATACAAAGAGTGTAAAAAATGAATAGTAGTTTTTGACATATACCACGGACAACACAAGCCTGCGTTTAAAAATGTGAACTGTATTTTAATTGATATTGGGTATTTAAGTGATGCTGATTCAAATCTGTTTCAGTTTTCCCGTAAGGTTTTTAAACAAAATACTACAACAATGTTGAACAATTTATTTTTTAAAATAATCTGCTGAACAAAGCCCACTTGTGGTAATCAAAAGTAATATCTATCTGACTATGAACAAGGCTGGCTTCCTTAAATTTTCCAATATTAATATTGTATACAGCGTTCACCAAAAACTAAGAGGTGGACGTTAAATAGTGATTTGTTGGATTTGGTTTTTTTCTATCAATCTTGAATTCGATGTTGTGGTTGTATCATGGTATGGGGCTGCTTCTCTTGGACTGGTGTTGGCCCTCTTTAGAGAATAACTGGTACTGTGGATCAGTATGAATATGATGCAACCATATGCAGATGAAAATGTATCAGTACTTTAGAAATTCCAACACGATAATGATGCAAAGCACTCTGCTAGGAGGGTGACTGTCTGGCTCCAGAATAATCATGTAGATGTTTTACAACGGCCATCTTGTACTCCAGATCTTAACCTTAAATCTTTGGATGATAGTTAAAAGCAAATTAGGTTTAAGAACTTTCCAAAATGTCGACAAGGTATTCGAGGATATGAGTGAAGCTTGGATCAGTATTCCACTAGAGACTTGTAGACGTCTAATACAGTCCATGCCTAGAGGTGTTTAAAAGCAATTGAAGCCAATGGATATCCAACTAAATACTAGGTACTCAACTGAGACAAAAACTTATAAGTTATATAAGAAAATATTGATTCAGAAATACGTTTCCAATTAGTTTGCCGCTTAAAATTGTAGTATTCTTCGAATTTTGTAATGATAAATTATTTTTTAAACTTAATAAGGTTATTTAATGCGTTATAAATAGATATAGCAACAATGATTATAATATTCGAAATATCTTAGACCAATTTCTTACTAGCAACGGTTCAGATTTTCGTATGGTATCGTTTCCAGTATATATATATATATATATATATATATATATATATATATATATATATATATATATATATATATATATACTTCGTTTTTTTTCTTTAACCATATATAAATATTTTGTTAATTATTTTCTTGGGCATAGGTTAACTCATTGAGAAGCAAAACTACAATTTAATCGACGTTTCGCTCATTATATTGAGCTTTTTCAAGATATTTTATTTTTTACAATAAAAACACGTATAGTTAGTATTTAAATTGGTTAAAACATTATTGAAAAAACATTACATTTAAAACAAACTATGATCATGAACACAAAAATACATTTAAAACAACACTAATATTATACAGAGTACGTACCTTGGAAACATGTCATGTGTACGACTGTTTTACGATTGCAATAATTTCGACATGTCTGGAATTCTGGTAGATAAAAACGAGACAAATTTTTTCTATTTTTTTTTATATTTACTTTGATTTTTATTGCTGTACAGAGTTTGGGTTTATGATCTTACTGAAATGTACAGGGTTTTATGTATGGTGTAGTTTATTTATTTAAATTAATTTACTTAGATATCAGATTATAATAAATTTGGCTTAAGTTATTGATGTCTTTTTTATCGTTGACGGCATCTTTCTCTTTTTTAATTTGTATCATTTCTTTTATTGTGAGTTTTCGATAATTAGTTTCTTGCTCTAAAATTTTGGTTTGTTTAAAATCGAATTCATGTTTTTCTGTATGTTCGTGTTTGTGGAGTGCAGTTGATGCATTTTTTGAGTATTTGTGGCCGTTTAATCGACTATCTAAGTATTGTGTTGTCATTCCTATGTACTTTTTTGGTCAATTTAAACATGGAATTGAGTAAACTAGGTTTGATTTCTTTTTTTTAATTACTTTGCTTTTCAAGGGAGTGAAAAGACAGTTTAGTAAATTCTGTGCTTTATGACAGACAGTTATCTCGTGTTTAGACAATATATAATTTATTTTTTCTGATAGGCCGTCTGTGTAGGGCATTGCAACGTATTTAGTATTACCATTTCTTTCTTTTGTTGCTTTCTTTAAGTTATTATAAAAAACATGAGTTTTTTGTTTAAAAACTCGTAGTATGTTTTTTTCCGGATAATGGTTATTTATTAAAGTCTCTTTAACCTTCTTTAAAATCTCAGGACGATATTCTGGGGAAGTAAGTGAGATGGCACGATCGGTTAGACCTATAATAACGCTATTTTTTTGATTCTTTGGATGGTTGGAGTTAAAGTTTAAGTACCGCCCTGACCATGTTTTTTTTGTATACCACTTGGTTTTTATATTTTGATCTTTCTTGTTTCTAATTAGGGTTAAGTCTAGAAAATTAATTTCGTTTTTGTCTTCAATTTCCATAGTAGATTTTAATTTGGGGTGAAAATTATTGAAAGCATTTAATAGGTCATTAATATGGTTTTTTGAAACCTCAGTTAAACAATCGTCCACAAATCTTTTAAAAAAAGGAAGGTTAAAATCAAGTTCACTTATCACACTCTCCTCCAGATATTCCATAACTAATTGTGCGACAATGGAGGAAATAGGAGAACCCATAGCGCAACCATCTAACTGTTGATAATATTTGTCCTCATACTGGAAATAATTATTATTTAGAGTAATGTTAATAGCTTCTCTAAATTCTTTTAATGGAAGTGTTGTGTGACCCTTTAATTCGTCCCATTTTTGTGTTATTATGTCAGATAAAAGTTCATTCGGAATATTTGTATATAGAGAAACAACATCAAGAGATATTAGTATATGATTGTCTGGAATGTTTACCTTGTCAATAAATTGTTTAAATTCAAATGAATCTTTAACAAAATAATCGTTTTTTCTGGTTATTTTGGACATACAATTAGACAAATATTTCGACAGTTTATAAAAAGGAAATTGGATACATGATACAATGGGCCTTAAAGGTATGTTATCTTTATGCAACTTAGGAAGACCGTATATTTTGGGTGCTACTGCGTTGTGTATCATTAGGTTTTTTGCTTCTTTATCAGAAATAACTTTTTTATTTAACATTTTTTTTATGAACATTTTGCAATCGCAAAACAGTCGTACACATGACATGTTTCCAAGGTACGTACTCTGTATAATATTAATGTTGTTTTAAATGTAATGTTTTTTTGAGTGATGTTTTTTCAATAATGTTTTAACCAATTTAAATACTAACTATACGTGTTTTTATTGCAGAAAATAAAATATCTTGAAAAAGCTCAATATAATGAGCGAAACGTCGATTAAATTGTAGTTTTGCTTCTCAATGAGTTAACCTATGCCCAAGAAAATAATTAACAATATATATATATATATATAATATATATATATATATATATATATATATATATATATATATATATATATATATATATATATTTCTTCTTAGATATAGGTTTGATTAATGAAACTTATTTTCCTGCAACTAGCTCGACGTGTTTGAAGCAATTTCAAGAGCATTTTATTGCATGTCTAAAAAATTATACAAACATATGAATTAGTACTTTTCAACAAAGATACGCAAATATTCGACATGTACTTTACTTAACTAAACAAACATTCATGATAAATAACTATTGAACAATTAATTAATTAAAATATTTTCGTAGTCACAACATTTAATAAAACAACTACAGCTTAAAGAATTAAAATAAATTTTATATCTACCTTACCTTGAAAACGACAATAATATTTACAGTAACAATTTTGATGTTCTGAATGTTTTAACGGATGGACCAGATCTATATAAATTCCGTAATTATAAAAACCATTAGCTTGATTTTTTTTATTGTTTTAAAAACCTATGTTTTCTGGTATACGGTAGATGGCTGAAAACATGTATAATTTTTCATTTACAGGTGTTATTTAAATTGAATTTAAGTGTTTTGAAAATCATTATATCATTTTAGGTTATTTTTTTTATTATTAAATTTAATTAAGTTGTGACAAATTTGACTTATATATTGTATGTCCTTTTTGTCATTTACTGCATTCTGATCTTTCTTTATATGAATCATTTCTTTAATAGCCAATTAATGATAATTGCTGTCTTGACTTAAAATTTTTGTTTCAGAAAATTCGAATCGAATTTTCGGGTATTTCGGTTTTAATACCGATACCCCCCAAGGAAACTGCCTGATGAGCCTTGCCGGGGTAGATACCACGGTAGCAGATTGGCACCTTGGCCCTGTAAACAAATATAGCGTCATGTTTTGGTCGATTCTCGACAAAATGGTGAAGGAGTATTCCTTGCCGTTACTGGTTTCGTTTTGTATAACTTTTTACGACCAAGAACCGCACAGAAATTGAAATTTCTGTTTCTCTTTTATATATATATATATATATATATATATATATATATATATATATATATATATATATATATATCTATATATTTATATATATATATATATATATATATATATATATATATATATATATATGTATATATACAGGGTGTCCGGGAAAATGTGGGAGATCTCTCGGACTCAGATAGAACATTAAAAAATAAGATGACAAGTTCCCATAAATTTTTTTCCTAGCGGCCCTCCCTACGGAGATACGGCCCCCTAAAGGACCCCACTGGAAATCGGTTTTTCTAGAATAACTTTAAACGACTCAATATAATTTAACGAAAATTTAATATGATAAACAGTAGTAAGGACCTCTCAAAATGCTTCCCTTAAAACATAATTAGCTTGTTTAGTTTACCAGGGACGGACTAGATTGTACATTTTAACGCTCAAATTTTTAACAACCTGTATGATAAGGAGTTAAAAAAAATAAATTTGGATACCTTGAACATTAAGCTAAAGAAAAGGTGCTCTTGTTCATTGTCGATAAAATGAACCGTTTTCGAGAAAAAAAAATAATAAAAGAATACAACTTTGGGAGTATTAAATATGTTTTGATCCTGAACAACCTAATACGCTAAATAGAAAAAAGTCAATTAAAAACTTCATAAGTGGGTTCAACATGTGCTCCGTGATTTGTGATGCACTCGCGGGCACGACGAATAGAGGACTGCTGTACTCGCCACAACAACCCAGCATTGTTCCTTATCATATCGCAATGAAACGTGATTCTCTGTAAAAGTTCCTCCCTAGTAGCAACCGGAGAGGAATACACCAAGGTTTTGAGATGACCCCACAGGTAGAAATCCATTGGCGTTAGGTCGGGAGACCGTGGAGGCCAGGCAATGGGACCTCCTCTGCCTATCCAACGGTTTCCATAGACGTTATTTAGGTGGTCCCGTACAGCAACGCTAAAATGGGGTGGGGCTCCATCATGCATAAAATGCATCCTTTGGCGGGTTTCAAGTGGCAAATGCTCTATTGAATCTAGAAAAGCGTTCTGAAGGAACTCTAAATAAAGTTCACCATTCAATCGTGCCGGTAATACGCATGGTCCAATGAAAAAATTGCCGATTATTCCTGCCCAAACATTAATGGATTGAAACTGATGTTGATGATGATGAACGACAGTGGCATGAGGGTTTTCATCAGCCCATACATGCGAGTTATGTAAATTTACAATACCATCTTTGGTAAATCCTGCTTCATCGATAAAAAGAATAATGCTAATGAAGTTTGGGTTTGTTCGTTGTTGATCTAACAACCAGTTTGCGAACTGGATTCTTCGAGGAAAATCTTCAGGAAGTAGTTGATGCACTTTTTGCAGATGATAAGGGTATAACAACTGTTCTTTAAGTACTTCAGCAACTGTACTTTTTGACACATGAAGCTGCGCGGCTAATATTCGAGTGCTTATTGAGGGAGTATCAGCTACAGTATCCAAAATATCTTCCTCCAATTGCACCGTACGTACTGTTCTCCTCACACCAGCATCAGTACTTCTTTTCCCAAAACTTCCTAAAAATAATTAATGAACGTCAAAAATGTTACCTTATTAATTGAGAATTGCCCACCAGTTTCTCTTAGACGTTGGTCAATTCGCTGAAATGTTTTCTCATTTGGAATATTGCGATTAGGATATCTTTCTCCATACAACCTTCTTGCTTCATAAGCATTGCAAGATGCAAGTCCGTACATAAGATGCATATCTGCATACTCACTAAATGTGTATCCCATTATCGAATTAAATTTACCAAGGTATTCAAAATTTAATAAATTAATATCGAAGTAGGTACAAAAAGATCAACGTGTCAAGAAGATTTCAAATGCACACGTCAATGCGAGATTATTTATTTCGTACCATAGTAACGTTTGTAAAAAAGTGCATTCTTTAATACTGATAAATAAACAATAATAAAACATTAATACTTTTATTATTTTTTTTCTCGAAAACGGTTCATTTTATCGACAATGAACAAGAGTACCTTTTCTTTAGCTTAATGTTCAAGGTATCCAAATTTATTTTTTTTAACTCCTTATCATACAGGGTGTTAAAAATTTGAGCGTTAAAATGTACAATCTAGTACGTCCCTGGTAAACTAAACAAGCTAATTATGTTTTAAGGGAGTATTTTGAGAGGTCCTTACTACTGTCTATCATATTAAATTTTCGTTAAATTATATTGAGTCGTTTAAAAGTTATTCTAGAAAAACCGATTTCCAGTGGGGTTCTTTAGGGGGCCGTATCTGCCTAGGGAGGGCTGCTAGGAAAAAAATTTATGGGAACTTGTCATCTTATTTTTTAATGTTCTATCTGAGTCCGAGAGATCTCCCACATTTTCCCGGTATATATATATATATATATATATATATATATATATATATATATATATATATATATATATATATATATATATATATATATATATATATATATATATATATATATATATATATATATATATATAATATATATATATATATATATATATATATATATATATATATATATATATATATATATATATATATTTTTTTTTTGCCTCTTCTTAAACCATGTCTAATTTTATTTTTGTTAAATATTCTTGGGTACTGGTTTATTGTCTTAAAAGAATTATTTATTTCCTTAAGGTTTCGCGCTTTTTCAAAAGGATATTATTGGCATGCAATAAATACATAATTATAAAACATCCATTGACACACTAAAAACTATCACAATAAAATGTTAGAACAGGACGTTACAATTTTTAAAGCTTCTTGGAAATAAAACAACTCACTGCGTTATAGTAGCAATGATGTTTCAGTTGTGACCTGAGGAATTATAAATATTACCGATATATATATATATATATTTATTTATTTTTATATTGGTATATATACAAGTTGATATTATAGAAATTTTTTTATGATGGTGTAGTATAGAGTATATAAGCAGTTTATTTTATGTAAAATACAAAATTAAATTATAATTTACGGACTGTTTTTCTTTTTTGATATGAAACAAAATCCTATATATATATTTATATATATATATATATATATATATATATATATATATATATATATACAGGGTGAGTCGGGAGGATCGCCCCAAACTCCAGGAGTGTGTTCTATGAAAGATATTGATTTAAAAAAACTCATATGTTCTTATTCGATTTTCATTTGTTTTCAACTTACAACAAAAATAAGATTTCAAGCATAATTCCATACATACAACATAATAATTATAGGGTGCTTAGAAATCAAAATAATAAGTTAATGTTCCATTTACTGGTACTATACCTGTCAGTGTCATTTTTGAATTCGAGCTGTTGAACATATTCCAAAATGCCGAATTTTTACTCACACTCAGAATATGCGAATATGATGTTTGTTTATGGTTTTTGCAATGGGAATGCTACAGCTGCTGCTGAAGAATACCGTCAACGATTCCCATTTCAACGTCATCCTGATAAGAAAGTATTTATGAGAGTTTTCAACAAACTATGCGAAAGCGGAACACTTCCCAGTGCCAACACAACTTCTGAAAGAGCTACTCAACAAACTTTAGAAGAAGTAGAAGATATTCTGGACCTAGTAGAAGAAGATGCAACCATCAGTTCACGCAGAATGGCTGCTCAGTTGGACATTCCACAAAAAAGAGTGATAAATACGCTCCACGAGCAAGGTTTGTATCCTTACCACTTACAAAAAATCCAACACCTACAGCCAGAAGATTTTGCCAAACGTATGGGGTTTTGTCGGTGGATAGACAATAATCGTCATCTTATATCGCGCATACTTTTCACGGACGAAGCAACATTTACTCGTGACGGTATTAATAATAGTCGCAATTGCCATGTCTGGTCAGAGGAAAATCCGCATGCAACGGTCGAGAGCAACTTTCAACATAGGTTCTCGGTAAACGTATGGTGTGGTATGATAGATAGTTATGTCATTGGCCCTTTTATTTTGGAAAATCGCCTCACAGGGGACTACTATTGTGAATTTCTCGAAAATGAATTACAAGGACTACTGGAGGATGTTCCCCTAAACATCAGAAGGCAAATGTACTTCCAGCATGATGGAGCTCCAGCACATTTCGCACATCAAGTCAGGCAACACTTAGACGGGAGGTTTCCAAGGCGTTGGATTGGTCGCGGTGGTCCTATTATTTGGCCTCCAAGATCTCCTGACCTCACTCCACTCGATTTCTGTTTATGGGGCTGGTTAAAAAATGAAGTGTACAAAGTGAGAGTGGACACTCGAGAAGCACTTATTCAGCGTATCAGAAATATTGCAGATGAAATTAAAGAAAGGCATGAGGCAATTAGAAGAGCAACAGGTGCCCTACGTAGACGAAGCCGAAAATGTTTAGAGCTCAATGGGGGCATTTTTGAACAATTAATATGATGAAATCTAATGATTGAAACGTTAATTTGTTAGATCTTGTTTATATTCTAATTTATGCTGTAAGTTGAAAACAAATGAGAATCGAATAAGAACATATGAGTTTTTTTAAATCAGTATCTTTCATAGAACACACTCCTGGAGTTTGGGGCGATCCTCCCGACTCACCCTGTATATATATATATATATATATATATATATATATATATATATATATATATCTAAGTTTCCACTAAAACTTTTCCCATTTAAACTTTGCTGTAGGTATTATAGGAGCCTAGGTTCCTACATAGACAAGCGAACTTGGGACGCACTCAATACTGGGCTAAAAAGAATGTTGAGGTTATTTACTTATTTGTCAGTTCCAGAAATACATGTAGATTAAATTTAAATAAAACAAGAGTCAAACATCGTTTAAATCCTATAGAAGGAGGGGATTTAATCTGTCAATTCAAGATCATATAAAATTTTCAGTCTCGAAAATCAACAGTATCCACGGAAATTTTCCATTGTAAAAGGCTCAAAGGAAATACCCAGCTTTACCAAAGTATTTGTAAAGCTGGCTACGCCGCTGTCTTCATAAAGGCCGTGATATTTCGTGGGCCATACTTGTCACCTAAATCGAATGCGGAAAATTTTAAAATAGTACGACTACGATGGAGCATTTATGTAAATAAATAAATAAAGGGATGAGTAACGCAGCTGGCGAAACCCATCGTCAATCGTCAGACGGCGGAATTTACATATCGCAATGAGTCTCCGCGTTCTGCTGCTATATTGTATACGTTGATTCCTGTTTTAATGCAATAATCGTAGCAGTCCTTGAAAGTTAATCAGAACATAATCGCCGAAAACATATTGTTTTTCGTAATTGTATAAGTGTTAGAATACGGGGTGATCGAAACGATGTAGCTTCACGTGTTCATACTGGTAATGTATAATTGTGAGACATTTATAGTATAGATTAAAATGTTCAGACGCGTGTTCAAGAAGAGCGGCTGTCATTTTCAGGCATTTTCAACACCGATATATTTATGAAAGGGGATATAGTTTGTTTCTCGTAAACACCGTATAAAAATATGGAAGCCATTTTACAAAAACAAACTGAAATGTGACGCATGCGCAAGAACAGAAACGACAAATTTTCGCGACCTGGGTTCGGAAAGAAAACCAGGCGGAGTCAATCGGTTTAGGAAGGTTGGCCAAGAAATCTCTTTAAACCAGTGGTGTCCCGTCGTTCTTTAAATAATATGGCACTCCTTTTTGACTATACGCACTTCAAATAATTAAAAAATGTAACTATGCTTAATGAACCTTTATCTATATCCTTCCTTCGTATACCGCACTTCTATATCTCTTTTGTGTTGCAAAAACGGCGAACTTTCGAATTTTAAAATGATTTAATTTTGATTTTTCTTGATCGATTTACCTATAAATATATTTTTTTTTTTTAGTTCTGTCATTAACGGTTCCCAGGCTACTGCCTACGTTTACTATTATCGGACCACCTAGTATAGTGATACACGATTTACACGTCCAGATTTTACAAGGGCAGCCAGCATCCAGGGAACGAGATTTATCAAAATTTTAGTTTATGCAGTTCGACTTTGCGCTACTCGGGTATGCTGAAAGTGGCCGTCTGTCTCCGTTTGTCATATTAGTTTGTACAGGGGCCGTCATTGTGAAGTACTATACAGGGCATTTTCTAATTGCGTGCTGATGTTAAAGGGGGTGTTTTTATGTCCTGAAAGTCTTAACTTTTGAGTTAAGGATGGTAAAGTTTAAAAAGAAAACTTTTTTTTTCATCCCAATTCTGATGCTATTGTAGATAACTGCATGAAATTTGATAGACGTCTTCTATGCATTAAGGAGCATACGGATTTACCCAGGTTAATTATATATGCACGCCACTGGTAGAAATTTCAAAAATTGATTGTTAATAAAAAATACCCTTTTATGCATAAAAGACGTGTATCAAATTTCGCACATTTGTTTATCTATAATAGCATCAGAATTAGGATTTAAAAAAAATGTTTTTTTAAAATCCAGTATCTCCAAAGTTAAGACTTTTCCAAGGTTCATAATAAACTTTTTTCTTAAAAAGGTTCAAGAATCACCCCTTTTTAAGATTTATCAAAATTTTAACTTATGCAGTTCGACTTTGGGCTATTCGGGTATGCCAAAAGTGACCGTCTGTCGTATTAATTTGTACAGGGGGCGTCATTGTGAAGTACTATACAGGGCGTTTCCTGTTAATATTAAGTTCCGTACACCATGAGCTGTACGGACAAGATTTTGAGAGACGGGTAGACTTTTGTCACTGGTTGAAATTTGAAAACATAATTATTGGGCTGAAGAAAATCCACATTGGATGGGAACAATGGCTAACCAGCACTAGGCAATTAATACTTGGTGCGGGATATTTGGCGATATTGTTATTGGACCTCATTTTTTTATGGAACACTAAATGGACAGAGACATTGTGATTTCCTTGGGAATGACTTACCCATATATTCCAGAGCAATTGCGAGGGTCAATTTGGTTTCAGCTAGATGGAGCGCCACCACATTACTGTCGAGATGTATATAATATTCTAGGCGAAACTTACTCTAACAGATGGATCGGATGTGGGGAGCAGTAAGCTGGCCTGCTCGATCCCCAGACTTGACTCCCGTTGACTTTTTCGCGACACACAGTTCAAGAAATCAACCTAGGTATGATGTTAAGAGTTTGAAACTCAGTTAGAAAAAGGATTAATAAATGTTTAGAGCTAGAGATTTTTTTTATTTAAAAATATTGATATGGACATCAAATTGTGTTTTGATTATAACGTAGATTTTTTATGGAGATTACGATTCTGAAAAAAAACCATACCTTTCAATTTGAAATTTAAAACTTGTCTATAATGTCAAATTTCCAGGTTCCCCAGGCAACATCGCATTTTGTTTGAATAAACCGTTTCTTAAATATTGCCTTGTAACACTCAATACC